>JBBMFX010000080.1:18419146-18437311 GCA_037832545.1 Rhabdalestes septentrionalis | reverse complement strand
ACACACACACACACACACACACACACACACACACACACACACACACACACACACACACACACACACAAACATGCATATGTAAGTGTAGAGGATCTGTACTTTTTTCACCCAGACAATAAACCATTTATTTCAAATTTATTTTGGTGTAACTGTATCTACAATTAGTTATTGGCTTGAATGTACACTTTCCAGGAAAATAATTAATTACTATAGAAACTTTACATTATGTGTATCATCAAGACTCAAACAAGGTAAACATTAAACCATTCAAAGTAAATTTAAAATAAAGAACGTTTAGGAAAAGTGAAATAAAGATGAACCAGTCAATATTCTGCACTATTTCCAGGTCATGGTTAAAAAGTAAGCAAGTGTATGAACATGTTAGGGGTTTACACATGAAGGCTCTTCTTTTATTTCCAGAGCTGTATATGTAAATTTTGTAATTCTACATGAACAAGCTCATTACTGGAAATACATATATGAAACATATACATATATAAAACCAATTGTACCAGTTCTTGGTAAATACAGAAATCACTCTGGATAACAGTGCCTGCTAAATGCCCATAATGTCCATTTAATTTTGTAACTTAGATTGCTGTGCAAAATTTAAGGCAGCCAAGAAAACTTTGGAACCATTTTACTCTGCAGTAACTGCATGGATTTTTTCAGTTCCACATTTATTCAGTTTTGCACAGCACCATTCTGCATCGACTGACAACCAAAACAAGCTACCGTTTTTGAGAGGAATTAAAACCGATACACTGAAGGTAGGAACACAAAAACCAAAAAAGTGCAGTGGATGACAGCCCCAGCTTTCCACACCTTCAGTCATGTCGTGGTTTGGGGCTGTATGGGGTGAAGAAAACAATGCTGACGCCACATGAGATTTCTCCCTTTTATTTATTGTCAACACTGTTTTGTACAAAGAGACAGAAGAATATATCTTAGCACTTATATTCACACATACTGTGTCCGTATTCTCAATAGCTTAAGTATTGTGAAATTTCCCGTTAAATTAGTGTCATAATCTTAAACACAGGTGATCTCTCTCTATACAAAAACGGAATAAAGAGAAACCAGTTGGTCATATTTACACAAGTCTGTACAATTGTTGACCTTTGTGTAACATTGAAAAGAAGCGTCAAAAAAAGAGGAAGAGAAAAGAAAGAGAATTAGAAAGATTAGTTTTATAGTAAAGACAACAAAGGCAGACGTTTGTCTCTTAAAATTGGGTCCTCTAATTCTATTCAAGTGGAGTTCCTATCCTCGGTGACGTGATTTCGTTATTAACCTCTACGGTGGTTTACAAAACCATTCCTAACAAAAATGTATCCCAAATTCCCATAGCTTAGAATATTTTTTTTTCTCTATATTAAAAATCACGGAAAAGGGGATTTTTTTATTTACAGCAAGAATTCGGACATTACAGTAGACAGCCATTGCACTGTGCTCTGTCTCAACTCACATGCGCACACACACGCACGCACGCACACACACACACACACAGGCACACACACACACACACATACACACAGAGGTAATCAAGCATGAATCCAGGCACATGTACAATAACCTGTGACATACAGTACCAGAGAGGGGACGTGAAATGCAAAGCGAGTGGCGAAACAAAGACTGATTAACGAGCGATAACCAGCAACCTTAACCTCTTTCTGATCCGACATCAAATCTCAGGAAGCCTATACGATAAGAATGATTACAGAGTGCAAAAAGAAAATGTAGGCTGCTATTTCTAACTATCCTTCTCTCTCTCTCTCTTTCTTTCTAACATGTACATTGCTTCTCGCCCTCCACATACATTTACGAAAAATTTTAGGCATAGCCTGTTATTACAGAGCCTCCACGAAAAGGGTTCCAGTTAAAACAGCTCAAGGAAGAAGGACATCTTTTTAACTGTGGAAGAGCAACACATTCCCTTTCAAAAAGACAGAGACAGACAGACTCGCAATTCCCATACCCTGCGTTTGCCAGCTACAGGCAGGAGAGCTGCCTCTCCCACACACAAAAACATAAAGAATGACAGAAAACACGGCAGTCCAAGTCTGTCACCACATTGCTCGATGAATATTTTTCTGCAAACACACCAAGCTAAAATGAACCCACCTGTGCTCCACCCATAAATGCTTCCTTTTGTGACAACTTTTAGCGGGACAAGCTTTACAGAATGCGAAAAAAAATGTAACTCGGCTAAATAAGAAAATAAAGCACACATTTTCTTCCTAAATACTTAAATACTTTTATTATATGTAAATGTAATTTTTTACAGGAATTAATTAAGCTAAAGTTGGCAACAGATTCTACCATTTTTGAATAGCTACAACAACAGACCATCTTGTATTGTTTTTTTGTTTTATGTAGTTATGTAGCAAGGATCCATTCAAATTCTCAACTTCGAAACTGGTAAACTAAATGAATGAACTTGCACTCAAATGTCCAGACAGTCCTATTTTTTATTGTTTCCCACTCTGGATTCCAGAAACATGATTTTCTTACGTGTGTTAATTAATGTAATTTTCCACCTGTGAAATCTTGGCAGTGAATGTGAAATAAAGCTGATACCCTTCTGTGATATCTGTGCTTTTTAATACAACAAAGAAACAGCAGGACATGTTTTATCCATGCTTTCATTTTTTCAGTGTAGTGTAGTGCTTGAACTGATTGAGATCATATTTACTACTTTCAAGTTTTTTGTTGCATTTGCAATGAACCTTACATTTAGCACCTGAACGCAACATAAATCTAAATAAACTGGCCAAAATTTATAATTTGCACACACTGACAAAAGCCAAGTTTTATGCCAAAGTTTGTAACTGAATGCTATTTTTCCTCAGCATTCCATAAAATGTATCACTTCAGGAGAAAATATTTGTGAGTGAAGCATGGGGGGGTTCAACTTAAGAACTGAAAGCACTGAATGACTAGTGTACCCTCAATAAAACAAAGTAGATTAAAAAAACATAAAGGTGCCTCTGAAAACATTTTAGGGTTCAGAGAGCCAAACCATGCAAATAAAGTTTTTCCCACATAATTTTTTTCCAAACACAGCTATGAGAGAATAAGATTTCAAACGCTTCAAGTGACAAAAGTAGCCCTATATGATCATAAGAATGAAAAGAAATTCTCACGGTTATATTCCTAACTCCGGTTAGGAAGTCACTGCTTGTGTATGCCCGATGACATAAAGTGAGAACTTTAGGCCAAGGATGTCAGTGCCTTCTTTGAATGTGAACTTGTATCAACATCTCAATTTCCACAGACAATGGAAAGACGTATCCACCTCTGCCAGCATATATGCCATAGTGTATCAGTGACTAAATTATATACAACTGCTCAACACTAGCTTGGTATGGCACTAACTGGTACAAATTAAGCAAAAAAAATACTCATGTTCCTCTCCAAAAAAAGAAAACATTAGACATGATCTTTGAATTCTACTTTGTCTAAAAGCAAGAATGTAAAAGCAGGAATGTAAAATAGAAAGAAAGATGCATGCATGTCTCTCACAATGTACTCACAGTTTCACAAACTCTCACACATAGACTTAGCTAAAAAAATGAATAAATGTGGCAATAAATGTGAAGTTGTTTTTTAAAAGTCCACAAAACCGATATCATATACACATTATTAACCAAATAGTATAAACATTGTGCTTAAATTGGAGATCAGTTTGGCTGATAGTATGTTTACAAAATTTGAATAAATAAAACGTGTATTTCACACAACAAACTCAATTGGAGATCTACTGGTGTATGGGAGACCTTAGCTGTACTTCTGTAACCAGAAAGATTCAAATGATGGTGGTTCAAAATACAATGGTAAAGAAGCATAACGTGGCACAAACTAGAAATAATGCCACTTAAAGACTTTCATTTTTAATTATATGACTGGGTTAGTTATTTAGTTGATCTCATTACATAATTGGCTACTTAGAACAATAGCTATTAAGTACTTTTTGTCCATCCTTTTTGTCTGAAAATATTAGACAAAACACCTCAACCTCTTCAATTGTAAACTGTCTCAAAATATGAGTGATCGAAGTGATGTTTTGACTGCGATTGTCTCTGAGTTGTTGAACTTATGGTCATAAAAATGTGTAAACTTTGTCCAAGCCTTAATTAAATTAGCTCTGTTTCCACTGCAACATAATTCAAAAGGAATCGAAAACATTCCATTCACATGGGGAGAAACAGTATTTATGAAAAGTCCTCAAATTTTACAACTTTTAAAACTGTCAGAATCTATGATAAACATTTGCCTCCAATAATCAGGCGGGTCATCACTTGTGAAAAATGTAAAAGTGGTAAGACAACAGGTTTCTAAATATTCTAATTTGGATGTTGTTTGGTACTCGTTTTGTGGCCAGGTTGAATTGTGCGACTATTCTTTTCTATTTTAGTTTGTTCCTAATTATGTAACACAATTTACTAAAGTTACATCCTTGCTGTCTGTGCACTGTACAGTGTGAAAAAATGAATATTTACATTTTTAAAAAATACAAGAGAATGCTGAGACAAAGAGCTCTTTCATAATACCCCTCAACACCCAGTTCATCGTGGGCAGAGTGCTTCCCAAAGGACAAAGTGTGCACAAAAAAAAGAAAGAAAGAGAAACACTGAGTAATGAACAAACTCTAAGTAAAACAAAACCATGACATTGGTTTTAATTTGCTGCTTGTTCAAAGACTTGCTCAAGAGATAGGGAAAAAAAAGTTTTGTTGCTTTCCAAGCACTTGAACTTAACCCCCTGAAGCTCAACTCTGTGTATGACCATCCCTGTCCTGTCTGTGGATGTGAAAGTCCTCTTATACAACTTTTCCCTGGTTTTAATTTCATTAGCTGCTTCAGAAACTAGGGTGTGGGAAAAATGAACACACTCATGTTGATGTCTCTAGAATATGCGACTCCCAGTAGGTTCCAGATCAGGTGCTTATATCACGAGGAAGATTCTGGAATAATACATGAATCATTCGATAACCAATCAGTGTGCAGTGACCAGAAAGTTACCATGGCAATATAACCTGTATAATTAGAATACTGGGACTGTGGATAAGGCACATAATGTGCTGTGTTCTAAACCAATGTTGTACTGACATTAATGAATTGTTATAAAAATCGTAAAACCATAAAAAGAGATCATAATAAATGTCCTTCACAACAATATCTCGAGTACAGTTGACGTACTTTGCTTCATGCCTTTTACATACATTTTACAACACTCCATATTAGAAATAAAATGAACATGAATAATCAATAGTAAAGAATCTTAAAAGAAAGCAAGTTTGTCTACGTTTCTTCTGGCCTGGCATCGTCCCTGGCAGAGGGCGCATTCTGCATGGTGGTCCTGGTGTTCCACAGCATGGCAGAATGGAGCGATGACGTAAGACAATGCAAGCTCAGTTGAATAAGATCCAATAAGATCTCATGATCAAATAAGAAGCTTCCTGCAAAGTATTGTTCTAACAAAGAATTGTAACTAGAGTACAAATATATAACAGCATTATAACATCCAGAAATCAAGCCCAAACTGAACATCATAAACATTGTAATCATATCTAATAATATTATTGTTAACAACATTATCAATACAATTATTGTAAGTTTTACCCTGTTGTTTCAAGACGATAACTGATTTCCATTCATGATTGTACCAGATCTCCACACCTAAGCTGGATCGGACGTTTCGTTTTGGCGTAAGGAGCAAAAAAAATAGGAGGGATAAGAAAAGACGAGAGGATACAAGAGAGGAAAACGCAGAGTTCGACACTCTATAGTGAGCAGGTCCCATCTCTCTATTTACACACATGGCTCCTACAGAACTCTTCTAAAGCATGGGTCAGTTCCTCTTGCTCACATTCTTACGCTTCCTTTTGATCGTAAAAGTACAAAGCAGACACAGTAGACACTGTCTATCGGTTTATTCCCTAGTCAGTTTCAATGTCTGCTGTCTCCCTTCTTTAACTTTCCATGTTTTCTCTCTCTCTCTCTGTCACTCTCCCTCTCCCTCTCTCAATCACAGTCGAACTTCAGACATCAGATTCAATACTGGAGAGCTTCTCATATACGTGTCCATTACTAGAGCCGTTGAACGGTCTCTGTCCTTGTCCCATCCCTAACCCATCCCTTGCTGACAGCAGCTTGTTGTTGCCTGCCACCCCTCCATGGTGGTTGCTGAGGGGACCGCCCAGGCACAGCTCCTTGGGAAACCGGGGTCCCACGTTGGACATGACCCCTGCGGAGGCGGAGGCTGGCAAATAGGAAGTCACCCCCATGGAGCCTCGGAAGTCTGCCCGGTTGTTGTTGAGGAGCTGCTGCTGCTGTTGTTGCGTCTGTTGCTGCTGCGGCTGTGTCTGCTGCTTTTTGACGTAGTACGATTTGGCGCCATGTAATAGGCACTGGTCGTCCCCGAAGGTTGGGATGAATGGGTTCTGGTTCACCTTATCTGGGTAGAGAGATTTAGACAAGGAGTAAGTCCCGACCCCTCGGGTACCGCCCATACCTCCTCCTCCTCCCATCATGCCTCTATCCCTGTCCCTCATGTCCCTCTCGCCTACTGAACGACGGTGCAACCCACCTTCACCTCCACGGAACAAGCTAAACGATGATCCCCCACCCTTCCCCCGGTCCCCGGCACCAAAAAAGGATGTCTCCCTTTCCCCTCCCGCATATCGCTCGAACATCTGGGCATAAGGGCTTGCACCTTCCATATAGCGATCTTTGTCTTTTAGGCTCACGCTCCGTGGCGGAGGAAGCATGGAAGCCCCACCACCTCCGAAGCCTCCTGAGCCCCCCATCCTGCCTGCCCCTTCTTTCTGCAGGTCTACGAATGTGTCATAGGAATGCTGCCTGCGCAGGACCCTGCCACCGGGGCCAAACTTGCGCCTTTGCGCCTGGGTCTGTGCCCCTCCACCTCCCTTCCCACCCTCCAGGAGGAACTTGCTCCCTATCTGATCCAGGAGGAGGTGGTTATCCTCGCTGATGTCATATAAGTTGCCTGGCTTCTTGCACGAATCACACCGCTTGCAGGTGGCTGAGCTCGGACGACTGGAAACTTGTCCACTCCCCCCACCTCCTCCTCCACTGGATCCCCCTACACCACCTGCAGCTGCATAGCCCCCTCCCCCTCCTCCCCCATGCATGCACACTGGCTTGCCACCTCCCCCTCCACTGTGGCAGTTACGGCATTCCCAGTCCCCGCCGGTCAACCCCCCCACCCCTCCTACATTCTTTTCCCAGCATGCATGGCCCTGCTGCCCAGGAGATCCTCCTCCTCCTCCTCCTCCTCCTCCTCCCACTCCACCCTTAGACTCTGTCTTCTTAGATTTACCTTTCAAGAAATCGTCCACGGGAACCAAACTAGTGCACGCTCCCCCGCCACCACTGCTGCCGACTACGCCACCACATCCACCCCCACCCAGACCCCCTCCACCGCCCATTCCAGGAGCATCGCTCAAATCCAAATGTTCCCATGGGGATGCCCCTTCCTTGGAGTGGAACTGGTCCATGTAGTAGTCCCTCAAGTTCTCTTTGTCACGGAATATGTACGAGGAGCTGTTGCTCCCTCTCTGACTCTTGCGTTCAACAGGTGGGGTGGCTGAACGATGTCCCTGCGTGACCGGGTGGTGGTGGTGATGGTGGTGGTGGATGGTGTGGTGAGTGCGTCTCCGGAAGCCCAGCTCAATTTCGTCCTGCTCCCGACGGGACTTGGCAGATGCCGGTCTCTTTTTCAGACTGTCCCTGTACTGCTTGCGCCTCTTGGCATTGCCCTCAAGATTGCCATAGGTCACGGTGTGAGTGGAAATATCCGATACATCTGAGCGGATATTCCCGTCGTCCCCTCCCGAGCCTGTCCCACCTCCCCCGCAGTACCTGTCATGTCCCGCTATAAACCCTGAACTGGATGCCCCACCCTTGAAGGAGAACTTCCCGTACAGATCAGGCAGGCCAGACTTGAAGCTCGACTGGGTGGGATGGCCCGCAATCAGGTCAAACTTTTCCCTGTTCCTGTGCGTCAGCGACTGCCGGGGCTGGGTGGTGAAGATGGGCGCTACCCCTCCCCCTAAGCTGTCACAATCGTACATCCCACCCTCCAATGAACTGGCACTCCCTAAGCTACGAGGTCGGTTAGGCAAGGGACCCGACATACCCAGAGCCAATGCGGATCCCGTGCCCCCATGGTGGTGCAGGTAATGATCCTGGTACAGGTCACTGTCCTTTAGGTGCATGTTCCCAAAAGTCCTCTCCACATCACTCACATAGTCGCTGAACATATTATCTTCGGGCAGGTATGGTGGTGGAGGCTTGCAGTCAGTATGGCCTCCTAAGCTTCGCCGATGCTCACTGATGTCGTAGACAGCTGACTCTCGGTGGCTGTAATCCAGGGCACTGTGAGGGGAGCCATTGACCCCAGGCACGGAGGTCATGTTTTTGGCAGTGCGCAGCAGACGAAGAATGTTGGAGTGTGTGTTGTTCATGTTCATGTTCATGGTGGCTGATGGGGAGTTGAGACCTGATTTGTTCTCCTCAATCTGAACGCCATGAATGCAGCTGTAGATGCCCTGAAGAGCAAAAGCAAAATCCAAAAAAACAACTATTAGTTTTATATTAAATCATTTGCAATGTTGTAGTGCACCTACATCACAGCCTGGTTAAGGAATTGCTCTGCCTTAGACTGCTTTAGATCCCTACAGCTACATCACATACTGCATTTGCAAAGCAACCAGCACAGATGATGACCCTACAAACCCCTCTCACACAATTCTGCTAACTACTCAAAAAAGTTCTGTAGAGCTTGGGCCTTCACTGCCAGTATACAAAACAGTTTCTTCCCCAGGCTTTCTTCCCCAACCATACTTCACACATAAACACTCACTTGAACTGAACTGCTTTGTTCTCCTGCACACAAATGCATGTAAATACTTACACCAAGATCACACCCAAAATGACGACTCAAACAGTTTCACAGTAAATTGCCTTTCATTAAATATTGTATATTTTTATAACTTTTTGGCTCTATTTTTGGCTCTTTATTTTTGTACCATAGGTTTTTTTTGTTTATTTCTACCTCATAGAACTTTGTATTTTTAACTTGCGCTTTCTTTTTTTGTACCTTGTATAATTCTGTCCTGCTTGCCCATATTCTTGTGTTGATTTAGTTTTTTTATGTGCTGCCCCATGGTCCTGGAGAAATACTGTTTCATTTCAATGTATACAGTGTATACTGTTTAAATTACAATAAACACCTACTTCATTTGACTTGACAAAAGGTCTCTGAAATTGATTCTATTTACAACAACCTGAATTGATTTTCTGAGAAGAGAATGTGCTCTAAGCAGTGCTGTTTTATAGGTAGAGGCAAAGTTGAGATCAATTTTATAATGAGACAGTAATAAGGGGGTCCAGACTACTGCTGAAAAAATAGTGAGTTTCTGATGGGACTTAATTGTGAACTGGATGAAACAGTGAACGATGGGTTCATTAAAGCTTCATACATCAGGACAAAAACCTGCGCCGTCAAAGGAATATGAGTGAGCGAGAAAGAGAAGGAGAAATATAGTGAAAAAAGGCAGAGAGATGCACAGAGCGACAGAGACAGAAGGAATGATTGATGACAGTGTTGCAGGGAGGCTGGTTTTCACTGACAATCAATAGTGTCAATCAATGTGATTAAAATTCAGCTGACATTGTTGTGTCTCATCGGTCAGCCTCTTTAGTGCTAAAGACACATCAAGAAAATTAATTACACAACATTATCTAAACCTCTTCAGCCTAATCAAGATCCCTACATGTACTAATTATGTAATCCACTTAACCACATTTCAATACACAATCTAATATAACCAAGCCTGACATGTATTCTTTTCTTGCATATTTGCATATAGCATGTCAGTCCCTTTTAATAAAAATGCCTGGAATATCTTTAATGATAAATGTCACAATGAATAACCACATGAAAACCAAAATGATCACCTGGGGGGACACAGTTAATATAATTCTGTCCCAAAAATATTTCAAAGGTTAAAGGTGGCTCCCCTGTTGGCGTTTCACAGCCTTCTCCGAGAGGCCATGTCAGAAACAGTTTCTTGTCTACCTCTTAGTCACTTTTTCTGCCTCACCATATCCATCCTTTCTTCTTGTGTGCTTTCATTGTGTCTGCCTTATCTCCACTACCTCCTGTGTTTTTTTTTTTACCTCAGGTCATCCTTGCCAGCTTGACTCTTTTCTCTCATTTATCTCCTAACCCTTTCATCTGATTGGACTTGTACTGACATATTCTCTGCTCTATGCTATCTTGTTCTTCTTTCTTTTTCCTTTCTTACTATAGAGGGTTCTACAACTTTTTTTATGGTCCAGTCCTTTTTCTTTTCCCAAGTGCATTGTTTAGTTTTCTGATTCTTTTACGTTTCTGTCTCTTTTTCATGTCAATCTTGCTTCACCTTCTATCCCTGTTCTGCTCCTGCACCATTTAACATTTGAACAAGTTTGATTATACAGTTCCACAGCAAGAGAAGGTTTGCTGCTCAAAGGTAATGTTATCACAGAAGTTATTCCCGCGCTGGGACACAGTCCGTACAACAATACACTAAAAAGTATGTGTACAGTAAGGGTTAAAGGGACTTCATTTGAGTAAAATATGTAAAGTTACTCAATTAGTATAATTAAACTGGTTTAAATAATATGATACACTCACCAATTAGCCCAAAAAACTTTGTTAAAGCAGCTACTACATCAACTACAGCTCATGGTACATTCAAAAACCTGGCATCCCATTTTAGACTACCGTGTGAATACATTTGATGCAAACACTTTAGACTACCAACCCCCACTACCTACCACTACCTAACCTTTACCCCATCCTTCTTTAGTTTTTTATATCAATTGTCAAATAGAATTAAGCTCCTCTATCAAAAACATTTAAGCTCTTCTTTTAACCTTCATCCGTTCTTATTTTTTATTGATCGTCTCTTACTAAAAGATCATTTGAAAGACAAAAGGTTCTTTCAACTATTAAATTATAAAATACATTTTCACAAGTTTTAAAATCCCAGTTGGAAATCTGGATGGAAGACTAGGCATTACCTTCATTATAATATCACCACACACTTTCAGCAGTTTTTATTGGTGGCTGTGCTAATATTTCAGCTACTGAAGACTGAAACAGCAGAGACAGTAGTTCAGAAATCATATCTAAACCAAGAATCTAACTTCATTTCATTTCCTTTTTTGAAACAAAACCTTTTGGTCTGTTTTGCTATGCAACATGATCCTAATGCATTTTTTTTGTCTTACAAAATTGGCACAAAAAAAACCCTTTATACAACATTGGCAAAAACCCCATTAGGCTGGAGTTTAAATTCACTACAAACTGTTGCATTTGGAACAAGTCAGTTGTTTAGTTCAAGAAATACTGGAAGTTGGTTCCACTCACCCTGCTAATAGAGAAGGTGACGCCGGGCTTGCCCGAGCACACGCCCATGAAGCAGAAACGTAGCTGCCAATAGAACAGGTGCTCCGCGATAAAGGTGATGAGCGACAGCGCCATTGCTGCCCCCAGCATGTAGAAGACTCCAGCCATGTTGTCCACGTCCAGCTGGCTGCTCATCACTTCATTCTTCTCGTTGTGACAGATTCCAGTCAGCCACAGAGCCTCCAGCTCCTCCATCTCACCTGCACAGAGAGAAAGAAAGGGGTTGGGGGGAGGTGGAGAGAGAGTGGGAGAAGGATGCCAGATTTGTAGGATGAGTAATGGAATGGAAGAAGAAAGTAGTGGTTTGGAGGGAAAGAGAAAGTGATGAATGGGGAGAGGGGGTGAATGAATGAATGGATAATAGAAGGATAGAGAGAAAGAGAGAGAGAGAGAGAGAGAGAGAGAGAGAGAGAGAGAGAGAGAGAGAGAGAGGTGAATGTTGCGAGTATGGCAGCAGAAGTGGAGTTTGTTTAGGGTGAAGGAAACAAAGCGATTGAGAGAGCGAGGAGAGAGGGAGAGTGATGAGTAAGTGGGTGATATCTGGCCTTGAGTAAAAGTGAGTGCACTGTAGTGTACTGTAAGTCCAAATGTGTGTGTGTGTGTCAGAAACAGACTGACTATAAATGTGTCTGGAAGAACAAATTTGAAGGAGCTGCTTTAGGTGTTTTCAAATGTTTTATTTTTTATGTGCATCAGGATTTTTCCTCGGCTGTGAGTGCATGTGGCTTAATGCATTATTTTCTGAGCTTTGCATTAATACGCTTTCGTCTGTTCGTGTCTATCTTCATCTGCACGCATTTTGTTTAGAACTTCTCCAATGCTACGTGTGGTAAACAAATTAAGGCCCCTGCGATGTGCGACATTTGTCATGTCGCATTAGTCCCGATGCATTCCCGACAGAGCGCCTCCTCATTAATGATTGATTACGAGCGTCACTTGTGATTTGATTCCTGGAGCTAAGGGGGGACCTTTAGGTCCCAGCAGTCCTCAAAGGAGAAGCAGGATTTTGCTGCCAACCTTCAATTCACTCAATGTCTATCCAATCCATCCTTAGAGACAAACGAAGCTACGTCTTTGAAGCGGTCTGACTGTTTGCTGTTGTCATGCCCAGAGGGTAAACATTGGCAACCAATGTAGTGCAATCAGCTTGTGCTCTACTGTTGAGGGTGGAGTGGGAACCAGGCCATTTGCACTTAAAGATTCCTGAGTGGCTATGAAAACTTGCTAAATGCTTCCAGTGTGGGGATAATAAGTGCCACAACTGTCTAATCCTCAGGAGATCGTAAGGTCAGGCCCCGGTGATGCCACAGCCATCTGTGGACAGAAGTCCAAGACGGGACAATTAGCTCTGTTCTCTCTAGGTGGGTAGGATGGCCACTCCTCTCCCCTTCACCCAGTGAGATGCTAGCCAGTGACCATCTGTTAGCGTTCCCCTCCAACTAGGCAATGATGTTGCTCAGAGGAAGCACATGCCATCCTTCACCCTCCCAGTGTTGGTCACACTGCGGGGGAATCCTAGCTAGCAGGTGAAATTGGACATAAAAAACTTCCATTGTTATCCTGCACCAAAGTGTGTTGACCTGAAAGTGATGATTCAAATCAAATACAATTGGGCTATTTACAAACATGAAGATCACGTGTGTATTGTTTTGTTGTACAGGTATCTAATATTTAATTTGTGTACAGCCAGAATATTTTACTAAGGACTGAATAACAAGGTCACACCTACTTACAGCACAGACTTAATAGTGACACATTCACATAGAGTGAAAATACTTTCGCTACAGGGAATATACTTGATAACTGCATATGTCTTCTTTTCTTAATACACTATTTCTCATCACAGTCCCATCTCTTCAGAATAACACAGTTAGTTTTTCATTCATTCATATGGGGGCCATATACTATTTTACTATCTTGTCTTGCAAAGGAGGCAAAACTTCAGGTCATACCCATAAGTAGTGGGTCTTCTTGGATGCTAACAAAGTAGTTCTGATGGCATCTGTGAATCCAGAGCTTGTTCCACCATGGCCTATTTAAAGCCTGCCATAGAGAAGCTCTGAGAAGACCTACAGGCTTGTTGGAGACAATTCTTTCTCTGTCAGTGCGTCTGTTTCCCCTTGCTGAAGGAGAACTATCTAGACGGCTCCCTTTGGACATGCATGTGCATGTAAGAGAAAGAAACAGGATAGTGAGAGTGTGACTGTGTTTCTGTGTAAATGTGAATGTCCATGTGTGGGGTGCGTCTGTGTGTGTGAGAAAGAGCTCCAGTATGCACGTCACACACACACACACACACACAACGCCATCCCGAATTCACTCGAGGGCCGCCACAAGCTAGCCTTGACACGTCTAAATAGGGCACTATTCTAGGTCTTGGCCCCTATATAATAATATACAATGCCTAGCGGCCAGGAAATAACAATGCATGACACACCTGAGCATACCTACAGCAGACCCCCTAAATGGGCAGCTGCCACATCGCTAAGCTAACGTGTGTCACTAGCAGCTCATGTCTATTTGCATGCATGAGCAATCACTCAAAGGTAGCCCGGTAAGTAGGCCAGGGCTAATTTAGGCTAGCAAGAGAGCGATTTGTGCGGCTGGGTCCCCACGATGTGGCTCTGATATCTTTACACAACAGTACATGATCCACAACGTCTAAATACATTAGCGCTATTTGCGCTCGCAGCATAGTATGTGAGCTCTTCGTGTGAGGATGGACTTGTCAGTGACGGCTCGGGCTCATTAGGTGGACGAATTGGAAAAGCTGTAGAAACAATGGGCTGAAGTAAAAATTCCCAGATCAACACTTTTTAGTAACACAACACAACAGCTTACCAGCAGAATCTTGTTTTCTTGTTTGTTGTCTATAGTGGCATTTAGAAATATGAGTCTGTCTTCATGTCTTTTGATAAAGAATTAAATGTAATACAGAATTTAATACATCTACCAGATATGGTGTTATATACCGGTCCATAATTGCTGATTGTGTTTAGTTTTCTTTCTGTACTGTCTGAAAATTGAACATTATTAGAGTTTTAATATGTCAGCATAATTGAAAAGCATCATTCACCGTAACAAACTAGTTCAAAATGTACATTATGAGCAACAGATGTCTAAATATTGCCGCTATGGTCTCCACGTAGTATTCATTGTTTGTATTTGTTGGCATGGTATGACTAATATTCATGATTTCTGATTTATGACTTAAAATACAATGTCAGATAACTCTACAGATTTTATACACATACAATCACATCCTTACACATGTTTTTTTTTTTAGCTTTTTCAAGGCAGCAGTTTTTCATACATTTTATTGATCAATTATTAAGAAAAAAATAAATTCAGCTAAATTTCCATTTAAAACCATAGTACGGTCTTACCTTTACCTTTATTTTACATTTTCTTTAAGGATAATGTATTAAGCTGAGTTTAAAATAAATTACAATGTTTTGGGAGCATATTGGGGTACATATTTTTTTACACTGTAAAAATAGATCTTTTTTGGCTTTTTTTCACAAATGTGAGGCTTTTCACAATTCACAGGTGCTCTTGGAACCTGACCTCTGCAAATTTCGGGACTTTACTGTATACAAATATCATTGAGCCTGGTAGTCTGGATCTTTTCTGGAATTAAACAGACTTACATTGTGGACTGTCTTTCAGGAGTAGACCAGGAACCTATAAGCTTGATGTCTGTGTTAAATGTCAAATCACCTCAGGCATGTCTGTTAATATAGCAGGAGATGTAATAGGGCCATTTGAATCACTACTGTGTTCCATATACACATACACACCAACATGGGAGTGTGGTGGGAGCAAATCCAGGTCCTTGTCATTTTTTATCTGGGTGTGGGTATGATGCCTGCCTTTAGGGGAAGCTATTTAAGACTCTTGTAGGAGCTTTAGACTACTTCTCAACTGAGAGGAACAAGGACAGCCAACCATATGAGAAAGCTATAAGCTTGGATTCGGGTTCATTGTTCCCTATAGAAACGCTTATGGAAAAACTTGTCTCGCATTTCATTCAGCATCTAATTTTTATGCACACAACTACCTCTGATAATAATAATTATTAATAATAAATAAAACAATTTGAAGATAAACCAAGGTAGGCTGAGCTAACTATAAACATTTTTTCAACATAAATCTCACTCTATTAAAGATAACCAGGCCTGTTTGTTTATGGCAATACGAAAAACAAGTGTGATGCTTTGGTAATCTATGCTGCTATAGCATAACTCTAGTAAATATTAATGCCCTACCTGAGCTATACTCTTCCTCAACATGTTGCTGAAATACTTGGAGGTTAGGTGAACTCACCAACATCATGGTATTGAAAACGTTTTTCATTCAGTATTTGTTGTTAACTGAGAAATATGAATTTCTTTGGTGCCCCTTCAAGAATCCAATGCTAATTGTCAGTGCACTTATGGCTGAATAAAATGTTAAATACATAAAATTTGGGAAATTTGGGACACAAACAGGCCAAAGGGACTCTTTTATATGCAATCACATACAAAATATCCAGTGTGTACCCTCCTGAAGTTAAGTGCATGCTTAACTAAGTATCTCTGGGCTTAATTAGCATCATTAATTTAAATATTGCTCAAATTACAGGAATGTTCTTCAGCAGGGCTTACCGTCTCCGAACAACTGCAGAATGGCGAGATCCACCGGCCTCTTCCAGCCGGAGTCTTTTTGGATCGCAATACCGTAGCCTGTGGTAGCAAAGATATAACCACTACCGATGGTCACGAGCTTGCAGCCCTCGTCTCTACCTGCCATGTAGTTTAGCACAGCAGCGTCGTAGATAAATGCATCCAGTTTACTGTCAAAAACAGATGGAAATATCAATCACACAGGGAAAAAATGGCAGATAAAGGACGCCAACTGTATTTGGATGCCCATGTGGACTTTCCACGCACGAGGCCAAACTGTAATCGCTAAGACATAAATTAAACCGCGGAGGGTAGGGAATGCTATTGAGTGCTTGTTACACCACGGCCAATTTAACTTTTTTGAATGGATTTTTGTGAGCATTTCCTTTCCCCTTTTTTGGCCAATTTAGCAAAAAGCCTCATGTACTGCATCACAAGCAATGAACTGTCATGCTGAGGACCTACTGATAGCTGTAGTTCATCCTTGCAGGGTGCTGGTTCTGAACACGATGAGGCAGATTCAAGGCACAGCATGTCAGCTGAAGTCATGAAGTCTACAATCACGTTTGATGTACATGGAGAACAGGGGCAGATGTAACTTTTTTATTTCAGGCTATTCTCTGATAGCCAACTATTATAGCCATAAACATACGGTTTATAATCTCTAGACAATCAGAAGTGTCATAGTTTCATCTAAACATGCTTTTACTGCAAACTTTCTCTTGTACGTATTACCATCTTTAACTCAGATAACTACATTACTATATAATCAAAGGTTTTCAAGCAATATTCTTTTAACATGAAACTGGGATAAACACACACCCCTATTTTATTAATGCAACAACAGGCATCTCAACATACTTTTATTCAACAGTTGTTTTTTTAAAACCAATCTGCTCTTTATATATATATATTTAATTTCTGTAATGGTCCTGTCAAATGCAGCTTTAGTCTGGTGGTTTTGGAGTGTCCACTGTGTCCATAAGGTCATGGGTTCGAATCCCCGGACTGCTAGTGGCACCACTGTGGTAACCTTGAGCAAGGTAGTGGCCCACATACTCACTTTTTGTTGGAATGTTGTAAGCCCACTGCTTCACTTAGGTGAATGGGTTAAATGCAGAGGACTCAAGAAATGTCCTCCGAGATCAATATAGTATATAAAATGAAATTAAAACATAACCGTTGATAAAAATGTACTGCTGCACATAATTGTGATACATTGTGATATACACCTGATGTGATCTGATTAGGATGTAAGTGATGTAACTGAACACTTGATGCGATGTGGTTAAGACTTAATTATTTTCATTTGTCAAATTGATTGCCTTCATTCATCAGAACACTCGCAGCATGACAAATGCAGTGACTGATTATGGGCTTATTTGCATATGACCCTCCACTGTGATATCAGCGTTGTAAAAGTTGATGTCATGATAATGACTGAGAATGGACATACTGCAAAAATCTGGAAATTAAAAGGGGTGTCCTAATACTTCTGGTAGAACAATGTATGTCCTGTTCTGTCTACGTTAACAGTATAAAATGACTGCTTGTACTTAATATATTGCAGTAGGCTGCATATACACTGATGTATAAGAAACGCTTATGATCTGCTAGGATTTGAGATGCCACATTTCCGAAATGAGTCCAGAAGAATTAAACGTCATAGCAGTCAGTTCAGTGTCTCAGCAAGATGTGTGGTTTAGTCATTTCTAAACAAACAGCCTCAGGCTTCTCCAGCTTGATGCTATTACCAGCTGTGAGTTCACTGAACACCCACTCACTCACATACATATCCTTTCCTTAAGCTTCTTTCTCTCTCTTTTTTTTCTCTCTCTCTCTGCCCCCACCCCTCACTTCCTTTTTTCTGTTGCTTTTTTCCCCCTCACACTTGCTCATCCTCTATCCTTTTCTCTCTTTCTCTCTCTTTCTTTCTTTCTTTCTTTCTTTCTTTCTTTATATTTTTTTCTCTCTCTCTCTCTCTCTCTCTCTCTCTCTCTCTCTCTCTCTCTCTCTC
>JBBMFX010000080.1:18374050-18388264 GCA_037832545.1 Rhabdalestes septentrionalis | reverse complement strand
TTATTATTATTATTATTATTATTATTATTATTATTATTATTATTATTATTATTATTATTATTATTATTATTATACCCAACATTTGTGTATATAGAATTGTGTATTTCATATTGGGGTTTTTCTACAAATAAAACATTTATTGGATTCAAGTAGACTTTTTAAATTTTACATTTGCTCTGGGATCCACAAAGGTTTCTGATTCTGATTTTACTTCTGGATCACTGCACTCCAAGTCATTCCAAAGGTATTGGATGAAGCTTCACCAGAGAACACAGATCCACTGCTCCACAGCCCCATGTTAGGGGCCTTTATACTTCACTCATGCCCCATGGCAACACACTCTAGAGCCCCATGTGCAGCTGCTATAGAGTGCCACACAAAATACGCAGTACTTTTTACATGCAGAATAAATGTGTTGTTTGTGCAGTTGAATCTGTGTCAGAAGTGAGTGCACCCTATTGTAACTGAATTCCAATTAGAAGGGCACTTCTGGACATTCAGTGTTTTATGATTAAGGACATGATTAAGGAAATTATTGAACATTGCTGGCAATGATTTCTAAGGCACTAAAGGCAGGACTGGGGATGCAAATTATTCAGCATCTGATGCTTACAAACAACATTTTCTAGAATGCAGGCAAACAGAAAATAGATTTCCACTGTCATTTAATGTCCTATGCAAGTAAATTAGTTGCCTCTAATGGTTCTCTTAGTAAATCACTCTTAGTGTTTTTTTCCCCCCTCTATGTGTCTCTGTCTTACTCCCTCTTCGAATTGACTAAGACAAAGTGAGTGTTTCCAAGGGATATGTGTGTGTTTGTGTGTGTGTGTGTGTCGGTGTGTTTGCGCATTCACCGACCATTCTGAAATCATTACATTGACTAATAGTTCTGACTAAAAGCACAGAACAGAACAACACTCAACGTGACTTCTTTCTAAATCTTTTCACTGAGCAGGTATGAGATTATGTGTGAGGGTGCCAGTCTGTATGTGTGTGTGTGTGTGTGTGTGTCTGTGTGTGTGAGGGGTTTAAGTGTGACTCACCGCAGCACCTCATTGGGATTTCCTCCCTTCGCGCCTTTCTTGTCAGGTGCGCCGTGGCATCCCGACTTCAGCAGTGAAAGTGGACCTCGATCCAGCATCATGGTGGAGGTCGCCATGGCAATGATAGCCACAGCATCACGCACACGGGCCTCCAGCCCATAATCCCACTCATCATAGGACACAGAGATCAGACCTGGGAGAAAGAAATGTTATCCTTTTTTATAATCAGAGGGTAAGTGATATAAATTGAATATGTGGGCTAAGCCCTCCTTCTCTTTCAAACTGAGTAAGGTTTAATCTTGCACATGCATATCAATTTACTTACTGGTAACAAATCATGACTATCATGTGCACTCCAGTCAACTGCTTAACAAGAGCACTGCCAAAACAACAGTCCAAACTGGTGAGGCTGATTTACCTCTAGCCCAAGCTGTAGATTCACGTCCTGTTAATGATTCGGCCTCAGTATGATGCATTACATGCAGTGAAAAACGACATAACCTGTTTTGTCCATCTCTGTGCTCAGTAATACTAGGGTAGGAACTGATTGGCTGCTTGAAAGCATTGTAAATGACTGGATATACACAAACATGTGAATGTTTTCATTGTATTTGTTGCCAAGTCAGCAGAATTTTACTACACAGCAATAATTCATGCAGAAGTGCTTAGTTAGCAGTGAGCTAACACTGGTAATACAACTAGTTGTTGCTAGACAGGTCACTTCATTGTTTCTATGCTGTAATTGGGGTAGGAGCTGTCAAATAGAGTGCTGCATGTAAGGTACTGATAGGAACCCTTAGCTAATGGACATTTATGGATTCTCCAATGTGATGATTGGCTGTATAATTGTTAAAGATAATTGACCTATGCCTTTGTTTTAAGGGTTTTTGTTTTTTAAACTAAATATAATTTTAGAAAATAAGAAAGCAACATTATTGGTGTTTATATGCAATTACAGTATGACCAGTCCCAGTCACATAAAAATTCAATTAAATTGTGGTGAGATTCAATCATACACTGAAATGTTCCCTAATGATGAAAATCTAATTCCCTCCTTTAGTTTATCTTTTCATCATTTGTTTCCCCTCCCATTTCCCTTGTCATTCACACCTGTGGGAAATACAGGTGGTACGTTGTCTGCATCCCCTGCCACCAGCGCTGGTACAATCCAGGTGTAACCGTATCCAGTGAGGCCGACGGAATGTGCCACTTCAAAAATGGTGGTGGCCTCTTCTTTAGTGCAGTAAAGCAGTATGACAGGGCTCTGGAGTTTCTTCATCTGGTTTTGAATCTTAGAGTCGCCATCATCCACTGACATGTCCAACAGCAACACCTCTTCTAACTCCCAGCCCACAAAACTGTTCTCTACCGTACTCCGGATCTGTAGGAGGTAAAAAAACAAAACATTTTATGCAGTTTATAAAATGGACAGTCCTGTTCAAAACGATAAAATACTTAATGTAGGCATATGCTGTACTTTGCAATCATCTCAGCCATGAGGAAATTATACTTTAAAGCTGTTTAGCTGGGCAATAATTGTTTTTTCCTCTAAAAACACTAACATTAGAATGAATACAAATAACTGGTGGTTTTATGCATATAAATGCATGATTGTTATGTATGTTCATTCAACCATTTCCAGGGTTCTCCAAAAGAAAGCCAACCTTTAATTGATGGCATTGCCTACTATCACTAACTAACTAACTAATTAACTAATCAATACTTGATTACAATAAATCAGGTGAGCTACTGATGTAGTTTGACCCATACTGTGGCTGGAGGCAAGAAGGAGAAATCAAATGTGTGCTCTTCTGACCAGCTCATAAAATATACTGTAAATTCCGGACTACAGGGCACACCTGATTAAAAGCTGCATGCTCTAATTTTAGAAAGAAAATCAAACTTGTACTTGTACAAGCCGCACCGGATTATAAGCCGCATGTGTCTCACATATGAGATATCTACACAGAATTTTTTTTACTTCTAAACTTTACGGTAACATAAACAAATACATATTGCACATGTTTTTATTTTTCAAACAGTGTCTGTAACACGGCTACCTTTTAGAATGCGTACGTATCAGAAACACAGACATTATTTTGCTTCTGCTTTTGTACGGAACGGTGCACGAACAACATTCCATCTCCTAACGACCTTTATATACTGTATATATACTGCAGCCTACCAGGAAAATACATCTTCCTGATCTTCGTCATGGATGGGCCGTAGCGGGCCGTGCCTACCCTCGGACTAATTCGGGCTCGCCCTGGGAATACGAGGTCTGGGAGTTTGAGCTGCCTAAACACTCATCACGGATGCAGCCGAGTTTCACATAAAACATATCAACCCGAAACGAGCCAATAAAATGTGTGGCTCCCCAAAGTTCCATCCCCAAATCTGTGTCTGGCGCCGGTTGTGGTTACGAGGCAAAATGTTTTTGGTGTCGTGAAAAAAAAACATGCATTAGCCGCACCGTGTTATTAGCGACAGGTTCAAAATGTGGGAAAATTTGGGAAAAAAGTAGCGTCTTGTATTCCGGAATTTACTGTATGTTTTTTAGACAAATGATGTTTGTTTGCACTGACTTTCATGTGAACTTTTAGACTGCAGTAGACACTGCTGTGTTACATGGCTTTAAACATTTTTGAGCACATCGACTGAATTCCATACTAATATATACTCTATCAACTGAATAGTATTTACTAATACTTTTACTAATAAAGGTGCTTGGCAGCCATAGCCTAATGTTAACTGCACTGTTAACTAAATTGTTACTGCAATTATTAGTAGTAGTTAAATTAAAATATAACTTTAACATTGTTTTATTTAATTATTTTCCATTGTTATATAAAAGCAATCTCTTTCGTGTGCTCCAGTCATTTTACCACCATCAAGAGGGGGGGGATTCACACTTTGTATCATATCTAAATATCTAAAGACACCTTTACCATGTTGAAATAATTCATAACACATGTTTTATTGCTATACACTCCTCAACGAATGTTCACCATGGTTAATAATCTTTGCAAGACAGAAAAAGTTTAAAACCAAATTTCCCACAATGCCGCTAGTGCTGCCCTCAGTCCACTCTTTCTCTACTGCAAGAGAGAAAACTACATTTCCCTCTACACTGCTACTCCAACTGCCATCCCACACAGTTGTCTACTTTCAAATCTCCTCGGAATTACCATAATTACGAGCTCCCAACTGGGAGAAAAAGGTTCAAGTGTCAGTCCGAGCCGTAATTACCCGTTTGGGCTAGGGGTTGTGACGTATAATGACTGGCCCTCCTTTCCACAAACATGACTCAAAATGATATACGATTTTTCAATAAGTAGAGGTAATCGACTTGTCAAATTGCATCTCTTTGCACCAACAAAATAGGCCATATTCTGAATTTAATGGGAAAATGTCATTGTACAACAGTATTTCATAACATTATGAACTCAACATTCTGATTTTGACCAAAAAGTAATCAGTGCAATAGGCGAGTGGTCGAACTGGACTGCACTCCAGTGGTTCAAACTACATTTCCCAAAATGCATCTTCTCCCTATATTCAAGAAATCTGTTTTTTGTACACCTCCGCAACTGAGGCAGATATAGGAGTACAAACTGTTTGTGCTCTGCTCCATTACAGGCATGAGTGAACAAATCTGTCTACAGTAGTCTCAGTTCTTCTTCACTGCTCTTTTATCTGATAGATGAGGAGCCATCCACAAAAGAAATTTCTCCTGCAACAAACTGGGTCCTGAATACACTCTGATGTCTCTTCATTCTTACAGATGTCATTTTAAATCCGTTTCGACTACAGCATGATTTTAAGGCCAAACCAAACAGGTAGTGCTTACACAAACCTACACAAGTCAAAGTTAAATTCAAGATGATCTTAAAACCAGTTACAAGTGGAGCTTTGGGTGACTTTGGGTGTCTTTATGGGGGCTCTTGTTTTCTTTGGAAGTGTTCAAACTAATGATTGATATTCACTGTTACTTTTCAGTTCGAACTTGAAAAACACGAGAGTCATGGATCTGTGCCAAAAGCATAATAAATGGTTAACTGTTCTCACACAGCAAAACAGTTCCTTATGTAGAAGTTCCCCTTGTTTGTCTAGATATCATGCTGAGCTTTGTTTGGTGCTTCTGTGTCTCACACAGCCGAAGTTATTGTAATTTAATGCAATTGTAATAATACATGTAATTATAATAATCACCACCACTGGGGTTCACGCAAGTGAACATAAAGAGCAAAAATGTTTTCTATGATTTTACGCTTTAGAAACAAACAGTTTTGAACCCGGGAGAACTTTCACGATAGCCTCCGCCCACAAGTGGGTGGGGAATACCACGGAGGGAGGGGCTTCGAGTGAAAGAGCAGCAAATGGTGAGTGTGCAGGAGAGCAAGCACATGTTTTAGACTGATACAATGTTTATATTTCTTGAATCCAGCTATTGCTAATACACTCTGAGTGTTGTAAGAAAAGTTTTTATTAAAATTTGGTTTTCACAAAGCAGTCATGGATCAGATTCCTCTGACGCTCAAGGAAACTCAGATTAGAGGCTCTCTAAAACTCTGAAACAAGTGCCTTCTTCCACTCTGATTTCATTTAAAAGTGAAAGCTCAATTTGCTGGTTCATATCACAACAAGGGGAAAAGTAAACGGAAATAAATCTGGTCACACTGGGGGTGCATTTAATTGAAAAATGTAAATGGAAGCTGGTATCTGAAATCTGAATACACAGGTATGACACAAGCACAGAAAATAGGTCTACATTAAGGTGTCTACAGCCTCACTGTGGCCCAAAGTTTGTGCTACATTAGTCTGTGTGGTTTCAGAGAACTGGGTGATCAACTAACTGTATGTTTGCATTGTTAGCCTAGCATCTCTAGCTCTAATCGTTATGAACCACATTTAAACTAAAAACATGATTGACTACTAGACTAAGTGGAAAAAAACTGCAACTACTCCTTTAATATACCACGCAGCATATCACACATACAATATGAAGAAACATGATCACAGTGCTAGTATTTTTTCCATGCAGCCCTAATAAAATCTACCCCTGAAGTCAATTTATTTGATATACTTATGCTTATTTTAAGGAAAGACTATTACGGAGACATGCAAAACATTCCTAAGGTAAAATATATTATAACATTTATGTATTGGACACTGCAAGTCTAATTCTTGCTGTAAATTATGCCTGCACCGGCAATGAATAAAATAAGAGCTACTATACCACAAAAACAACAAAAAAGCAGATGTGTTTGGAAAAAATATATATAAATTTTGCATGCCATTATCCCTTAAGACCAAAACGGCGGAGCATTGTCCTCACCCTGTTGACGAAGTCCTGGTATCCGGGGTAGTAAGTGGTGACGATGGAGAAAATGTACCAGTCGTACTCCTCCATGATGTTTAGCATGACGGAGGCCTGCTGCTCTATGGACGGCCCGAACTGGAAGAACATGGAGTGGTCGTCCTGCAAGCCACAAAGGACACAATCTTAATATCTGAATACATGAATATCAAAAGAGCTGCCAAGCAGGTGAATAAGAGCGGTCCCATACTCATTAGGCACTAATTGCTAATCAGTGCTGGAACAACATCGCATTGTCACGCAGAAGTCACACTGCAAAGGCTGGAACAGGACCACAAGGAACAGAACCATACATCAGAGCCAACGTGGCAAAATGCCATGGTAAACGAGATTTCTCACACCATTGTGCATAGATCCCAAAGAATGTCGGGCCAATCGTGCGCATCTAAATGTAAACAGTGTTTACTTTGTGTTCAAATTGGTCATTGTGCCTGAGAGGCAAACAGTATATTTAGTCAGTTTTGAAAAGCATTCTGTGCATTCTTATCTACAGTGCACACCAAAGTGTATGTGTGTGTGTGTGTGTGTGTGTTGCCAGTTGGCATCCAAGCCTATAAATTACAATGCCTTTGTTAATGTGTTCATGCATCATCTGTTTTTGGGCTTTGGCCAGTGAACAAAATGTTTGTGTGTAAGTATGCATATGCGCCAATAGTTGACAGTTCAGTGTGTATGTGCATTTGTGTGTGCGTCTGTGTGTATGTATGTGTGATCGTGTGCAAAATCAACCGTATCTGTGTGTCCGTTGCTCATGACTCATGTCGGACTACCTCCCTCTCTCAATGTGTCTCATAGGTCTCTATGCTCCACTCAACTTCAAAGCCCACTACCCTAGAGTGCACCCCTCAGGGGGCTGCAATGGACTGATCTGTTACCTTGATTTGGCTTTAATGAGGTAACAACACTGACAAGCCAGAGGGTGTGTGTGTGTGTGTGTGTGTGTGTGTGTGTGGAGGGGGTGGGGGGGGGTGGGGGGTTAACGCTGACATATCTAAGCTTCCGACATTCGTTCCAGAAGAATCAGCGGGAGTCCATGTGAAAGCTCTCACACATGCTGCTTTCTCATCTTCACTTATATGTTAATATAGAAGAACACGCACTCTCAACCTCAGGCTCTCTTGACCTTGGCTACTGCTCCCACTCCAGAGTGCTGTCTCCCTACCTTCGGGATGAGTCTGAGTGGCGTTTCTGATCCAGGACTAATCGTCCAGCATCAACATCTGACCTCAATAATGCTGTCTTGCAATCTAATCCTCTCAGTAATGTTTCAACATTCAATGTAGAGACTTCCCAGAAGAGCATCCCCCCTCTTCCTCAGGTATGAAGCCTCAAATACGCATCTGTTCATCAGGTTTTACAAAATATATAAGGAGAAATCATTTGTGATCTTTACATTTTGGGAGACAATTTGGGAAAATTGAGAAAATGCCCCATTAAGAATATTATCTATTAAGTATTATCGTATCGAGTTCAGCATGTAAAGTATGATGATGCAAACATTTACGGACCGTTTGTGGAAAATTTTGATTCTGACATGTTTGAGCATGAAATAAAACCTTAAAAAAGGAGTATATTGCCCCACAATGCCTTTCTTGAGGTATGAAGCTCCAACTATGCATCACTTTGTTGGGTTTTACAGAATGTGGAATTAACATGAGAAGTTATTTGTGGTCTTTGCATTTTACAAACTGATGTCATTAGTTATACAACAACACAAAAATATATTTAAATGTAAATTAAGCCTCTATCAACTGACAAAAAAAGAGAAATGACAATAAAATAAAAACAGCCAAAGTGCCAATTTAGTTCAATGATATAACAGTTTTTTGTGATACTGTTAATTACACAATGACATTATGTACATTTATATTTTACTGTTAGTTGTAACAATAATGATAATTTAAACAAAGCAAAAACCTTCAACATTTAATAAGTAAGTACAGATGATTATTAAGCATGACCACACTAATCAGGTGGGGATGTTGCTCACAACTTATCTCCTGCAAAATCAGATAATATCACCTTATTCTGTTTAATAGGCAGCATTGTTGGCATGTCATAACAAATTTTGCTAGCTTAAGAAACTCTAATATATATGTTTGCCTAGATCACTACCAATGATCAGTAAGTCACAACTGACAAGTTCAACTGACCCCAAAATGTTTATGGTGTAGTAAATCCAAGAAATGCAGCGATTCATATAAAGTTTCAGAATTTATTTGAACATAGTCATTAATAAAAACATGTTCAAGTTCAGTTTTGTGTCATCATTTGATGAGAAGAGAAAATAAGTGTGCCTGGGGGCTTCATTGTGTCAGGGGCAAGATATAGTTCCCTATTTGCACATCTGATTCCTTCCACGTCTATAGTCGTCAGTCTCACTCTCCTCTCTCCATGTCTTCCCAGTTCTCAGTTCATGTTCAGCCTTTCCATCAATCCACGCTCCGTCAGCGCTGCATCTCCTGTACATTTATCCAATAATTGAAACCGCGGACCCCTCTATTCATTCTCTTTACAGTGCGATATGCTGAAGTGGCCAGCCCTGTCATTCACTTCTCACTCTTCCCAGCTCGGCCCGAGACAAGCTGTGGGATGCTAATAGCCTTCGGAACCTTACTACTACTTCCCTGTTTCTTTTCATTTCTCTCTCGCGTTCAAGCCCGCTAATAATCGAGGCGAGAGAGGAGAGCGAAGTGTCCCGCAGTGCAGAGTGTATGAGCAGAGTAATTCCAATATCAGACGTAATAATGAGGCGATTAAATAATTTCTCTTGCAAAGTCTCTGGGCAGCTGGACAGGGAAATCGAGCCGTGGTTTGTGACGCTCGTAAAGGCGCACAAGCCGAGTGTGGCGTTAAAATAGACCAGGAAGACAGATTTGTGTACAGCAGAAAGTATCAGTTCAGTTGTTAATCAAGGGGGCAGCAGTAAAAGAATCAGGGTCTGTGGGTTTACGAGAAGATGTTCCGTATTCGGGTGGGGTGCATTCAGGCCATCTGGACGGTTTGCGGTATGAAAGCTTAGCAGTTTCTTCTGAATATGTGGTTGTAGGACCCCCACTGTGGTTATGGAAAGTAGAAAAAACACATGCCAGTGTCTCATCATACAATATATGGACAAAAGTATTGGGACACACCTGTTGTTCAGAGTTTGGGCTAGGCCACTTACTAAGGCTTAGAACATTCTGGACAATACCATGCACCATACTTTGTGGACACATTTTTGAGGAGAACCTTTTCTATTCCAGCAGTGCACAAAGTAATCTCCATAAAGACATGGCTGTCCCAACCCAGCACCATTTGTGATGAACTGGTGTGGAGATTATGAGCAAGACCTTCTCATCCAACATCAATGTCTGACCTCATAAATGCTTGACAGAATGAATGGACACAAATTCCCACTGAAACTCCAAAGTCTTGTAAAAAGCTTTCCAAGAAGAGTGGAAGCTGTTATAGCTGTAAAGGGGGGACCGACTCCGTATTAAAGTCTCTGTATTTGAAAGCAGTGTCATTAAAGTCCCTGTTGGTGCATTTGTCCAGCATCACAATACTTTTGTCCATATAATGTATATGAAATGTATATGGCAACACGCATAAAAGCGTGAAGCTTGATGCACATTGAAAGCCACTAATAAACAACAACAAAATGCAGTTCTAAAACACTATTTATACTTAATCTTTCTATCTGTCCATACAATAATGGCCATATAAATGTCTTCTATATATTACAAAGATGGTTTGCTCCTCACAAAACACCCACATTGGGAGGCTTTGTCCTATTTTGGACAAAGCAAATGCAGCAATGATAAGTTACACCCCCTCAGAGGCCACAGAAGCTGAAACTTTATTAGTGCTTTTGCTTATAGTCTCAGATGTCCATTACTCACTTAAAGTTGTTTCAGGGGTGCTAACATGACTAAACGGCACAGGGGATAATCCTTTCAAAACTTGTAAGCACAGGTTGTAGGGATACAAACGATCTTGGTTGTTTCCATGCCAGCTTCACAAACAAGAGTTGCTGGTTGAGTTCACATCAATAGTCTGAAACTGATTTAAGATGGGGTTTAAGATATAGTCATGTTTGATTGAGCAAGATATCAATAGTTGATAGGCTGGGAAATACTTACTCTGTTACTGTGTTTAAGTGTTGTTTTGGAGGACTCATACTTTGAGTATTAATGAAACTGAATACTTGAATTTGTACCTTGGAAATTATCTTTGAAATTACACATTCAAGGAAAACAACCTTTTAGTTGTCACATTTTTATTCAGGCCACGAGTTGTTGTTCAGACTGATGGTAAAATCACACTGCCCACTGCTATGCTAATTTGTCTTTTTGAGAGCGCTAGTCACCACATTACACAACACTGTAACACAAAAATATGTACAATTTGTAAAAATGTAAATGCTTTATACGTTAGTACATTTAAATGTCAATACTTTTGGGTTTCCCTCAAGCACACTTTGGATCGACTTTTATCTTCCTTAAAGGGGAAGATTTTTATACAAGGTTTAACAAAACATGTTCATAAAGTTCTCTGCACAAAATCACTCTACTATAAAGACATATCACCAGCATTATTCTAGACAGTTTCAGTCCTGTTTCAAAATGAGCCGTTTAAGGGATCTGTAACTTTTATATAAGCTGTTGCTGGCCATGCCCCCAACAATCCCATGCTAACCACACGTGAAAATGGCAGAGAACAGAGGTGCCATCCAGTCATTTGTGGAGAATGTGTAGGGATTTATGTTGTTCTTTGCAGCCAGCAGCATAACACTTCATGAGTGACTTGCCTTTGGCTGTAGCCGTAGTGCTCTGCGTCTTATGCGTGCTCGTAAAACCAGCAGACAAAAATGGCAGCTCTTCAAATAATCTAATGGGTATGGGGTCAACATATGAGGGGTGGTTCTATGCAAATTTCCTCATTCTGATGTCAGGATAAGGGAGTCGTCGAAGCGGCTTGTAGAAGCACATGATTCCAGACACCAAAATCTTTGACTCACAGAAAACAGTTGGATGTATTTTTTTGCTTGGAGTGTTTATAGGTGCAGTGGAGACACGAATAAACACACAAAAGGATGCAAAAACCAAGTTTTGCATAATATTTCCCCTTTAACTATTCATCCTCCCCTTCCTCATTGGGTTCTAGTCATTCAATATAAAAAACATGAAAAATATGTGAAGGATGTTTTTTCTTTTCTGCAAAAGAAAATGAATGAATGAATCTACTTAATGAATGAACATGGTTTCGAATGAAAGATTAGTATCCACTCTGATGACAGAATTAAAATGCTGTGCAAGTGAGTAATAACTCACATGAAATTACAAAATGCCTTGCAGGCAATAACTATGTGTTTCCAATACCTTCTCAAATCTATTAATAGATCAATTAATGGTCTACATGCTTCACCATCTCCCAGTCCAGCCGCTGCTCAGTCCTTCAAGCGCTATTAAACGCACTCAGTGTAGTTTCAGACTGGAGAGACGGAGATTCTGGAGAGAAGGTCGGTCTGAACATTAATGAGCACTACAGCCATGAGCTTGTTAAGGCCAACCACGGCCACTGAGCTTGCCATACATACGCCATAAATGTAGTGAAAAGGATCCGCTTAGGCTGGGATTGATATAAACATAGAACACAGCTTTTATGCATTTATCTCACAGCCACTGGAGACAGACAGAAGAATGAGCTCTAGGAATAAACCCCATATAGATTTGGAACACAGAATGCAAGGACAGAAAATAGGAACAGACAGAGGAAAAGGGAGAAATAACATGGAATACTGATTTTTATTAAGTGCATTATCAAACTACACCAATCAGTCACAATATTTAAAATATTATCGCAAAGGATCTAGTTTCAAAAAGCACCTGTCAGTGGGTGGGATATATTAAGCAGCAAGTGAAGCGTCAGCTCTTGAAACTGAAGTGCTGGAAGCAGTTAACTGAACAAGTATAAGGATCTGATCAAATTATGATAGGTAGATGGTCCAGGGAAGTGGTTCAAGGAAGAATAAACTGTAAACAGGAGTCATGAGTACACATAAGTAGCAAAGGAAAGCAGGTTTGCTTCAGAGAAGAGTTCCTGTGGCACAAATTGTTGAAAAAATAATGCTGGCTTTGATAGAAAGGTGTCATAACAAACAGTGCATCACCACCTGCGATGGAACGTATCTACAATTGGCACACAAGCATCACTGAGCAATGAAAGAACATGACCTGGTCTGACAAATCAGGTTTCCTTTCTATTATGTATATGGGTTCTAGGTCACACATCTTGGATTTTGTTGGACCTAGGATACACTATGGGAAGAAGGCAGTGGTACTGTGATGTATTGGGTACTGCTAGGAAACCTTCACATTCATCTGGATGTTATTTTGACTAGTACCACCAATCTAAACAGTGTTAGAGACCAAGTGCACCCCTTCAGGGCAAAAAATTCCCTAATGATCTCGTTTCAGCAGGATAAAATTCTCTGCCACACTGTAAGATATATACAGGAACAGGTTTTAAATACAGGTAATGGTGAGGCCTCAACATTCCACAGATTTTGATCCCTCATCGGTGAATGTGAGGTGGAATATGGGGACACTCTGAAACATTTTGTGCAGAAAAAGTTGGAAGTGGCTCTTGTAGGGACAAAAGGTACAGTGAAGAGTTGATGAAAAAAAGAGCGATAAAAAGCACCGATTGTTTCTTTTGCTCACCTACGCTGGTCATCAGCAGTTTGAGAGGCAGCAGATCAACAATGAAACACACAAAAACAGTCCAGTGCAGCTCAGATCTACACTTTTTATGATCTTTATATTGTTGTTATATTTAAATAAACTGATTTCAAGGAAAACTCATATTAAATAATACTATGCAACTGGATATCTTTTAGTTACAAACTTTCACTTCTTGTTTTTGAAAGCTTTTACTATAAACACAAATGTTTATTCTGGGCACTTGTTGCCTGGGAAACTTTAGACTTACTCTACATATTGTTTCATGCTATATTTAGCAAACTGTTTAAAATCAAACTAGTCCCCACTAGTCCTCTGCGGGCTCTTATTCCCAACACAACAATGGTCCAGCATCATAAGAATTATGTTCATTCAGAGCATAAAGTAGGAAATTCTAGTAAGTTTTCAAATTCTTAAGCATGTCCTGAATTTTGGTGCCAAAACATCTTTGTTGATTATTATTGCAGTACTGGCCTTTGCAATAATAATTAGAATCAGAATCAGAAAACTTCATCAATTCCATGATTTATGTTATGACTGCACAGACACACAGAGACACTGACACAACAACATTATAAAAAACCCAGTTATGGCAGAAATGGTTGGAAAAACCTCAATATTAATTAAATATGCCATGTATAAATTCCAGGTATAAATACTATAGGTAAGTAACTTACAGTAAAGATAATTTCAAATAACCCAATTTGTGGTTTTGAGGTTTTAGATTGGGCCGTGAATCAAAAAATTAGACAGGCCATTGTTCCGCAGTTGGTTATTTAAGATTATCTAATGTGGCCAAGTTGGCCTTGGCAACATGCTGTGATATATGTGGGTCTTAATGTTGAAATGGTTGAGAACCATTGGTTTAGAGCAGGGGTATTCAATTAAAAGTCACCGAGGTCCAGTTATTACATTTCGTCCCAGTTGAAGGTCCGAACTGAAGTCCATCTTGTGTCTTATAGCCTTCCCCATGTGTCCTCATTTTCATATAGTTTACTCAAAATGTACTGTTCATTTCCAATGCAGAAAATGAACTGAGTGCACAACTAACTCTTTTACCATAAAT
>JBBMFX010000080.1:18355908-18371227 GCA_037832545.1 Rhabdalestes septentrionalis | reverse complement strand
ATTTAGATATAGGATTTAACATTTAGATTTAGATTTAACATTTAGATTTAGATTTAACATTTAGATTTAACATTCAACATTTAGATTTAACATTCAACATTTAGATTTAACATTCAACATTTACATTTAGATTTAGCATTTAGATTAAGATTTAACATTTAGATTTAACATTTAACATTTAGATTTAGATTTAACATTTAGATTTAACATTTAACATTTACATTTAACATTTAACATTTAGATTTAGATTTAGATTTAACATTTAGATTTAACATTTAACAATTAAGCAGCAAGAAAATGAACTAAAACCTAACACTGTTTTTTAAACACATTTAGCTCTAAATGTGTAAAAATTGCGTGAACATTGTGCTAAATATTGAAAAAATGACACCTCTAAATTTGTGAAGCTGTTTTTACAAACGGCGCCCCATACACTATCCGGGTACTTTCAGTGCACTGTGCTTTAGCTTGTTTGTCAGTGTGAATGCACTATGCACTACAACAGTGTTCGAAGTGTGCATTTCAGACACACAGATAGACTTTCATATACAGCTGGTCCACAATTAGTAGCTAAAACAGCTTCCACTCTTCTTCCAAACCAAATTCATCCAGCCACATCTTTATGGAGCTTGCGTAGTGCACTCTGGCACCATCATGCTGGAATAGAAAAGGTTCTTCCCCAAACTAGTAGCCAAAGTAGACCAAAGCCTGAAAAAAAGGAGTGTCCCAGTACTTTTGTCCATACAATGAATCCCAAAGCCAAGGGTTCTCCAAGAATTCAAGACAAGAATCATTTAGGAAGCTTTTTAAAAACAGTTTAGTCTTCCCAATAAGCTCCCATGTAGCCTACAAACAGTATGCGTAAAAGCAGTGGAGATATATTGAATATTCACATAGAGTAAGTAAACACTTCAAAACCAAAACGTACCGACCTGTATTACATTCTTTCAAGTGGTTTTGGACCACTTTAATTAACCTTATCCCTCCATTCAAATAGTTATGAAGCAACAACAAACATAACAATCTTTGCAATCTTTCAAGAAACATGGCCATGTTCCTGAAATTCTGAGAATACAAGATGGTCACCAAAGACTTTGAACTAATTTGAGGACAACATGAACCTTGCTTTCATGAACCTTGCTTTGTCTGTGTTATGCCCTCTTTTTGCTCTTAGACGCCTTAATAATACATCTAGGTATTATTTGGTCTGTGTTTTCTTTTTGTTCTTGATTAATCAAAGCTCTCTTCCCATGTAGATTTCCAACCGATTAGTTGATGTTGCTGTAAAATGTACACGTGCTGAATGGGTAGGCCAACTGATTCGAAATAAATTCTGTTTCTGAGGGTATATAAATGTTGCAATAGGATTTAAGATCAGTTCAATAGACCTGAGGTTAAAATCAGTTGTGCATAGGCTTTAGCATTCACAGTCCAGTTGCGACAACATTGAAAATTCAACTGAATTATGTTTTAAGGCAACAAGAAATGCAGCAAAGCAAGCAGGCATGTTAGAAACGCTTAGAACGAACTGAAAAGATTTTCTGTTTTGGTACAGTATGTTTCATCCCTTGCATCTCGAACTCTACAAGATAACTTAACTTTCGCTCCTAATGGAATTGCACAAGATATACAGAATGGAGAATATAAGTGAGAATATTGGTAAATACACAAGAATTTAGTAGGGCAATTTACATACACACTGCTGATAACGTTAAAAGTCTTTAAAAGAACCATATCACAAACATGGTGTTTTATATAAATTATTTATGTGTTTTGTTTCAAAACATATAATTCACTACACAATTTCCACTATTCACTACTAGTCTATAAAATTATTTCCTCTAGCAATACATTTACACGCACCTGACAATTCAGCATACGGCAGATTGGCCTAACTTACTCATGTGGAATCATAAGAAGTGTTTCATCTTAAATGAGGTAATAAGAATGTGATAATTCACATATTTCTGAGTCCTACAGGTGCAGTAAATGAAACAGCTTGCTTACAGACAGGTTGGAAAACAGGCATATAAAATGAATGATAAAAAATAACAAAAGTTATCCCTTACAGTCACGTGTGAACAAAGCACAGCACTCATTGTCTCCAGTATGAAATTCCTTCTCTGTATTTAACCCATTCACAGAGTGAGACAGTAAGCAGCCAGCGCCCAGGGAGTGTGTGGAGAAGGTACCTTGACCAAGGGTACCACAGTTTTGCCACTGGGATTTGAACCCACAACCTTCTGATCAGAGAGGCAACTCCCTAACCACCAATGTAAATATAAAAATAACTTTAAAAGCCTGTTGGAATTAACAAACCTCTAGGTTTCGTGCCCTTTCACCCAACAAGAGTCCAGCTCTATTGCCTAGATGGATAAGTTAAGTATGTGTAGCTGTATTATGCAAATAGAGATATATGTATGTAAAAAACAATATATAAATTGCACTTTTGTAGGGCATACACAGTATTGCACATTCTGCTCAGCACATACTGTAAACAGAAACATTCCAGTAAAGACTGCACTTTACTGGTATTGCACATGAGATAAATTAGCGACAGTTACTCTGTATATTGGTGTGTACTGGTGTGTGTGACTGTCTACAGGTGTGTGGTTATTAGCAAAAGTCTCTGCAAAAGTACACTAGCGGAATAAATGGAATTTAGCAGCAGCAGTAAAATACAAACAAAAACGAAGAATACGAGACCTTCATAGTATGAACAACAATTTATGCTCATTGGTAAGGCTTGCCATGGCCATTTCATTTTTGGATGAAATGTCCTGAAACCTACGCGGCTGAATCCTACATGGTTGGGACAGTGCCTGTGTTAGCTCTTAGCGGGGTTCATGATGTGTTTCTAAAAACAGACCCACCCAATGTGTTATTCAGGCAGCGTAAGTGGCAGCTCTTTGTCTGTGAATGTAAAGAACAGTCTCCGTAGCCGACGCCTGTCAGTGGAGCAGTATAATGGCTTGAAAACAAAAGTGGGCCACCTTTGCACCTCGTCTTTGATGCGGAGGCAGCCGGCAGGGTGAGCTGAAGTGTGAAGTGAAATTTGAGTGCTCCCCCATTTCATGTGAGGTTAGGGCGCCTGTCGCTGCCTGGGGATAAAAAAAAAAAAAAACGAAACGGAGAACAAACAGCTGGAGTGTTCACGCAGGCCCGCGGGTCTCCACAGTGAACTAATAAGGTTTAATAGACCCTCCGCGTTTTCTGCGCATATAAACGAAGTAGGCTATCCTCTCCGCGTTAGCCGTGGGCGACGACCTCAGTCATTTTCTGTGTCACAATGACCTCTTTTTTTCTGGAGTTTTAACAGCCTTAAGGTTCCTTGGAGGGAAATGAGACCTGAGGCCCTCGACCCCCTCCACTCCTCTCCTCTCTGATCCCCCCCACCCCTTCTCTTCTTCTGAGAAAATGAGATCTGCTCATTAATTGTTGAAAGAGTCACTTCCATTATCGTTGTGTGTTACGGCATGGCTCTGTTCTCCCTGCCACCACCTTCCTCTCCTCTCTCTTTCAACTACTCTTCCCATCCTGCACTCTCTATCTCACTTCTTCGGTCCTTCATTAGAGAGCCCTTGCCCTTCTGCATTTAATCTTTACTTCTTTCTTTCTTCTGCTCCGGGTCATCGTCCCTACTTGACATGGCATCTCTTCCAAGTTCAGTGTTTTCTCTCCTTTAATTGTATCTACCAAACTTATGCTAGTCTCTCTCTCTCTCTCCCATTTCTCTTTCTCCCGCTTTCTCACCATTATTTCTTACTTTTACCTCCTCTGTCCCTCTCTCTCACATCTCTCTGTCGTGCCATCTCTTTTATCTCTCTGTGTCTCTCTCTTTCACTTACCTCTCTATTTCTGTCTCTCTCTCTCTGTCTGCACCTTCTCCTCCTTCTTTCTCTCACCACACTAAACTGTTCATGTTATCTCCGGTGCATTAACCGCATTAGCTGAAAGTCAAACAGTGAAGGTTCTGTTGGGAAAATGCTAAGTGTTTTCTTCTCCCTTCCCTCAGACGGGGAAAGCGCATGTAACCGCCTCCAGCAGAATGATATAAACGCTGTCAGGCATGTCCCTCAGCTAAGATCTAATGTACAAAAATATTCACACACACACGGACAGAATGTGCGGTTTTATCTACCTATCTATCTATCTATCTATCTATCTATCTATCTATCTATCTATCTATCTATCTGTTTAAAAAAATATATATATATATCCATCCATCTGTCCGTCTGTACATCCATCCATCCATCCGTCCATCCATTCATTCATCCATCCATCTATCCGACACACTACATGCTAGAACTTTGGGACCATTCTTGGATTTTTAAAACAGTAAAAGATACACTATTACTGCTTGAAATAAAACATTTGACAAAGCAAAGATCCTAGTGTTAGAAATACTAGAAGTCCTAGAAATAATTAAAACAAATATAACTGACTGGTTTGAAGTTTAATGTAACAATATACAATGTGATTACAATTCAATAGGTGTGAAAGCTTATGTACAAATTTAATCAGAATAACGACACTTTTCTTTTGTCATTTCTTTACGTAACTTGTGTCCAAATCCTCCCAGCACCTCTTCAAGAAAATAGGTTTTCACATTTGCTGGATTTTGAGCTTGTTAGTGTAGCTCCTCTCATTGGGCGAAATATCTGGAGCTCGGGGAGCCAAGATGTTTTCTTTGGACTGGATATAATTTTGGAACAATTTTTCTGTTGAAGAATGAACTGAGTGATACTTTTCACTTTGTAATGGACCATGATCCATCACAAAGTGAATGTCAACACATAAGAGGGACCTGACATGCCTTCCTTAAAACTACAAAAACTTTTTTGTAAGTACGTTTACAACAAAATATGAAATACATTTTGAAATAGCAACATATCATACCTTTAAAAAAAAAAAAACAAGAGTGTGTGCCCAAAGATTTGACCAATGGATTTTGCCAATAATTTTTAATGTATTATGTGCACATCAGTAAACTTTCAATCACCTTTTTTTTACAGTGCGCAAAACCACATTGATTGCTTGGCTGGTGCACAAAGCTGTATCTGCCCAAGTTCTATTGAAGTTGCATAAATCACACAAAGCATAAGAGAGTCATGAGTCACTGACAGTTGTGTCTAGTGGGCTGGAGAGTGGTAATCCTGAACAAGGTGCTAATTATTGAAGATGAAATATTAGAGAGCGATGATAGGACAAAAATGACGATGGCTGGCGGTGATGATGCTGTAAGCAACTTGACAGAAAACAGGAAGACAATGACGGGGGAATGATCAATATCATCAATGTGAATACAGCATTTCCAAATAAGATAAATTAGAAATGGGTCTAGAGTCTAGTACAGCTCTTACACATTGTTGATTTGAAAAATATCGCTATTAATAATAGTCAACATTTACAGTACTGTGTAAGACTCCTTTAAACAAGAGATGTTCACAGTATGGACATAAGTACCTGTTAAATATTGAACTGGCCCATTACTTCCAGCTCAAAGTTATATTAATGCTTCAGCATACCAACCCGTTTTGGACAACAGTATGGGAAAGACCCTTTTCTATTCCAGCATGACTGTGTCCCAGAGTAGACGTCTGCACCGGGGTGGGATGCGGGATGGTGCGGGTCTACGTTTGAGAGTTTCTACATTTGAGAGATTCTTGCAGGAGTGTTTAGATATTTTTCTAATAGTTAGAAATGTTATTAGTTGTATTTTTTGTGGAAGACTGTTTAGCCAAATCTACCCTTATTTAAAAGACATCTCTAATTCGGAGCCATCATGCCCACATAATATAGCCTATGTTTCAAAGAATCCAGTATGTGAGTTTGTCAACAACACATTCGGTTAATGTAATTTTTATAAGCCAAGATATTATAGTATTTAAAATGTGTCCGGTATTTTTGGCCCACCCTATAATCCACCAGCCTTACATGCGGGATTCAAAGGGCGAGAGCAGGAGGCCGGGAGCGGGACGGATATTTGTCCCACATAGACCTCTATTCCAGAGCACAAAGGACGGCCCATGGTTGGTTGAGTTCAGTGTGGAACAACTTTACTGACCATGACAGTTGACTAGCCCTGATATAACTGAAAACCCACTGTAATGTCATTAAGGTCCCTATTGGTATAGCTGTCCAGCATCACAGTACTGTTGTCCATATTGTGTTTATTTCAAAGATAATCCAGTCAAATTAGGTTTTGTCAATAATGTCTCAGTGGTGAATTGTATCAATACAACCCGTCAGTTCCACAAACCAAACATTTTTGGTGAGTTCCATTTGACTGTGTTTCAGAAACTTCCCACCCAGCTCTGTACTCGATGTCTCAGAGAAGGTAAAGTCTCAGCCCTATTTGCTGCAGAGCAAGAGGAGTCACTCCTGCCCAATTTAATGAGACTTCTCGCATCTCACGAAGAGGTCGCAGTTACGCTTCTCTTGGCTCTCTAACTAGGCTTTTGGCATCCGGCGAAAAGAGAATACGCCTTCCTTTCATTAAAAAAAAAAGAAGAAACCTCTCTTCCTCTCTTTAATCCTCTCTCCCTATGGCCAAGTTTAAACTATTTAATCTTTTACTCCAAATGTGTGATCATATTACCGCTCGTTTATTTTCGGTATTAAAATCCAAGTCTTGGTTGGAGTAATTTGGCTGTGTTAATGACCGAAGCTCTAATGACATCTCCCTGTTTGGGGCGGCGAGCGAGCTAATACGCAAACATTTTCTACGGCCCACAGATTCGCCATTAATTTGCTGTGTGTAAAACCAAATGGAGTATGAATAATGGAAGGCCAAATCCCCCCATTCATGGTAACATAATGACAACTTCCCAACGCTCTTTTCAACTATGACCTCAAGAGGGTTTTAATTCAGTCTTGTTTTATAGATAGAACTGATTGAAAAGGGAAATGGTTCTAGGCCTGGATGGTGTAACACAGCACCACATAATCAAATCTGAAGCTTGACAAATGGCGTATTATCATAATTTAAAGAACATTAAAGTACATTACTTCTTAGTCATTGATGGTCATTTTGGCCCCAGTTGTATGATTCCATCACTATGGTCTTAGGTACTACTACTAATCAAATCCAGTTTAGGGCTCTCACTGTCCATTTTATTAATAGTAATTTGCAAATTATTTCTGATGAATAATCAAAAGATCGTTTGTTTAAAGTCTGTGGAATACAAAATATTACATAACCTTTCAAACTGTCTTCAAACCCAAAGACCTACCCTGGAAAAAGCCTGGAAAACACTTGAATGCCCATGTCTGAAATAATATATTCCCTTTAGTGTACATGTTCTCGAAATGTTTGAAATGGTAATCATTTATCATATTCAATTCATCACACTGGACTGAAGGATTTGAATGTAAAATAAATCCAAAATCCAAATATGGTGAGATTCAGAGCATGAAAATTACATTACAAAAGGAAAGTCATCGATAGTGTAACTATACATTTCATCACTGTACGCCAATTAAGTTACGTGCCATTTTTCACATCAAACCAAACTGAATGGTCTGACCTAATAGACTAAAGGAAAAAAAACACAATTATTATTTTAAACTTCGACTGAGTCATCATGAAAACCCTGTTCCAAAGGTTACTGCCAGATTCATGCCAGTTCCACAGCAGATGTATAAATCCTTTCAAACAACAACCTGTACCCTCAGAAAAATGATTCATAGCATCATTTCTTTTTTAGATATTTGCATCTACTTGATTTTATCAAAAAATTACATTTTTAGACTTTATTTATTTAAATTCCTTAAAATCAGCATAAATCTGTTAATTGTGAAAACAATGAAATGTAATCGATTAAAACATATGAATATAGTGTCAATATGATGAGTTTTGGATCAATAAAATTCAGTTACTTAAGATGTATGAGATTTTGCATCGGGTTAATTTAAAGATGTTGTGATAAATGCATAAATCTGCCATTGTTTGTCATTGTGTTTATTGGTATTATTACATAAATCTCATTTGTAATTGTTTCATTTACATGTGATTGACAAATATGCAGCAAAGAAAGTTTAGTGGCTTGTTTCTGTTCAATCTAAATTATTCAAATAGGTGGAAATTATATATGCAATTGAAATACATAAATCCTTATAATTGGGCCAAATATTTCTGTGAGTTTATACCTGTTTACACAGCAAAATGATCTGCTCTCAATAAAAGCTCACATTTATCATATCATGTCCTGTTCAGTGGGTTTACAATATCCAGTGCGGGAATATCGAGTCAGCAGAACAGCAGAAGGCGGCTTTGGTGACTCGCTGTATGAGGAACAGGAGAGCTCAGTATCTCCATATGTCTACAGCAGAAGAGTGCGAGAATAGCTTTGGGCTAAAGTGACTCCTGACCCTCCTCCTTTAGAGAACATAAGTATGCAGTCACGCAAATTACCATGTTACCCAAGCTCCCCTGCGCGCGCTCACGGGCAGCGCACGTCTCGATCATGCGCATCTGCATAATGCAAGTAGGACGATGAGAACCTGATATGTCCAAGTGGGGGGAAATTGAAAAGAGGAACGGGTGGCATGACACATGCCTTGTGGCTAAATACATACTGTAACAGTGCATACATTACTGCAGCACTGTAATAGCAATTCACACTGCAAGACAGTAATGCATACGGTGTGTACGGCAATAGCATGGACGAAAATGTCCCATCAACATAATGGCTTGTGGCTATTGGGGCTTTATTGTTCTGAATACTTTCAATATCCTACATTTAAAATCATTCCCTCAATACCTTTAGTTAATCATCTCAACTACACATATCCTGTCTTAACCATGGGCTTTATTTCAAAATGTTATGTTATGAAAATATGCAAATGTTCACTGAAAAGTAAACATAATTTGAAAATAAATGTAAACTGTTTGTTTATTTGAGGAATCACCATAGGTATTATCATGTATTTTTACTGAATCTCTCACATTTTATTAAACATGAAAATCTAAATAATTATCTTACTATTTAATAATAAAATAAAATGATCACCAGCAACGCTACAGTTTACTGTAAACATTCACTACCAGTCAAAACATAAACATTCACTACAAGTGTTTTTGTACACTACAGGTTTTTTACCAATTATCAATTTATTTGATTAAATGCTGAGTTTTATTCTTGTTGTTGAGTGAACAACTACAAATGAAAATGTGTCATATTAAAACAAGTTTCCTTTATAAGATGAAAGAATCTGTAACATGCCTGACGCCTATTAGCTGCTTGTGTGGTGATGCAGAATCAAATTCTAGACTGTTCTTGAACTTTAAATGCACTTGTGAACTGTTTCAGCAATTAATAGCTTGTTAATTATTGCTTGTCTGCTGGTGCATAGTATCATTATAATTATATTAGTTGGCTTTTTGTGGATCAGTAGGGATTAATAAAATTAAGACTGGCTTTTAAAAAATGTATTTGTTAGCAAAGAATATTAAGTGTATTTTTTGTAAATATTAAGTGAGTAAGAAGCAAATGTAGAAAATCTCAGTGTAGCATACATTGTCCTGGTGTGTGCTTTAATAGGGAGACTGCAGAAATAGACTGTTTTATCCTACATCTGTTAAGGGTGGCAATCAAACGTGTCAATTAAAATTTTTTATTTAAACAATGTCCATTATCACTGAGTTTCCTAATGCCATATATAATTCAAATTGCTAACTGGAACACCTGGGAACCTCCTTCTTACTGTGACTTTTGTTTCATTATTTCTCTCTCACAAATAAATGAACCAAGTGAAGACGTTCTGTTGAAAGTGCAGATTTGTAAGATTTAAAAGATACTACATCTGCATTTTTGTTAGAAGGGGAGATAGTGTTAAATTTCAAATCTGATAAAAAAGGTGTCACTGTACGCACAGCCTAGTTTTCTAGAAATAAGACAACACATCAAAAGCTTGAAACCTTTCAATGCAGAATGTAAATCATGTAATTCATTCAATGTAAGCGTAATTCATTACATAACGATGCCATTTAATTGTGTAATTATGTAACTGTGTATAGATAACGGTGTAAAGTAGACTGAAGCTATAGAAAAACAACAGAATTAACGTTCAGTGTCTAAAAAATGGAGGCAGAGACATGGTAAAAACAGGGAAGATGTACAGCCTGAGAAAAATACCACACACCTGCTTCTAGAGAACAGGCATACATGCACACACACACACACACACATACACATACAGATGTGGCTTCTTGCTGTGACATAGATACATGAGCTTCAGTCAGACCAAAATAGGTTGTAATAACATGGGAGCTGAAAACACTTCATCTTCTGAAGACACACACACACACCTACACACACGCACTCATACACACACACTGAATGAATACACTTCATCTTTCAAAGCAACAGCTACTGCTGCTTAGCATTTGAACATGCAGCTTACCTAAACCTACACGAAACATACACTACACACACACACACACACACACACACACACACGCCCTCTGTCACATACACACTGACAAACTCACTGTATATGCTGATAGATACGCTTCATCGAACATGCACATGCCTGTACTCTCTCTCACGCTCTCTTTTCCTCATATACATACATACACACATACAGACCCACATACACACACTCATTCACACCACCTGGGCTCCTAAACTACTGTCATGACATTTCTATGGGCAGCAGAGGACAAAATCTCTTTTATTCAATTTACCCAGGTGTAATCAATTGGCCAATCAATTTGTGTCCTAACTGCAGCTGTGAGACTAATGTAGCTAACAAAACAGTCTCCAGTCAACCATACAGACCAAGAAGTGAATCCACAGAACTTCTCTCAACCTGCTCAAACCATGTCCAGAGCTTCATTAGTGTTCTGCACTCTTGTGGACAGGGCTGCATACTATCAGCACCTGCAATACCAATAACACAGAAGGCTGCAATATGCAAATGAGACTCTAACCAATCACAGTGTCTGGGAGAGGGCGACCAATCACAGCTCCAGGTGAGTTACAGGGTGTTCCGATGAACCGAGGGCTTTGTGTAAACTAACAAAAGTGTAATTTTGAGCCATTAAATGTGTTGGTGAATCAGTGGATGAATGAGTGAGGTTAAACTGCTGTAGTCAGAAAAAGGAGATGCATTTAAATGAGCTGTATCTTCCATCCCTATCCATCTTTCCACTCTATGTAGGTAAACAAACACTTCTAATAATAATTATGTGAATGAATATAGTGCATTTTGTTCAGTAGCAGTTAAAACTATGTTTTTAATGGATGCTAAATTAAGTGCTCAGTATCTCCGGCGCTTCGCTGAGGAACGTAACAACAGCTTAACTGCATCCGTGTGTGTGACTCAGCCTAACTTAGCGGGATTGTTGTGGGAAGTGAGTCTCTCCTTGCGTGTGAAAGAAGCACCATCACGTTGTCGCAGCCACAGAAAAGTGTACGCCATCCGCGCTAGTCACGTAACTTTAGACGGCCAAGAAGTGAGTAGATAAGCTCAGGCTGCAGCACAGAAGTTCCTGAAAGGCTGTTGATGAAAGAGGAGAAAGCCAGGATAAGAGCTCAGCTAAACCAGCTTGGACCGAAGAGAGCCGGAGAGAGACGCTTTGTCCCAAAACCAAATAAAAACCTTCTCTTTTCATCTACATTGTTTTGCTTCTCCTTAGAAAAAGACCCAATAAGCCGTATAACAATGAGCCACAACATTAAAACCTCCCCCTGTCACACACCCACACAATACCTGGCGCTATGCAGATGTGCAATTTGTTATTGTGTGGTAAATCATTATCATTACATGCAGTATCTTTGTTATGTGCAATAGACCATCATGTGCAACATCAGTACTTTTGTCACTAGTAATGCAATAGAATTATCATCACTATTCCAGTAGGAACACTAATGGGAATTTTGATGACATCCCCTATAAATACAGAGATTTTACTATGGAGTTGCTCCCACCTTTGCAGCCATAACAGCTTCCATTCTTCTTGGAAGGCTTTCTACAAGATTTTGGAGTTTCTGTGAGGAATTCGTGCCCATTCATTCTGTAGCATTTATGAGGTCAGACACTGATGTTGGATGAGAATGTCTGGATCACAATCTCTATTCCAGTTTATCCCAAAGGTGTTGAATGGTGTTGAGGTCAGGACTCCTCCAGCCACGTCTTTATGGAGCTCGCTTTGTGTACTGGGTCCACAGTCATGCTAGAAAAGAAAAAGTTCTTCCCCAAACTGTGCGCACAGAGTTGGAAGCGTGGCCTTGTCTGAAATGTCTTGGCCTACTGAAGTATTGAGATTGCCCTTCACTAGAGGTAAGGGGCCTAGCCCAAACCCTGAAAAACAGGAGTGTCCCAATACTTTTGTTCATTTAGTGTATTTCAGTACTTGTGTCACATTTGTCATTATATGTGTCACTTATGCCACTACTTACGCAATAGTCCTTATTATGTGCAATATCACTACTTGGGTCACTATTATGTGCAATAACAGACTCCATTTCGAGCGCAACCGTAAACCACTATTTTGGTTTACTAGTAAACTACATCAGTAGTAATTTCATTTATTAATCTATAGTATTTATATCAACATCTCTTACTGATCATTGCATTTTGCATACCTATCATAGTGCATTTAGTAGTAAGCAGAGTACTACTCAGAGGTTTCTTTCGACTTTTACTATATTTTATATTGTTCTTGCCTTTGTGTCTCTGGGTGTCCGTGCAATTATAGCAATTTCCTCCAGGATCAAAAACATTTCTGATTCAGATTTTTTCTGAGATGTAGTGAATAACGTTGGCTATCTTGTTAGGTTGGAACTGGTGGAGGGATGAGAAATATTACGCAGCAATTGAACAGTCAGTTCTTAAGTAGGATAAGCTGGAGAGACTTCTACACGGGCCAAACTGTTACATCTAGTTAACTGGGGTGTTCCCAGTATGCACTGATTGGTATCTACCAAAAAGGAAGGACGACTGTTGAACTGGTTAAAGGGTCATGGGCACCTAAGGCTAGCCTGTTTGGTTCAATCCCACAGACCTGCTTCTATTTCCCCAGATCTCAATCCAATCAGGCACCTGTAGGATGTCTGATCCATAAGGTCCTCAACTTGGACGTACAGGACTTTAAGAAGCTGCCTGTTTTATGTGAACATTTCTGAATCATTGTATTAATATTTTTGTTAATGTCCTGGTCAGCATTCTACTCCCATTGCTGCTGGGACATTCTGAATAAAGATATTTGATTTCTCTCCCTTCATACACCTTTGTGAAATCTAAATGAGATGCTGACAAGATCCAGAAGTGATAAGCAGAATGTCTTGGTCGTCTGGGGTACGTTTGGGGTAAATGAAAAAATGTGTAATGTCTTTCCTATTAGGTCTGAGACGTTTATATCTTACATTGTTATGTAAGATTACAGTTTAATCAATTTAAATGACAGGAAATAAAGGTTCATGCACAGCCGTGGGCTCATCTACGTGAAAGACAGAAGATGAAAGATCCTGAAAAAAATAAAAAAAAGTCTCTTTCAAGGCAGGTGAAACAGTTTTTGTTCATTCGTAATGTCATAAAAAAACGAAGTTGAAAACTGCAAAAAGAATTACTGTTGAAATCAAGATGCTGGAAGATTCGGGAAAGAAATGAACAAACATCTCACAGACTGGTGAGGAAGGCAAAGCAAAACCACCACACACAGTAACTGCCAAGGACCTACAGGAAGAGCTGACGGCCAAAGAAATAGTGATAAACTACTCTAATTTTAAAAAAAAACTAAAGATACTTTCCCCATCCCCACACTTTTGTGACTGGATGCAAGACAACATATGAAGACATATAAATGAATAAGAGACTCGCTGAGTATTAGCTTAGTGAGAGGGGCTTTCTTATTTCTACTGAATAGAGGGGGACCATATGGTATGTTTTATGGTAAATATAACATGTATAATGGATCTGTTTAAAGGATCTACTCTGAATCAATGGAAAAACAAAGAAAGACCAACAACTTTACTTTCTGCTCCCTATACTACATACCAAAGTATTGGGACACACCTGTTTTTCGGGTTTTGGGCCAGGCCCCTTACTTCCAGCGAAGAACAATCTTAACGCTTCAGCAGACCAAGACATTTCAGACAACACCATGCTTCCAACTTTGTGAACACAGTTTGGGGAAGAACCTTTTCTACTCCAGCATGACTGTGTCCCAGTGCACAATACAGCTCCATGAAGACATGACTGGATGAGTTTACTGTGGAAGAACTTGACTAACCCACACAGAGCCCTGACCTCCTTTGGGAACACCTTTGGGATGAACTGGAACAGAGATTGTGATCCAGGCCTTCTTGTGCAACATCAATGTCTGACCTCATAAATGCTCTACAGAATGAATGGAGACAAATTCTCACAGAAGCTCCAAAACCTTGGGGAAAGCCTTACCTGAAGAGTGGATGCTGTTATACCTGTAAATGGGAACAGCTTCGTATTAAAATATATGCATTTAAATGCAGTGTCTTTAAAGTTGGTGTAATGGTCAAGCCTCCCAATTTTGTCCATAAGGTGTATGATAAACCTGTAATTTATCTTGTTGTCCGGTCCACCGTGTGTAGTCCCACTCAACAGGTGCTAGTATTCTACCCACAATTGTGCAGTGTATCGTCATCTCCGCGCCTCAGCAACACTACTGAGACGCCTCAGCACTGCAGTTTATAAAACCTCTCTATTTCACTTTCTCTTTGTGCCTTTTCAGCCATTGTAGGCCTATCAAATGCTCCCTTTCTCTCCCATCTTCTCCCTACTTCCCCCATCACCACCACCAGCAGCACCACCTCCACCACCCCACCCCTGAAAGAAGCTGTGAAGAAGCTCCTTTCATCCCTCCTTTATCCTCCGATGAATTCGTAATCAAAAGAGATCAATCTTCGAGGCCTAAAATTAGTCTCAACACTACATTCTAATCACAAAGCGCCCTCCGCACACCATCTTACCCTTTTTTACAACACTTTTTCTCCCGTCGTGTGACGAATGCAGGAAGTAGGAATGGTGGTGGGGGAGTACAAACATGCATGGATGGACTACAGGGCATCAGTTAACAGGAGGTTATATTTTCTTAATTGTTATTATAATATATTAGTTAGTGGAAGTAGTAGTAAAATACAAGTAAATGATATGCGTGTTGTGTAATGTTTATTGTTATATAACGTTAATGCATGCACATTTTTAGGCCAAATCATCAAGCATAAAAACATTTTTTTACATATTCTTTATTTTCTATATTATTTCTATATTATTTCTAATATTATATTCTATCTTCCAACAGTATGTGAATACTACCATATATACATTTTTTTTG
>JBBMFX010000080.1:18292783-18304823 GCA_037832545.1 Rhabdalestes septentrionalis | reverse complement strand
GCTCCTCAAATGACCTTTTAGGCCTGATATTATTTTCCATGTTGCTGTTATTACAGGTGTTAAATCTATAAACGTTTTTAATCTGAAGTTGTAAGGGACTTCTGAAACTTAAAATGTCCAGTGTTGATCATCAAATTGTTTAGAAACAAATGTCCACTTCAAATTGTTTGGCAACCATTTTAAATACTTGGTTAAAGCAAAGCATTCTGGGATATGGAGTGACTTTCCATTGTGTTTCATAAAATTACAATTCCAATACATCAAACTTAATTGTGTTCTGTTACATTTCCTGTTAATGTAATCTGTACAAGTAGTTCAAACTAATATCATTTATAGAATATAAAATATAATAAAATTTATATAATAAAATCATATCTGACATATTGTAAAGCTTTATTGTTAAATACTTAACTTATTTATATGAATTTCTTTGAATTTGGATTGAATTGCAACTTTGCTTCCTTTAATACAATTTTGAACTGTAATTCTAGATCCTATTTTTTACATCAGTTCAAATTCAATTCAAATTCAAGAATTTAATTGGAATTTAAGAGTAATTCTCAATTCAATTCTGAATTGTGCACAAGCCTGTTCCCAACACACTCAGAGTCTCTCCTCAAAATCCTCCTCCCAACACACTCAGAGTCTCTCCTCAGCACATGTGCAAACATACTTAGTCTTGCCTCTCTGACTTTTCCTCCAAAAGCTCCAACTCAAGGGGTCCCTATAATTATTATCTAATTCCTGTTGATCCTCGTTATTCCCATTGCAAATCTTAACATTTTCCATCTCTCCATTTTGTCTTTTACCCAGTGCTACTGTCTCCAAACCAAACAATATAGCTTGTCTTACAACCTTCTTATACCTTCCCTTTCACTCTTGCTGGTATCTGCCTGTCTCAAATCACTCCTGCGTCTCTTCTCCACCCATTCCACTCTGCCTGCAATCCCTTCTTCACCTCCTTTTAACACTTCCCGTTAGTCTGGGCTGTTGAACCCAAGTATTTGAACTCCTCTAACTTCTCCAGCTCTATTCCCTGCATCTTCACCATTTCACTGTCCTCCCTCTCATTCACTCACAGATATTCTGTTTTAGTCCTTCTGAACTTAATATCTGTCTCTTCGGGGTCTCAACTTGTGCTCTCCTTTCACTACAGATCACTGCAAACAACACAGTCTACAGGGATCCTTGGTATAATCACACCCCCACCTGAAATGTATGTCACTTCTATTGCAGACCTCACTGCTGTCACACTGCCATCGTACAGATCCTTTACCATTCTCAGATATTTCTCTGCCACTTCGGACTTCCTGTAACAATACCACAACTCCTCCCTATGCTTTACCATTCTCAGATATTTCTCTGCCACTTCGGACTTCCTGTAACAATACCACAACTCCTCCCTATGCTCATTGTCATGTGTTCTATCCAAGACCACAAACACACAGTGCAATTCCATCTAACCTATTCTGCACTTTTCTGTTAGCACCCTCAGATATAACAATGCATCTACAGTGCTCTTTCTCTGCATGAAGCCATACTGCTGCTCTCTGATCTTCACATCTCCTCTTAACCCAGTTTATACCACTCTTTCCCTTGACTTCATGCTGTAGCTGATCGACTTTAACCCTGTTAATACAGCTCTGCACTTCACTCTTATTCTTGAAAACTGGTACCATTGCACTTCTACTCCACTCCTCAAACATTCTCTCATTCTCCAAAATCCCATTAAGCAATTTGGACAAAATCCAAAGGAATGTTATCTGGACCAGCAGCCTTTCCATTCTTCATTATCTTCATAGCTGTCCTCGCTAATCCTCTGCACTTTCATGATCTCCATATCCTTTCTCTCTCGCTCATTCTCCTCATTCATCAGTCCCTCCAAGTTCTGCTTCCACTTTCTCAAAACACTCTCTTAACCTGCTGCACATCTCTCCCAGCTCAGTCCCTCTGCCTGATCTAGCCAATCAATAAGGCTCCTTTTCTCCTTCCTTTATGTCCAACATCTCATACGTCTCCTAGCTTGAGCCTTCCTACTTTCATTTCTCGGACTATCCCACTTATTCTTCGGAAACTGCATCCTCTGGAATCTGTCATGTCCTTCCTTATTCCACCACCATGTTTTTCCATCCTCTTTCCTCTGTCCAAATGAAAGCACCTTTCAAGCTGGAAACTCTTTACTGCCACCCAATGCCTGGTTTTTTTTCAGACCTATAAAACCTCAACTTGATCCTTGGCTCTGCCCTCACTGTCCTACCCACCAAAATCTTCCTACAGACCATCCTATGTTGTCGAGCTATGCTCTCTCCAATCACAACATGGCAGTCTCTGGTCTCCTTCAGACTCACCCTCCTACATAAGATATAATTGACCTGCATGCATCTTCCTGCACTCTTATAGGTCACTCTGTGCTCCTCCCTCTTCTTAAAATATGGTTTCAACACAGCCACTTCCATCCTCTTTGCAAAATCCACAATTGTGTCTCTGCACAACCCTCTCTCACTTGGGTGCACTCCACACCCAACCCACTCCACAAGCCTTCTTTCTCATCAATCCCACTTTCAACCTAGGAGGCGTTTGCATGAACAACATTCAGCATCATGCCTTCAGTCTCTACATTTCTCTGACTCATCACCTCAACAATCTTTTAACCTCCAGAACACTCCCAGCATACATAAACTTCACAACACCCATGCACACCATGGTGGAATAAATTGAATCCTCCTCCAGTACACCTGTCGTAAATTCCTTTCCATCTGTCTCCTGCACACACAATATATCAACCTTCCTCCTCCCCACTGAGCTGGGACACTGTAAAATGTAATTTTTTTTAATGAGGTGATTCGGAGACAATCCTTTAAATCCTTTGAAATGGCAACAAATGCTCATTATTAATTTGATGCCAAGAACACATTAACAAATTAGGTTGTATTAAAAAGAGTATTTAGTTCACACTATTAGTTAACTGAATGACAAATGAAAACCAAGTGTTAGTTTTTTTTTTAAACATGACATTTTTGTCTTTTGTTGCGACTGTCTCACCAACCTTTCGAAACGTGTTGCAACATTTTATATTTTTCCTATAATTAAATGTTGCCTCTGTTCTACTTTCAGTCAAATATGAGTTTACATGATTTCCAAGTCACCACATTGTTTTTATTTACACGGCATCACAACTTCAGAAACACTTTTGCAGACATTGAAGAAACAGGATGTGCACTTTGTTTCAAGTCAATATCTTTATTTGAACGTTCTCAGGGTGTCTGGTTACCAGACAGAACATTACAAAACCATTAATGCCACCATTATCTTTCTTTGTAGCTTGAAACGAGGCCATATTATGGAGAACAGGTGCAATGTATTGAACATCTTTATTTAAAAAAAAAAAAGTTATTAAAAAAAAAAAAAGGAACCAAATATTTGAAACAGACCAAATACAACGTATAAATATCTGACCTATTTGTTGAACACTTAACTCTGTACAGTCATACTACACACTGAAAATTCCTTTTAGGGAGGATCTACACCGGGATCAATTCCAACGTTTCCTTAAAGTAACGTCAAATTGAATAGTGTGTACAGTCCATGTTTTAGTGTATATGGGTGTATATTTGTTTGTATGTATGTGTCTGTGAGAATGTGTGTGTGTGTGTGTGCACGCATGTATGTGCATAATAAGTGCGCATTTAATATCCTGTCCACACTTGCACCTTTCCTAATACCAGGAAGATCCTAATTAAACAGCAGTCTCACTTGTAATTAGTAGTTCAGTCTCTCCCATTGTTTACTGTGACTACTGTACCAGTTTCTTTCACCAGCCCACACACCCATCAGCCAGCTCAAGAAGAGCCAGCGGATGGTGGGTTGATGACGTCTGTACACTGTGGCTCGCAGAATGGCCCAAAACGTCCGTACACGTCCTTGGCCCTCACAGCAAAGTAGTAAGTAGAGCCGGACACAAACTGGGTCAGAGTGCAAGCCATGGGCAAGGGGAGCGCCTTCACCTCCCCAATCTTCTTCCACAGAGACTGAGATGAAGCTGCTGCCGACCCCTGGTGGTCCTGATGGTAAGCGTACAGGTGGTAACTATCCACAGCGGCACAATTACGATCCGTTTCAGCAACGCACCAAGACAGGACGATGCCATTCTGGCTCTGGACCCGGGCCAGCTTCAGCTGAGGTTGCTGAGGCGGTGAGGTGTGGGCAGCCTCTGGAGGCAGCCTTGAAGGGGGAGTTGGGGCTAATGGCAACGGAGGAAGTGGAGCTGAGGAAGAAGAGCCTGGACGGGATTTGGAAGGCGAGTCCTGAATGGATAAATAAAGAAAATGATCAGTCTAGTGTCTGACAATGAAATCCCTGATTAAGTTTCTCCACACTTAATAAAATAAATACAAATAGCATAAATGTAGATGACTATAACATGAACTCAGACTATGTTTACATGTGCTCTATTGTACAGTTTTGATTAAATCTTTAGCCTTGATGAGTCATTATTACACCTGAAGCTAAATGCAGGAACAGCCAAAGCATTTCAAATTCAGTTTTTCTATTGAAAGAAGCAAGTTGTAATTACATGTACTCACCACTGAAGGTCGATGCTGCACCGTAGAGCGACCAGCTATAAAAAAGAACAAAATTCCATCTCAATATGTGACCATTAAATAGAAATTACACTGTAGAGTAATGTAATACTGCTTTGTAATAATACATGGTATCAGTCCTACTACAATGTTATCTCTTTTCACACTGCCAAAAAATAATATTAATTTGTGTCCACAGCGCCTCCTCTGGAACCCGCAATTTGTAAATAAGTTTATCAGTGTTCCCACACCCAATTACATCTCTTGCCAACACATTGTGCTGAACTGAGTGCAAAATATAAGAATAGTTCTTAGTTTACTACTTAATAACAAAATCAAGGTTAATTGTGTACATGCAACAGCAAGTCATATGAATTAGTAGGGGGAAAAAGGCAATGGAATATGATTTTTTGCCTTAATTCTGCAGATCTAGACAGGAAATGACTCAGCAATGATGCCAACTTCTGATCACCTGTTTGCAACAAGCTAATGTAATTATGCTGCCTTACTTGGTTTCACATCACCCTACTTCAGCACATGCACGCTCAGATAATCACAGCCATTCCATTCATCTCCCTGTTTCAATCAAGTTTCTCTTTCTCTCTCGATCTCTCTCTGTGAATTCAATTCATATTACTGAAGTCTGCTATTTTGCCCCCTTGCACCCGCCTTCTTTCTCTCCCAAATAGTCCAAAGCGTATTTTTTGTTTATCATTGTTTTTTACCGTTTAACTCTGATGTTGGCTGAGACTGGCTTATGTTATCTGAAACTAGCTTGGTGCTGGTGCTCTGCAATTTGCAGGGATGTTAATACTGAAGTCAATTCATATGTGAACAGGGGGGTAAGAGGGTGAAGATGAAGAAACTGACAGATAAGCAAACGAAAAACAGGTGGCGGAGCAACACTAACATAGCAAGTCAAGAACCAAATGAGGGAAAATAAAAACTTAAAAACTCACCAATAGAGGTGGAGCTGACTAACGGGGGTGGCCCTGAGAGTCTCTGGGTAGAGGTGGCAATAGAGGGGGCAGTAGCCTTCTGCACACCTGTCACTATAACACAAACCCACACACACAAAGCCAGCCAGAGAATGAGGGAGCGAAAGAACACAAGACCAAAAAAAACACAAAGAAAAATGCCAAAGGATAATGGAAGAGGAGGCTTAAGGGCTAAAGGGAGGTGGTCTTTTACCTTGCACATCATCGTCATCCTCAGTCAGGTCTATGAATGAACTCTTAGGGCGAGCAGACTGCAGAGAGAACAGAAAGAAAATCAACAACAAGCACTTTTAACAAGGGCACAGTGGTAAACTGCATTAATTCTAAGAGAGAAGCTCCAGTATCACACACATACCTGAGAGGGTGATTTGGCCGGAGTAGAATTAGAGGCTTGATTATCTAGAGGTGAAACAGAGACAGTTAGATTACACAACAAGCATCCGTAGAAAGCTGGTAAGGCAGATGTATAGGTCGAATGACTAAACAGTGCTGAGCAAGAAAGAATGATTGCCAGTTTAATACTCTGAATAAAATGTAATGTGTCTCAAATTCTACAAGTAAAAATGTAACAGTTGGAGAAACAGATGCGTGACAATTTGATACTTGGGCCAATCACAGAACGTGGGAGACCCGAGACCAACTTTCATTTAGACAGCGGGGTCAAAAATGAAAATAATGTGATATTACTGTCATACAGTCAAATTATAAAATGCAGAATTGGGCATTTAGACTATGGATTTTATATTCGCATCTCTTTTATTGCATACAAACGGTAATGCCATCCATCGGGACACTACAGAGTATTCACTGGCATTTTGACAGACATGGTAGAGGGAGTCACGGCACACACACCTGTCTTAGAGGCCATTGCAGATGCAGAAGGAGGACCAGCTGCTGCCGATCCAGTTGCCGCAGGTCCTGTGGTTGCCAGGGATGACGAGGCTGTAGCCACTCCCACCACAGCGGCGCACTGGGTTGGCGCGCGAGCGGTTGACACTGAAACGGCGGCGCTGGGCGAACTGACCGTCCCCGTACCGCCCTGGTACATCGACCTGCCGGAGGACATATGTGGGGCGGTGGAGGAGGACGACGGCGAGGAGGATGAAACCACGTTTCCGGCCGACTTCTGCAGGATGATGGTGGTGGTAGCTGTGGTGGTCTTGGCTTTGTTAAGACTGTTCACTGTGGCGAGTGAAGATACTGGGATCACACCGATGCCCCCTGCTATGGCCCCTGCTTGACCGTTGGCCATAGTGAGTGGCAGCTGAATCAGCAAGGGCTGGATGGACATGGACTGGCCACCTGATGTGGCTGTGCTGGTCGTCATGACTCCAGTGTTGGGGCGAGTCTGCAGCAGCAGAGTACCAGCCTGGCCAGTCAGTGAGGACGCGGTCGAAGAGGGGGTGGAGCCTGTTGTGGTGGAGAGGATCTGGAGAATAGGAGCAGGAGCGGCCAAGGCAGACGAGGATGCTGTAGTTGGGGTGGAGTGGGGTTTAGGCTGGGCTGGGGTAGCTGAAGAACATAAAAAAGAAAGGTTGTAAAAATGTAAAGGAAAATGCTTAAAAATGCCCAAGCATTTTGTATTTATTTGAGACTTCAAGTTAGTTAGCTTAAATCCAACATTACAAATAGGCTCTATGCACACAAGGTCTGAAGTGTTTCCATTACACCGGCACACCAGCTTCTGGTCAGCAGCTAATGTCTTGTAATGAAGTCAAAACACACACCAGTCTGTTACTAGACTCTGGGTGCCGACAGACATTTTTTGTTCTCTAAATATGTCAATCACTCCATACCAGTCGACACCATACCACCATGAGGTTTCGACAACAAGCTCCAAAACCTTGCCCTGGAAAGAAAATTCAGAGGATCTAACGTAGGAAGAGAGGCATGTGTGAATGTGAAATACAAACACATTGCGTCCATCTTTTTTTATTGAGCTTTAGTGAGCACACTTATACCCAAGTTTCGTTATACCTAAAGTTTATTTTATATTGCCTACACATACTTTTTTATGCAATACAAAATATATCATAAAAAATGTTTTATTCAAAAATGAAACAGACATGTTGCTTTAGAGAGATGTTTGCATGCTTTCACTTTCAACAGGTTATATTTGATATACCATGCATTTGATTTGAGTCAAATAAACTGTCTGAATAAACTTTAGGTACTTAAATGTGCATGCTAAGATTCCCTTTTACTGAGCTGCATTCTTGAGAATAAACCACACTTGTTACACCTACTGTGAAAGTGTTTTATATTTTACATACATGTCTTTCTTCCTTCTACAGTAAGTGTGCATTCATCGCCACCAAGTCAAGCATGTAATAAAAACACAGCAACTGGCCACTTGCGTGTTCCTGCTTATTCTATATAAGCATGCAAATTCTGGTCCATCGTGTCAATGCCATGCCGTAAAAAAGAGAGACATATATATCTAAATATTTCTACTTCATTTTTTTCATGAAAGTACACGGTACACATTGTGGCAATGAACAAACAATAGAAATGTTTGCATACCTTCATGTGGTTGTAGTCTGACTGTGTGTGGCTTCTTTTATTTATTATCTTTTTTGTTCATGGTACCAAGTATACACTCACCGTCTTTTTGGCCGCATATATTGACAGGAAGTTACTGACCGTTCTAAATATTAGTGTGTAGAATCCCTTGCTGAAGGTGGATGTTCCTGTCACACCTTGTTTACCTAGTCAGTGACAGCTGCTCATAGTGTTATCGGTTGTCCTTGGTTTTAAGATGAAATACATCAGCTCATAGAAAGACTGGCTTCAGCTGGGGTCTTATGGACTGTTCAGTCTCTGATGGTCAATAGCATGAAGCTCTTTAGTCCACTTATGATGTTACACTGTGGGGTCATTCACCATTACTTAGCTAATGAACTAAACACATTCAACATGATTTGTTCTAAATTACACAAAAACTGTCCATCAACAACATCAAAAACACAAAAAGATTTGACTGATGCCTTGCCATGCTCTGTAGGCACTCCTTTCCCATTGAAGGAAATATTTGGGAAAGATTTCCAACTTCTAGCTGGATGCCAACGATTCCAGCATTAATCTCGACATTTGCTCCTGGCGCATTCTTCTTTTGTGTAACATGACGTTTCTTGAGGGACGTGTTTTAGGTCTCTGTCGGTTTGTACCCTCGTCTTCATCTGAGTGCACATCCATATCTGTGTTGAGGTCTTCTTCGATCATAAACGTAATGTCTTCGCGATCATTCATTGCTTGCAGCAGTCAGAGATGGCTGAGGGGCCTACCACTTGCATGACAGTGCAGTGGACAGTGCAGTGTGTGTTCCTTCAACAAGATACCGAGAAGAAGTGATGTGTTTGTTTATCTGTATTTATCCCTTCAGAACATCACATTTTTGAAAGGATTCACCACTTTCACGCTCATTCCCACAGTTATTCCGAGTCTTCTGAGCATTCATTTGGCAGGGGATGGTTATGGCTGCCAGTGGGCGAATGATACTTTAGCAAAACAAAGAAGGTTATCAGCGAGTGGCCATTAGTGCTGCGATTAAGGACATACAAGTTTCTTCACACACTTGGGAATAAGTAGGGGGTTTCAAGCCAGACAAAATTTCCTGGTAATTCCAGTGATAAAATTAGCTCTTTTAACCGGACCGGTTCCATGCCTTGACAAGTGGTCCATTCTGAGCAGGCATTCTCCAGTGAAGAGTCATCCTTGTCTAGGTCTTTTGTTTTGGTTTATTTTTCATTTGCAATTTAAAATAAATGTAAATATGTATAATAAATGATACGCTTTTCTTTGTTTCTTAATAATAATTTGTATCTTTTGACATCTAATGTTATCAGACAACAAAAAAATTGCTAGCTTGCTGTAGTGGTAAAAGAAAAAATAATCTGTTCTGTTCCTAATAGCACACATGACTTTTAGATCTTTGTAAATTCATTCAACTGGTATGTACACTTCAGCACACCAAACAAAAATCATGCCACTCTAAACCAGTCAACAGGACCTGTCCTTGAACTCACCAGTAGTACTTGTGCTGCCTCCAAAAGTTTCAAAGCACCACTTGACATTTTCAGAAAGGAACAGTACACCTGACATCCAAATTGTGGGTTCTAAGATCAAAGGTTACTCCATCAGGAGAGCCACCCGGCCATGTACTATGCGGGCGAACAACACATGGTGAGTAGTTCACATTAAGACAGCAAAATTGGCTCCATATTTATTCCTCTCTTCATGGTCTTGCTGTGATTGGCTCCCTTGTATATTCTGTCTGCCAAGGTTTCTGCAGATGTATGTCTCTGGTTTATCCATTGGTGTTTTTGTGTATATTAAATACAGCGTACCATTATATTATACAGCATGCCTTTTTTATTTACATTCACTATTGGTGAACAATATTTCTCATCTAAACTACTATTTCTTCCTAGATTATATTATTTTAACAATCAAGCCCTGTTATTTTGGGGAGCAGCCATTGCTTCTGTGTGGCAGGATGTGCAACCATTTGACTACATGCCACCCTCAGTGAAACATTCCTGCTGTACTCCCACTCCAACCAACACCTGAACCGTTCACCTCTGTGTTCTGTGGCTTTTTGCTTGATCTAGGACATACTGCCCTCACACGGACCTTTCCGGTCAATATATTTGTCACTGACTGAGAGGGAGGGTTAATACAATTACAGATCATTTTATTCTAGTCAGTTATATTCAGTTCTTTGATGAAGAAGTTTGACAGCTGAAAGACAAATCATACAAATCACAGTCAAAAGCAATAGCTTAGTGGTGTGTTGAACTACACACAGCATTAGCCTGTCCAGCAAATCATACAGCCAGTTTACAGCTAGCTGCTTGGTTGCCAGGTAGCGCTTAGCATTCTGCCACTTACCCTCATAGGTTTGTGGTTTGAAACTTACGAATAGAAGCAGTAGTACTCAACATCTTCACACACCCATCTGCATCATTAATTGTCAGAGGACATATGTCTTGAAGACGGAGTGTAAAAGAGCGCCATGTCCGTCTTTTTGTTGGACGGCATTTAAAATCAGAAGCTGTTGCACTGGTATACGGGAACCCGAAAGACAAGTGTGCATGGAGCCTATTCAAGAACATACAAAACATTCTAAGACCCTAATTTACAGGTTGGAAAAACTTACCAGTAGAGCTGGTTGCTCCTGCACTGGGCTGCTTGGGATCTAGAATTGTCCGGTCCATGCTAAAATAAAACATATAAAATTTCAATAAACTCAAAAAAGCAATATCATGGTACATGAGAAACTAAGATTAAGAGCCCTATGTAAATGTAGGAAAATGTAGAAATATTTTAGTCACAAGGGGGAGTCATGTTCCACTGATTGTGCTGAAGTAAGCGTCGACACCGAGCTAATCTCAAGTGAGTTCAACCAGCAGTTCTTTCACAGGCGCCCTTTAGCTGCAGATAATTAGCAAAAGTACTCACCGGTGAATTGTTGAGGCGGAGTAGGTTGCAGGAGCCTTAGCAGCACCCTTGTGGGGGGGGAGAGGGTTGCAAGTGTTTAATGTTTTGAGTAAAATAATGTATTATAATAAACGATTTTAAATGTTTTTCATTCTGGAACTCACTGAGAGTTTCTCCAAAGTATGTTAAACAAATGTTATCACAGACGAATGTAATCAATGTTCGCATTCAGTGTCAAATGTGGACTACCAGTCGTTTTAGCTAACATATACAAACTCACCTCTCTTTTGGGATATTCTGTTGCTTGGTTAGCAGCTCCAAACTTCTTGGCTAGCCGCGAAATCTTTGCCTGAAACCAACGACAAATGCACCAAGTGTTAGAAAGGTAATACACAGAAAACCTGGGGGTTGCTCTTCACATCAGAAATCTAGGGTTTGAATAAAAGATTCTGAAGGTTCAGAGGAGAAAAGATGGAGACTAGATGCTGAAGGCTTCATCAGTCTAGCTGAGTGATTTACAAATGGAAGAAACCTGGTACTGCTGCTGCTTTTCCAGAGAGCTGACATCTTATATCAGTGCAAGGCCTCATTGTAGACTTCTCAAAAATGCAACAAAGAAGCCTAGGGTAACAGCTGACATCTGCAGACACCTTCTACGCTTCATAATATCGGTCTTCATGAGTCTACAATAAGGAGAGTGCTGAACAAATGTGTTTCTCCTGGGAGGTTCTCGCAGAGATAACTACCACCGTGGTTTAACTCCATGAAGAAAATGAGGCAGTTAATGATATTTCATTGTCATACAGTACTTGATTTGTGATATTTATGTCCCAAATCTGTGATCCAAAGTTAAGTGTTGGTTTTGGTGAAGGGTCTTATGTGTTGTAGGAAAAAACAACAACAAAATACTACAAGCCAAATCTCTATAACCATAAATGATGACCTTCGATGGCTTGCAAGACCAATTTGTCTGAACAACGGTAGTTCATACCAATTCTATCAGCTACAATGTTTTGGAGTGGG
>JBBMFX010000080.1:18265899-18292773 GCA_037832545.1 Rhabdalestes septentrionalis | reverse complement strand
ATTGAGGTTTAGATAGTGAATAATGGATGCTCTGCTAGTTATTAAACACAGAGGTTGGGTCCTTTCCTAAAAATCTTCTGTAAAAATGTATAAACATCTATTTACTATTGAATTACAGTTGTATCTGTCATCAACATTAGATACTCAATCCTAAATTACTAAATTAAATTCTGTTAACTACTTTTCAGTGCCAAATTATTTATATGTTCCTTTGTGCAGTACATTTTTAAGCTGTCATCTGGATCTACAAACTCATAATCCACAAAACTGGAAATACCTAGTGAAGTATATGGATCAAGTCTCACCTGCAGTGTGGTGATATGCTGGAGAGCATTCTGTTGTTTGGTGGCACTATCAATCTTGTCCACCCTCTCCTTGAGCTCCTTGAGAGTGCGGTCAAACACAGACAACTGCAACACCCGCAACCGATCCTCCACCAGCTGCTGTACCACCTGTGAGAGTCAATTCAAACAAATTGTTTAAACAAAGTCCTGAAAGCATTAGCAAAGGCAGGAGAGAACAGCACAAATTTGCCGAGAGCCTATCAAATACCAACAAAATCAACAAAATCGACAATAAAAATACATGATTCTTTATAATAGCTACTATAAACAGTTCTTATTCAAAAGTAAATTGTTAACATCTAAACAATAAACAGAGAAATATTAGTCTATTCTAATAGCATAAATTATTCCGTCCATTTTACAGTGGTTTAAAAAATTAGCCAATTAGATTTTAAAACCAGATCGCTTTAATTAAATTAAACCAACTAAAGGTCACATGCTAGAACATGATTAAAAAAAACAACAAAAAAAAAAAAACACCTTCTCCAGTTTTACACGGCTGCCTGCATTGGCTGTGATCTTCAGCTCTAGCTGAGCCTCAAGCTCCACACCTTCCACCCTTGCTCTTTTCCCATCTCTCTCCTCTTTAACCTCTGGATCTTTCTTTTCTTCTTTCACTCCTTCTGGCGAGAAGGATCTCTTCTTACTTGTGGCAGTGCTTTTGCCTGTTCAGGAATGAAAAAGGGGACAGGAGATTTGGTTTAGACCAAAGGAACATGAAGGTATATCTTGCTTTATAAAAGATACATGGCATTAAAATTGAATAGAAGGCACTTATTATACCATAGAAGTATGATTCATTGATATGCTCGTCATTTTTCCCCAAAAATCAATTACAGCAGGATGTAAATGGCAAGACATTTAGAAAGGATTGTGTAAGTCGAGCTAAGATCATTATACAGCAAGAGGTTAAGAAGTGTAAAGAGTCAGAAGAAAAGTAATAAATGAAGAATGTTCAGGTAGTACATCAATACTAGCATTAAACAGGCTTATAACTTCATTTTGGCAAAACTGCTTGAGTATTCCATGATTGTGTCATTTATGGATATTGGGCTATTGCTTCTCCTTAGTTTCCTCTTATTACCTGGGCCATCTGCTGCTTTAGAACTTTGTACAACTTCTGCATCTTTCTTCTCCTCCTTGAGGTCATCCACATCCATCTTGTCCTCGGTTCTGTCTTTCACCTCATCCCGCTCTCCCTGGCCTTCATCTTCCTCACTGAGAAACAGGAAGCCCTCTTTCACTTCTGGGTCGCACTCCATGCCGGCAGCAGGAGAGCCAGAAGCAGATGACAAGGAGCTCTTGATGCTTTTCTCCTCCTTCTCCTCGGCCGAACCGTTGTCGAGAGAGGTCCCGTCAGTATCGATGGCAGCCGTCTCCCCATTGAACAGTTGTTCCGCAGATGTATTTTTTGTGTCGCTCTTCTTGTCAGATTTAGAGACCTGAGAAGAAGGAAAACAAAAACTTTAAAATCACATAAGGAGAGACAATAATCAAGCACAACAGTGTAGCTTTACTGAGCTTCGCCTGTTTAGTGAGCTTCGCCTGTTAATATAGGATGCACTTAGTGGAAATTCTCTTATTTCTCCATAATCAACACCGCAATTCCTTTTTGAATTTGGTGATAATAAAGGCCCAAACATCTAATTTCACCATTCTGCACTACAGTTTCAGTAAAACTAAGTAAACTCTACATGTTTTGGGTTAACCGACTTTACCAAAAAAGCTTCGCATACTGTTAAAACAACCTGCACTTTCACATCAAGTACAGAAGGAATAACTAAACAGAGATGCAAAGTTTAGTCCCAACAGCAACAAAATGTTCTTGTATTTGTGCCGTTGTATTGGAAGCCAGTAAAGGTTTGCAGTACTCAAAACCTGGTTTTTTTATATTTTACTTCCAGCAGTACCAGAATGCGCACTCACTTCCGTCTTCTCTTCATCTGGCTCCTCCAGCTTCTTTTCATCCTTCCTCTCCCGCTCTCCTTTTTTCTCCTCACCTTTGCCCTTCTCTGACCCCTTTTTCACGGAAGGTGATGGTGAACGAGAGTGGGAGAGCGAGGAAGATGGCCGGCTTGAATCTTTCTCCTTCTCTTTCACATTCTGGCCATCCTCCGTGTGCGTCCCATTTACCAGGGGCGTTTCTGGCCTTGAGGAAGAGGAGGGGGAGGACGAAGAGTTGGAGGCCACAGTGGACAAGGTGTGGTGGAGTGCTTCCAGCTGTTGACGGTCACTCATCTTCATTGTCTTCCGAGCACGGAAAATTTTCTTCTGAGGCTCTTCCGGCACAGCGACTTCCATTTTTTTCACCTGCGCAAACTAGAGAGACAGACAAGGTTTGAAGCTGCTTGTTTTACTTCAGTAAATAAAAAAGTAAACAGAAAATAACTATTTTAAAAAGCTGTTAAAACTAAGCTAGTTGTTTTAAAAAAAGCCTTGTTGCACTAAGAATGTCCATTTAATTGGTACAAGACCACTGTCCTTGTCTCTAGGACACAATCTAGGAAGTACCACTAGGTGGCACTCTGCAACCTAGATCCTACTTTGCATTGCTCTACATACTTCTGCTGCCCCTGAACACAAAAAAACTACGGCTGCCACTGTCGAAATGCCACACTGATCAGCAGTGACCCCACCAAAAGACAGGGTTAAGCCCTGAAAAGGCAGTTTAAGCTGAGAGAATAGCCTGTTCAGACTTGAACTACACCTGAATGTTTGCTTACATTGTCCTCATTGTCATCAGGCTGCCTCTGCAGATACCAGAGTAAAAAGCTAAGCCTGGGATGAGATATAGATAAGGCCTAAATCTATAAAGTCCTCTATCAAATTTCCAGACTAACTAGGTAGCTCCCTAACAGCAGCAGAGCAAAATGCTTCTGATGGAAAAAACGAGGAGGGGTGAAATCCCAGCATTAGTCTCCACCCCCTTCAGTCTCACTGGTTCGATGCTCAGCCAATCAGAACAGCAGGTTACAGAGTCTGCTAGTGACTGCACATGCAATACTGTGGTCTTGTAACAAGTTCCAATTTCGATACAACGCTCGGATTCAAGACTCTGCGTCTCTGTCTCAAACTCAGACCAGACAGAGTCCTTTCCACAGGGCTATAAGGGACTTCTGCGATTACAGTTACAGAGTGGGAATATCTAACAATATAATTATTATTAAGACTGAGGTCTTCAGTAAAAGAAGAAGTCTCACCTGACTACCGTGTTCCTTCGTACCTCCTTTTTCATGGATTTGAGCACAGGATTGGTCTGGTATCTAAAGAGAAAAGGAGCAAACCATTTGTTATTAATGTGGCATATAACAACATTACAACTCGGTGATTATCGAATATATGACTTATATAATACACTTGTAGAAACTAAACGTTTGTTGTCCTTGTTAAGCAGATACAAGAACCTCATTCGCACTTCACAAATCTATCTATATATAAACTGGTCAGTTTTTCGAGATGCAACATATGACATGACATGTTTTCTGAAGCCAAGATGACAGTCAATACTTTAAAACAAAATGAAGACCTTCTGTTCAAAGTAATCTGTTCAATTAACTCCACAATCTCAGTCACCCCCAAAATATTTGCTTGCAGCTTTGCTCCGGTACAGAGTTGAGAGATTAAAAATGGATGTACTCCATGTGGCTAGAATCATTAATCGCAAAAAATTAAGCTTTTTCCTTTTGCGTTTATTCCTTTCCCCTCACACACACACACACACACACACACACACACACATACAAATCTATAGGCAACACCAGAGTTGCAGTCAGAATAACTTAAGCCGTAGTCTGCATACAAATGAGCTTACATTTAACTCATTCCGTCTGTCAAAGCCTATGTTGGTCATGGTTACTCCCCTAGTTGGAAACAAACTCCCTGATGACAAAACACACACACGCCATGATCACTGCATTTAGGTGCAGGAACACTTCTGATATATTGCACGGTCGCTCTTAAAATGAACATTTTTTACATATTTTTCACATTTCAGTGTTGCATGGAGGGAAATTTGCATGCCCAGGTCAGCTGCAAGCGTGCACTGTGCTCAGCTTTCTTCAGATCGCTGCACTGCTGCTGCACTGCTGCATGGGCAGGCTGCACTGCATGGACTGGCCCCCTAAATATAGCAACATCTGGTCCTGCACTGCTCGCACAGCGCCTCTCTCACTTCCTGCCTGAAAGCTTGCATTTCTGTCCCCGAGGTATAGTCTCCATGGCAACAGCTCAGAATTTTTCATTTCTACTTTCTTCCATTTTTGCTGAAGGTCAGTGGATGAGATGGACTAGCTTTTTTTGACGTAACGCAAATGTTGTTACGGTCAAAGGGACCATAAATGCCAGGACTAGCTATTAGCATGTAAGCAAAAAAAATGCATGGTTTGCAGGAATGGGGGTGGGGGGATAGCAAAGTCTGTCAGCTCAGTTAACCTGACACACCAAAAATTCTGTTCATACATGTACAAAAAGAGGACAGGTTTGAGAGGTACTGTGCACTTAAGTAGTGTCTGCACTGGAAACACACATTTTCTAATATATCCCATCTAAGTGGCTAGACAAAATGAAAAGGAAAAAAAAAAACCAAAAAACAAATATTAAAATGAATGTACTAGATTTCTCCTGCCTCTGTCCTAGCTTCCCAGAAAGGTCTGTCTTTTTTTAAATGGCTGCTAACCGCTAGCACCATCCCTTCTCCTACACTGTTGTTGATGGCGCATATCCCCTGCGCTCCCCTCCCCCACCGCCGAGAGAGGAAACCAGTGCGTCTCTCGCTGCAGGGACTCAAGATGGCCGCCAGGGCTTAATTCTCTGCAGCTGCTGAAGCTGAATCGATACAGAACTCCAGCTAAGCTTGCTGAGATAATGCTAGCATTGCACTCAAGCTGTCATCAGCAGCTAGTGAAAGAAAATAACATTTGTTTTCAGGCATTCTTTCTACCACTTCCCTCCACTATGGGGTCCACTCCACAGCTTCATTAACTCCAGCTTTAAAGGAATTTTGTTCTTCACCTTAAGAACCAGCGTTAATACGACTGCTAAAGTTTGATAATATATCGGAGTATTCTTTTGTTTTAAAAAAAGATCATGGAAGAGTAAATCCTGTAAAACAAGGGCATGCTAAAACAAAACATATATAAAAAGCTTAAATTCTGGGGGGAAAAAACAAGATGGAATCTCAATAATGCAACTGATAAGCAGCTATGTGCTTTAAAACACCCTTTTACAATTCTTAAAAGTAACACCTATTTATAAACTTGGCAGTAGATATGTTTTATAATAAAGAGCAAAATTCTAATCTACATAATCATCATCCATGCTCAAAGAAGGAAATTAAGAATAAGAGAAATCTGCACTTTGGCCCATTTCTTTCCCAAAGGAGCAAAAGTTTCCAAGTGTGTACACTCTCCACTGGGAATCTCTAGACGCAGCAGCCCAAAACCACAGAGGAGCAAATCTGTCCAAATCTGTAGTGTTCTATGGTCCTTCAAAGCCACACCATATCTCAAAATCACCATCTCTTAATATTTCAAAGCCTTGGAGATTTTACAAATATACAGAAATTAAAACAGATGTAGCAATCAGTAAAAAAGCTCAGGTAAATTATGGTTAACAATTCAGACTGCCACTACACCCTCTCAAAAAACATAAAAATATATAAACAAAATTCAGAAAGTAATAAATGTTTCAGATTTTATAATGATGTAATGAAAGTGTGCTGTATGCAGACACTAAATGTGACTGAGGTGTAGGTGAGGCAACACTTCAGCCACTAGTCCCAGCATTAGCTAGCACCGTTGATATGATCAATGGTGTTAAACTGTTGTGCACACAAACCAATGTGGTGACTGTCAGCTAGCAATATAATTTCATTCTTTAAATACATCAGCCTATTGTTTGCATTGGTCTTTCTCATGCTGCCAAATCAGCTCTAACAAGGCATGGGCCCCTCTGAAGTTATGCTGTGTTATCTGCACCAAAGATATTAGAAGATCCTTTAAGCTCTATAAGCTGCATCGTGGGGCCTCCATATGTTGGACTAGTTTGTTACGCACATCCCACAGATGCTTGATTGGACTGAGATCTGGGAAACCTGGAGGCCAAGACAACACCTTGATTGTGGTAATTTTCTCAAACAATTCCTGATCAATTTATACAATGTGGCAGGGAACATTATCCTGAAGAAGGAGGCCACCCCTATGAAGGTGTGTACTTGGTCTGCCGCAATGTTAAAGTCAGTGGTACTTGTCAAAGATAGATCCAGTATCCACGGTTTCCCAGTGGATCATTGCCCAGAGTATCACACAGCCTGCACTGGCTTGTTGGTTATCAGACCACACAATCTTCTTCCATTGCTCCATGCCCTTTGTTGGCACTTTTGGTGGACAGGAAATGGGTCGGAATATGTACTCTGATCAGGAGTGACATAGCCAGCAAGAGCATTTTCAGCAACCTGAGCTACAATAGCTGTTCTGTGGCACCGGGGTAGACGGGCTAGACTTGGGCATTCATGATCCTGTTGCCGGTTTCCTGGTCGTCCTTCCTTGGACCATTTTTGGTAGGTCCTTACCACTGCATACCAAGAACTGATGCCATCTAGCCAAGTTACTCCGATCCTTACGCAACTGTTCACTTGCTGCCTATTTTATCCCCATCCTTTAACAGGGGGATGTTTTTCAATTAATTTGTCAGAGGTTGTGGTAGACCGATGACTTGACTAAAGGTATTCTGGCTTTATTCACGCACCATGCGTTCTTCCGTTTTGGCACCATTTAAAATCCCTCAATCGAGGATAAATGTTTGCGGCATTGGTGTACTTGTGTGAAGTACATTTGTGACCAACTTTAACCATAAGCATGCACACAAGCACAAGGTCCCACAGATCTTTCATGTTTAAAGTGAGGGTTTGGCATTTTGTCTGAAAACTGAGAAGACATCTCCATGAAATGCAAAACCCACATAAACAGTGGAGGCAGCGTACCACAGTGAGACAGAAACAACAGTTTTGTTACTTTTGCCAACTGTTTCCGACATTGTCTCCTGTTATACGATATTCAACAGCCGCAGCTTCAGTTTCTTGCACAGTTATTGTTTGCTGAAACCCCCGCACATTCACGGAAACTGCAGATATACTCCATTGTTATATTTTTTGTTTTTGTGACGTCTGGCCTTAGCAAGGCAATCAGACGCACCTGAACAGAATGAGCCTCTTCTGCTTAGCGCTGCCCCAAACATAAACAACCAGCACAAGGACGCATTGCAAATGAGTCACAGTCAGCTTTACTCAGAGGCGGGAGGCTTGAAAGTAGCCAATCCTAGAATATTTATTTCCCTTTTCTGGTGATTGGCGGCTGCCCTGGGAGCATATTTGGAGGCATATTTAGGGTTTTTAGTATAGGTCGACCGATATATCGGTTTAGCCGATTAATCAGCACCGATAGTTGATTCCCAGAACAATCGGTTATTGGCAAAAATCCACACCAATAGTTTTCCGGGTTACATTTTGTTTCAGTTTGAAAGCATGTCTTTAATTTACCTCAATATTTATTAATATACTCATTTATTTCATATAGCACATTTTTCGTGATTCAGTACTGTTTTTTGGGGGGGGTTTTGTAATAAAAGGTCAGTACAATTTTACATGTGTTTGTGTTGTGTTTTTATTTGGGTTTTTTTTTTATCCAGTATCCATCGGTTAATTAATCTGTTATCACAAGTACAGACCAACCTAGCTATCGGTATCGGTAAAATTAAATATCGGTCGACCTCTAGTTTTTAGTAGGGGTGCACAGAAAATTCGGCCACCAAACTTTGGGGGCAGAAAAAGGCAACAAAATCACTTTCGGTTTCAGACGAATTTTATAAATATCGGGCCGAAACTGTGATAATGCAACCATGACGCAGATGGTGCAACCGCTGCCTCCTCGCGCCAGATTGGATTAGAGTGTCTGCTGTGTCCACACATTTCTATATATTTCTAAGAAAGACACTCGGAAGCCGTTTGTCTCAACATCGGGGTTAATTTATCAAATAATATGAAACCTCCCGAGTGCCTCATCTCTCCTACCGACATTGATGGTCTAGTGGTTAGGGCACTTGCCTTGCGATCAGGATATCAGAGGTTCGAATCTCGCTTGATGGATGGGTTTAAATGCAAAGGTAGAATTTTGTGCTGTTCACACTATGTGCTCTGATGTATAACAAAATGACTTTGTTTTGTCTGTGTTTTTTAAAAAGGAAAGAAAGTTTTGATGCACTATTTTGATGTAAGCCCACAGAGAATGTAGTTTATCTTTCACCAGGACTTTTTCTGAATGCAATACGGTCAAGCACTTCACCCAGAATATTAAAACTGCATTCACTAGTTCTATGAGAGAAGATATTTAAATGTATAATATTTCAGCTTTCTTGCTTTTAGGTTATTCATGAGTGGGGCTAAGGAGACCAATATCAAATAACATTTTATTTCAAATGTTATTTGATATTGCGCATTGTCTGAATGCTAAATAAATATATTATTTAATAATTATTTTTTTCGGTTTTCAATTTCGGTTTTCGGCTAGGGTGTTTCCCCAAATTTGGTTTCAGCCCAAATTTTTCGGTGCATCCCTAGTTTTTAGTTGTTGTTTTTGTTTTTTTTTTTACCACAACACAACAATATTTTTCAGTATACGTGGATGCTCTTGGAACGTAGCTCATGAAGTCTATACCTATGGTTTGTTTTGGATGGATTCTCCCACTATCTACAAGGCTTCTTATTTATTCTTTTCAGTAATTCATGTTTTAAAACAATGCCAGTGCATCTTTATTGTGCCTGGTCTGAATACACTAGAGGGTTAATAGTTTTTTATGTTATTAAGCCTGGTGGAAAGATCTCATTGTATGTGTGAATGGTCGGATTCAAAATGTATAACATTCCCATATGCTTCTTAAAGTATCTGCTTAAACACATTCATGATTAATCTGCTTTGGAGTTTCCATTTAAATATGAATGATCTTATATACATATATTTAGGCTGAATTGCTGATTTTTTTTTTTTACATGAACAACCAACCAACCACATGAGCAACCTTTTAAAACTGACAGAAAGTCCATGAAAGCAGGATAAAGCTGAGGCTTTGCTTCAGTTGGACACCTCACCACAGAGAGAAATAACATCTGTTACACTTGATGAGGAACCAGTGCAAAGACTGAAGTAACGGCTAGGCAACTCAATTACTACTCAAACACAGCACTCTGAACAAGAATGTAACTGGACATTGTGAATATACTTGTCGCTTCACAATTCTAACTGACCTTTTTTCTCAGTTGATCAAATAACCCAACCTTCATGGTTTACAAGGTAAGAAAAATTATAATTCACTCATTAATCTCGATCATAAAAAGCTGATTCAATTAAATTAAGGTTATAAAAATGATGGAAGTCCTAACACTAACCCCTCCCCCACTGCAGCATACTGCTCCCACTGCAATTGCAAACAGTGGAAAATTACATGGACTATACCACTCCCACAAAGGATAGGGGTGTGGCTACATAGCACAAACTCAACACAAGAGGGTAAAACAAGTTTTGGCATTATTCTTTGCAGACTAAAAGCCTTTAAACTAATGAATTCATTTCACATATTTATCAGTCTGTTATAACAACATTGACACTGATCTAGTGAACAAAGCATGTTACTGAGTGCCCACCAAAAAAAAAAAAAACACATTAATTTCCAGTCTAGATCTGCTGTATGTCCAACAAATGATGATGAATCACAAAGTGTTCAAGAAATTATACACTCAAGGATGTACAATAACCTCACTCGGACTAAAGGGGACACATGAGAGGCAGAGAACTGGACCAAGAGCTTTATGAGACATGACACATGGAAGAACACACTTTTCAGGTGTTGCTATTAAATAAAAGACTAACTTGCATTAAAATTACATGACCTTCATTTGGCTGACGCTTTTTCCAAAGCAACTTAAAACACAAGGAAACACTCAAGTTTCAGGACAGTGGGAGAAACGAAGGAGACGAGACTATTTCTGAGCAGATAAGTCAACACAACACGCTGTATAAAGACTGTGATAAATACTAATGCACAATGCTGAAAAAGCTTCAAACGACGGATTCAAAAGACACCCAGAATGTATCTAAAATCACCCAAAATATGAAAAAAACAAAACAAACAAAAAACAGGTTCAGTCCAAAACAACATGCAGAGGACTAACCCTTCCCCCACTGCTGCACAAAGAGAGTGGAAAATTACAGCTAGGCATGGGCCGTACCATTCTCATACAAGACAGGGGTGTGGGACAACACTGCTCACACTTAACACAAGAGGGAGCAGCATCATGATCCTTTACATTGTGTAACCTGTGAGCTTTTAATTAATTGTGTCCTAATTCATGACCAAAACTCCAAGAAAACACAACTCAGCTTGGCTACTGTGTAAACAGCTCGTCTGTGCCGAATCTGTCCTGACACAGCAGTTCAAGGCTCTTTCTGATGAACATCAGACCACTGTGTTACAGGCACCTGCACAGAAAAGCCTGAACCACAGGCCATAAGTGCCCTCTCCAACCACTAGCTTTTCGATCACTTATGGAGCACGCTGGATATCAGCTTCTAGGACAGACTAAGTAGTTAATGACGCTCCAAATGTGACGGTTACAGTCAAGATGACGATGCGTAGGACAAGGCAATACAAAAATCGTATGTGCAATTAATTTGCCTCAAAATACATATTTTTACTTTAAATGGTCCAAAATCTGCACACCCTCCCTCCACCACACACAAACAAGCTGAAAGAGATTCAATTGAATGACTGAAATCAGACAAGAAATCATAATATGTAAACATTAAAAACCTTTCTTAAATCTCACTTACGAGTTAAGGCATGATAAGCAAGACAGCCATGCACCTAAGATAGTAAGCTAGCCTCTCTCAGACTAAAGGGCACTACATGTCGTGCACAAGCGACAGAATTGTAGGGGGGAGGTGAACTCAATAACACACATGGCTGGGTGGAACACAACACTAAACACAACATGGTGCTTTGACACTATAACCCAACAAATATAGCAAGGCACAACACAACAGAAAAAAACTAGAGAAATGTAATTCTCTAGTATTGTTCCTAATAGTGTTCCTGATAAAGTCTGAGCTAGTGTTCCTAATAAAGAGGCTGGCCTGAGCTGGTGTTTCTAATAAAATGGCCTGTCTGTGCCATATGAAACTTTATGGATGCATAGTGAAGTATTCATGGGCAGAACTGAGGTTTCATGTGCAGCTGCTCCATGTTTGGTCACTGCAACACTAGATAAAAATAAAGAAATAAATATTCTAAATTAAACCTGTTATGGATCAACAAGCTTCTGAACTACTCAATTGGATACAAGATACAAAAGGTTCTCCAATTTACCAATAAATCTAATACAAAAACAACAAAAAAATAAACATAGACCACAGCCCCTCCCCCACTGCGAGTGGAAAATTACAGCTAGACACGGATCAGACCATTTTCACAAAGCAGAGGGGTGTGGAAGTGCTCAGCTTGAACCAAACACTAGGGAGCAAGCTAATGAGTGATTACTTCAACTTTAACTGTATGGATCATTATTGATTGGGCCTAGATCATTACAACACCTCTGAATGTGACTTTGCTCCTCTTATAACTTATATCTTATAATATGCCATAGCACAGCATGTGGTGGCTCTGTCTGGGGAACATGAGAACAATGGCATCTTAAAACAATGAGCTTATTTACATGTAGATCTTCCAGTGTTATTACAAGAACTCTATTATTCCTAAAGTGAAGATGTGAAGATAAAAAAAAAAAGTAGAACAAAAAAAAAAAGTACCCCTAACAAAAATAAAGAAACAGTCATTAACAAGCCCCAGGCTATAGTTCAAAGAGAATATTAAACAAGGTCACCATAAAAATTGTGCCCAACAAAAAGAGGCTCCATTTGTAGTCAGAAAGGTGGAAAAATATACAGCTAGGCATGGATCACACCATTCTTACACAGGAAAGGGGTGTGGAACCGTATGACTCAACACATCAGGGAGTAAGCTAGTCCTTACACAGATCTCTCTTCGGGTTTGTTAGTCAATAAATAAATAAATAAAATCCAAGAAAACAAGCTTGTAATTTTGCAACCATGACAAATATTCCACTTAGATCACATGTTCCTTAGAAATCCAAACCTAAAGCACAGCATATCTTGCCTGTAAAAGCTGGGAGGTTTGTTGCTGTGCTGATGTTTAAGCCCAACATGCTTCACGCCAGCAATCCAGCTGCACATCAGCCATACGCCTGTTATTTTCTTTTCAAACCACGAGCTCTCGCAGGAAAAAGCCAAGAGAATCACTCCTACCGCTGTGTTTCTACAGTCAATCCAATAAATATCATCCAAAAAAATAGCCAACATGCAAATCTCGCTACATTTGTGCAAGGTTTACTTCCAATTTAAGATCACAATTAGGAGAAAGAAAAAAAATAATAGTGGCCCATTATAGTCATGAGTGAAATATTTATTTGCACTTAACACACTCACCAAAGTGAAGCACCAAATGGGGGGCACCTTGTTCAGGCGTGTGGGGATGGTACCTTTTTCAGGCGTAGCTCAGTGGTGCCACTGGCTGTCCTGGGTTTTGAACCTATGAACTTCTGACCACAATAGCAACGGTCTCTCCACTATTCCACCAGACAAAGGTCATAAAACAATGGTCATAGATTTAAAAGGGCAAAACTAATTCTCATGACATCTTCAAATATTGTAGCCTACATAAATAGGCTCCAACAGGAACAACATGGAGTGTAGGAGGAGACTAACCCCACCCCCCACTGCTGAACAGAGAGAGTGGAAAATTACAGCTCAGCATGGACCATACCATTCTCACAGAGGAGAGGGATGTTGTACTGCACCATCAAATTCAACACAAGAGGGAGCAAAGGAGCTTTCTCTCTCAAAAACAGGAAAGTGATTAGAATACATAAAAATTAATTGCTGAAATAAGGCAAAAACACCCAAAGTTATTTGAAAGCCTATTTTCTTAACTTTCATTAATTAGTAAGACATTACTAATTGCAATCACATGTGTGATATAGTCTCTTGCGACTGGCCCTGTTCACACATTTTTAAACATGTTGCAATCACAAGTGATCAGCGCTAAGCACAGGAGTGAACTTCAAGCACACACTGAGATCTGATCACTTGGAGCACATATGATACAGGTCTGAGCTTCATATAAATGCATATGAGCACATGTCCTGGATCACCCACTGTATTGATGTCCTTTTCGTAAGCTGAACTATGTACTCATTTGCATACAAATTGTGTTGTTTTGATTCATTCTTCTGAATTGTTTTGATTCTTTTTGAAATTTCCGGCAAGCCAGGCATGAGAAGCACTGCCTCCTGCACTTCAACGATCTATGCAAACGGAAATGATGAGAAACCTGACGATAAGTGGTCACTCAAGACGATGCAGAGACACATTTTAATGCCGGGTGGGAACTGATGTACTTAAGAGGCGTCCACTTTTGATCTGATTACCCCAGACGCATTTCATTGCTAGGTGTGATTAGGGTCTAAAATGTTACCCAGTATGTAATGAGCCACAGACAGAGGAGGGGGAGGGGACATCAACTAGGACACTGCAACACATGCTGCTGGGTGGAGCAACCTGTTTTTGCAGTCGTTTCGATTAACATCTTCACTTTGTATAACATCACAGAAATAGCAACACTATAAATACAACCCAAAGGGAAAAAACACTGCTAAAAATATAATAATGCCTTGGTTCTCATGATTTATGACGAGCCTCACAGAGGGAAATGCACACAAATTGTCTCTAAAGGTGACCTAAACTACAATCAACTAAATAAAACGATTATATCTGCAGTGTACTGAAGTCAGGAACACGGTATGCGGCGAGCTAAAGCCCTCCTAAACAAAGAGAGTGGAAAATTACAGCTAGCCATGGACCATACCATTCTCAGAAGAGGGGTGTTTTAGTGCGCAATATACTTAACACAAGAGGGAGTACGGTGAATTTTATATTTATTACTTAAAGGCATTAAACCTGCAATTTATTAGACTGCATAAAACAGCATGTGCAAATAAGGCATGAAGCACACTCTCCTTATATATAAAGGGTCTGATATACTGATCTCACAGCAATAGCAAAGTAGGTCACACAACCTGCTACAATGAGAACTGGAGAAAGAGCATGACTGACACATGCTGCCACAGTAGAGCTGCCACAGTGTTTTCAGTTGTTGTTACTACCAAGAGATCATACAATAATATGTACAATAGAAAACTGCAAAAGTTTAAATATATGTGTAATGAAGCTTTGGATCCCTTTTGTCAATAACAAGCCTCAGAATACATATCCAAAAACAAGGCAAAGCAATTCTAAAACCACCATGAAAAATCCTACCAAACAGAAAAAATAGGGTTTATCAGTAATCAAGAACAAAGAAAACTGTAGAAGAATAACCCCTCCCCCACTGCTACACAAAGAGTGGAAAATTACAGCTAGACATGGACCATACCATTCTCACATAGGAGAGAGTGGTGTGGACCAGCACAGCTCAACACAAGAGGGAGCTAGACAGATCTTTGTCCGGGTGTGGCAGCTGAAAATTTCTTATATAACATCCAGATTTCTTTTTGTAACCAAGATCAACTTTCTGGATGGATAAACGTTCCCAGCAGTCAAATTACAGCTGAGCATTTTGGGTCTCTAAGAGCAAACAACATCCTCACTTTTAAATAACCTTCAAGCAAACTGATGGTCGAGGGCGACAGTGAAGTACTGTGAAGTATCAGGGGTTCAGGAGAGATATCTGAAGGAGATTTCATAGCTGTACTCATGTCCGGGCTTACTGATCTCAGCATGCTTTGCCCCAGTGATCCAGCTGCACACCAGCCATATGCTATTTTCACATGTGGGCCTGTGAATTTCTTGGAAGCGTGCAAACCAGTTGCTTAGGTATGTGTCCTTCATTGATGTGTGTATCCTCAACAATGACAAAACGCGTTTTGCCAATTATTTAATGCTTGGCATTAATGTAAACACACTTCATACACACAGACACCCCCCCCCAAAAAAAAGTATGGTCAGTTACAGGTGCCATTTGCATATTGCACCTATTGAATGTATGTTGAAGTTCAGATTTAGAACATAATGCAGAGCATTCAGTCTACAATTCTGCTCTACTGAACTAAGCAATGTTACTGTAGCTTTTCAGAACTAGGTAAACTAGAAATGACAATCAAATCGGCCACCGTGCTATTGTTAGAAAAAACTAATCCTATTATTAAAAAAGAGTACTATATCATTCACACATGGCCATAGTTTGACAAAAGTGAAAAAAAAGTTACAAAAAATACCAGCCTCCAATCTGCCTTCCTACCAAAATGAAGTCTGGTTCACATTTCAAAGCTTCACCGTCAGAAAGGTTCAGGAATGCTAGTAACTTCTGCCAAATCCAAGATTTCACTTACTTAGTAATCTCCTCATAGAAAATGACCGAAAACCACCAACTCTCATACATGTTTTTTTTCTTGTTTTTTTCTAATTTCTTGTTTGAATCCACTCTAGGTATTTTCATTGCATGGCAATTTACAAAAAAACAGTTGAACCAAATAAACAGCATAAACAAATGGAAAAAGTTAATTATAGGAATGCTATCCACTAAAAGAGTAGTCCAAAATGTAGGTTCTCTTAAGCCAACTCAATCTAAACACAATCAAGATAACAGCAACCCTAAGTCATAAGTACACCTAAAAGGGACATGTTATGCAAAACTCACTTTAGCTATAATAGGTCTATGGGCCATGCAAAACATGTTCATGTAGTTCTTTGCACAAAATCATTCACACAAAGAGATCTCATAAAGAACTCTTTTCTTGACAGTTTCAGTCCCTTTTGAAAATGAGCTGTTTCAGGGCTCTGTGACTTTACTGCAAATAAGCTATTGCTGGCCACATCCCATCCATCCAAAGCTTACATTGTGCGTTAAACATTTTAAAAAGCATTACTTTCAGAAATTATCGAGCAATAAAATGACTCGATAGGCTGTGCACTAAATTTGCTATTTGAAATGGAGAAAACAACTTCGAGCAAGGGTAGGGCTAGCAGTAACATAAACAGACCCACTGATTAAGCTGTCAAAAACGAAACTAACCGAACAAGCCAGTTTATACTTAACTGCCACAGAAACACAAGTCATTACTTGAAAGTACTTACTTCTCCCTCATCTGCTGACTTGCAACGGACAGTAGGTACAGATCCCACCGTCAGACGAAGTCTGCTGGCTAATCCTGCCGTGTACTGTCCGAGGTTCCCAAAGCAGTTTACCTCGAAGTGGTTCGCACACACGACAATATTCTTGCCAAGTGTTGCTGGGACATGGCCATCGAAAATGAACTGGAGCCACGCAGTTCTTTGGTTTTCTTTGTCTGGGACAAAGTGTAGGGATTTGTGTTGTTCTTTGCAGCCAACAACCCAACACTTCATGTGTGCCTTTCTTGTAGCCATAGCGCTCGGCGTCTTATGCGTGCTCGTAAAACCTGCAGACAAAAATGGCGCATCTTAAACTAATCTAGTGGGTGAGGGCTCGACAGATGAAGGGTGGTTCTATGCAAATTTCCCCATTATGACGTCACAACGGGGGAGCCGTCCAAACAGCTCATAGAAGCATAGGATTCCTGACACCAACTGATTAATAAAACGGGTTGGATGTCGTTTTTTTCGCACTGTTTATAGAAGTGACTCAGGCGAATATTTGATGCATGTACCAATCATTGTCATTAGGAGGTCTCTAAAATATAATTGAGCTCTAAAATATAAAAGAGCAAATGCAACACCATGTGCAACACAGAGAGAAAAGATTGCCCTTCTGGGGGAAAACATACTAACAAGTGTGTCCTGAAACAGGCTCATTCCCAAAATCCTATTTCAACTTTCATAGAACGGGCCATTAGTCGGAATCAATAACGTGTCATCTTGCCATTTTGTCATCCAAGACCAAGAAGTAAAGCTGTACTATGACATATCGTTAGGATAAAAGACTTCTGCTGGTGAAACTCATGACTGCCAACTAGTGTTTTCTTTGAAAAACAACTACCTGCAGTGTAGATAGGCCATTTAGTCCAAACATGAAGATCCTCCACAGATTGACTATTCTGGTAGCTAGTTGGGAGGTTAACCTAGAGAAAGCTAATGCAACAAGAGTACTAGCTAACAAACTAGCAAAATGAATGAATCTGAAAGAATTGGAATTGATTATACACAAATTTAACAACAAAATCTACAAAAATAGAAACTTTTTGACCTACCTCACACAAGAAGTCTGTTGTACACATAGACAAGAATAGTATCGTTATCCCATAAGGTCCCCGGAGTAAGGAGACCTGCTCTCTGTAAAAACGTTTAAGACAACTCGAATCAGGGTAGATTGTCTAGTTTGCCATGCAAACCCCGAGCAAAGTCTACTGCCAACTATAAGGAGTCATGAGTATCCGGCATCCAACAATTATCAATTGTCGCATGCCATCAAAAGTACAAATGACAAATGGCCTAGGTTCAACAGGAGCTCGGCACTGGGGCCTGTACAAGCACAGCCATTTACTGTTGGATTGCGGTAAAAAAGGATTTCCAATACTATGAAGCAAAAAATGCTATTCCTGCTACACACGATTCAAATAGCAACAATATCCTACCAATAAAACCCATTTCCCACCAAGACAAAAAAATATATATTTACTATTAAAAAAAAAACTAAAGCACATAAGGGATAACATTTATTTATTTTTGTGCAGCTAGCAAAGTCATTGTTTGTAGTCGATCATTTGGTTGTGCCCAAGTTATGAATTTATAAATAAAAAAGAAAATCTCTAATTCTATAAAAACATTATAACCCTGTGGCTTCCTAGCCACCATGTAACACACATACTTCCCAAAGAAGCCAACATAATTTGTTGCTATTAATCAATGGCTAATTCAAGCAATTGAGGAATTTAATAAGCCCCTTTGTGAAAGAGACATGGAAATAAATTAGGTGTCCTTAATGTATCTAGGAGATGTAAAATTTGTGGGCTCTGATGATCCTCCCTCAAGACAGCCATTTTTTCCAGATGCTTGTCGGTAAGATGCTCCTCATTACCAGATTTCAGTGGTGACCGGCTTCGCAGTGAAAGCAGAAAAATCCAAAACGGGCAACAGAAAATCCAGCAAAGACTGCAGATAGGTCCCAAAATCTTGTGTGAAAGGTTTAAAAAAAAATTTTTTTTAAGCACTGCAAACTGAATTAGCTTCCATTACAAGTTCTTCTAAGCTAGTCAAGCGCAATCAAGAGGCAACAGCAATCAGGTATGCTATTGGGAAGCATCAACGTGTCCACTCAGTTGAGTATAGTTCTGTTTACACCACTGTATCTCCAGCTTTCATACATTGACCCACTCACAAGAGTGCTCTTTAGGCCTACCCGACAAGAGACGGGACACAAAACAACCACCCAACTGGATTTAAATGCGCCAACAATGGCGCGTTTACGCTAACAAATTTCACAATACCGAATTCAAATCAAAACGCTTTATCACATAACCAACTATACAACCGTCAATAAATTTATCACACGCCCAAAGAAGCTGAATCAATAAATTGTTTTTAAAAATTATAAAAACAAATATACAATAAAGAACAATAAGGAAAACCCCGGTCAATTGTAATTTTAAAGTTGCTAAAATAAAAAAGAGGCAGGTACCCTTAAAAAAGTCCTTGTTCAAACGTAGGCCCTGATTAGTTGCAGGAGAAAGAACGTGGGCAACTAACATGAGCTTAGCCAGAGCGGTCCAAAGAGCAACGATATGCAAGCGGAAGCAAAAGAGCAGGAAGAGCCTGAAGAAAGAGCGAGAGAGTGCAAGAGCGCGAGAGAGCAAGAGAGAAGGAACGAGAAGGAGGAGGGGGAGGGGGCACTTGACTAGGACTCTACCATGTGCTTCAGGGTGTTGTTTAGTAACAGCAGAACATGGTGTTTCAACACCCGCACACGATGAATCCACACACTGTCCTAATCCAATATCACAATACAAAAGGACAGTCCCCTCCCCAAAAACATTAAACTGCACATCAAATGAGGCTGTGAAACCTTGGTGCAAACCGCTGAAAAACAACCTTCAGGTGGCAAATGATCAAGAGTAATGCTTTATATTTTCAAGAATAATCCAGAAGTGATTTTTTTTTTTTACAAGCATTCACATTTTTACAAGTCCTTCGTGGCTTTCACAGAAGACGAAAAACAGAAATCTACAAGGACACACTAACCCCTCCCCCAGGGCCTCACAGCAAGCACACAGCAGGGTGTAGAATTACAGCTAGACACAGAGCATACCATCTTCTCAAGCAGGGGTGTTGAGATACCCTGATCACGCTCAACATGAGAGGGCACATGATATATCAGGTGCTCCACATGACCATGAACTGCACAATAATCCATTTAAAAAAAACTTATTGAAACACAATTGAGCAAAACAGGTAACAATTTGCAGAGCCTCACAGAAACCAAACACACACAAAAGTCATGTTACCGAAAACACACACATGCTAAGCACGCAGCTTTCATGCTAGTAACTTCGCCAAAGGACAAAACAAAACAATAAATTCTCTGTAACAAACTGACCGTTCTTTAAAACGATATACACAAACACACAGAAATACACACAAGTGAATGATCTATGTCACCAACACAAAAAAGATTCTTAATAGTGAAAGATTTGTTGTAAAAAAAAGTAAAAAATATAAACCTGTGCGAGCTTCAGTCGTAGGCCATGAATGTTCACGAGAGAATGTGCGAGAGCATTCCTAGCTTGCGCAGTGTGCTCCTTATATAGGCGAGAGGCTGAGCAAGAGAGAGAGAGAGAAAGAGAACAACAGGGGGAGGGAAGTTCAGCTAGGACTCTACCATGTATGCTGAGGGGTAGGTCACATTCTTTGTTACCTTGCCAGCAACACCAGAGGACAGTGTTGAAGCACTCGAACAGTCGCAACTCTACTAGGAGTTGTGAGGTTATACAGTGTTAGAGAGTCTCACTCTCACATGGCAACAGCTTCAGCAGACTGAAGTCTTAAAAATTAAGTCACAAATTGCAAAATCTAAAAGGACATTTTAAAATGTATGAGGTAGGGGGGAAAGGACATGAACACCTGAATAACAAAAACTGCTCACGTGCCACCAAAAGGAAAAATGAACAATAGTGTGTGAAAGAGGATCCCCACCCCCACTGCAGCAAACAGTACTGAGCAAACAGGATGGAAAAAAACCCTGCCAGAGACGGAACGTACCATTTTCATGAAGCAGAGGGAGGACAGCATGCACAACTCTGACTCAACACAAGGGGGAGTGAGACAAATCTATTTTTATTAAAAAAGGAGGACCAAAAATCTTTAAATCAAAAACTCTCATTATAAGCACATGCTTGTGCAGATGTTTAATAAATGTAGTTTTTTTTTATTAGTAGCCTGCATTTCTTTAAATCAGTTGTTCCCATCTTGGCCTTGGAGTATCCTTGCCTTGCATATTTTGGTGGTTTCCAGGCTCAACCACACCTGATCCGATTCATTGGTTAATTGGCAAGCTCTTCCTGAGCAGAAGTGGGCGTGCAGGAGCAGGAAAGAGCTGAAATATGCAGGGTAGGTGTGTTCCAGGGCAGGGGTTAAGAACAACTGGTTTTAAGAAGTACACACTTAAAAGAAGCTAAAGAGAGTTTTTCAGAGCTATGGCTTAAAAGAATCACTTCATACCATCCGATAACTTTTTAGTAAATGTCTCATAATGAACGAAATTAGAAGCACAAACAAACATTTTAAGAGATTTGACTGGTTTTCATTCCAACCCAGCAGCGGCACACCTGATACAACTAATCAATCATTTGAGGCCTGAGACCAGCTGATTAAACAAGTGGAATCAGGTGTTCTTGTTTGTCTTGAATAAAACCTCCTGTCACTCCAGGCTTTTTGGTGCAACGTTTGGTGCAACAGTTCAATATCAATTAAAGTTTCTCCTAATTAGAGAGTACAAGTGTTTTGGCAATTGGTAACAGCTGTATAAAACCAAAAACCCCTTAGACAATCAATGGCACTGTGCTACAATCCAGTTTGTTCAACGTGAGCCCTGCAAGATCTGCCCTCAGCAGCTGTAAGTGCTATTATGTTGAAACGGAAGCTGCTAAAAGCAACAGGACCTCAGCTGTGAAATGGTAGGTCAGGGCCTGCTGAGTACTGAATTAACGTGGTGTGTAAAAATGGTCTTTGCTCTGTTGCAACACTCACTACAGAGCTGAATCCGGAAGCATTGGGAATTCATTACACTGGTCTTCATGGTCGAACATCTACAAACAATTTTGTGGCAGTCTGGCGGACCAACCGTGATTTGGCGACTGCCTACTGGAATATACAGTGCCAACAATTTGGTGAAGGAGGGATAATGGTTAGGGTCTGTTTACAGGGTTTTGGCTTGGACCCATAATGTTTATGCTACAGCGTACAAAGAGAATTCATACAATAATACAAGGTGGGGAAGGCCTTTCCTGTTCCTGTTTGGCATAGAGAACTTCATTGACCTGCACAGAGGGCTGAATTGAACACCTTGAATGAAATAGAATTAGGAGTCAAAATGTTTTGGTTGATATTTCTCCAGCCAGCTGGTGCACAGTGATGTAATCAAAATTCTGATGATGTTTAGGGGAACTTGTTACATCTCAATGAAATAGGTGAAAACCAGATTAACTTTGCTTCATAAGATCAGGCACCAAAACTAACAAGGATAAAATGTCTATTTTCTTTTCTAGCTAATGTTAACGAGCCAGAGTCGGCCTTAATAGCCAGCCTTAATTGCAAACTGAACTTGGATCCTCAAAAGCAAAATGAGGCAGATGAACAAGATGACACATGATTGGTAAATGGCTAGCACGAAATCCTCCTTTAGGCCTAGCCCACACACTCGACGACTGGATTGAGTTCATCTCACGCTAACGTCTCGGCACGCCCTCTGTTCCAGGTCAGCCCGCACCTGGAGAGGTTTACTTTGGCTTTTACTCACCTTTCCCATTTGGGACTATTGGCTATGAAAACAAGCATTTGAACAGTTCAACGGTAGACATTTTACAAATTTGATCATCAAAACCATCTGTTGTAGGGTAATTCTCACATGACTACATAGGAATTCATGAATTAATCTTGTTGAAATATGACTAGAGTCCTCTAGAAGAGATCAAGCACGGACCGGCTTCAGCCAAACAGCTCAAGCATGTCTGTACATGCCAGTACTGAGTAATAAACTAGATAGTGGGAGATAACTGGATAACGCTCACAAAGCATAAATCACAAGATTAAAATTTCACCTGGAGTAGGAAACCCACATGACACATGAATCATACTGTGTGTGAGATCACTTCATTTATTGTGATCAATCCAAACAGACGATACATATTCTGTCAAGTTCTCTCTAGGTCAACGGGAAAAAACATATAACACTGGTTGTTAAACTACAATTATATTCGGATTGCTTTTTAGATGGTTGTTCTTATAATCATAAAATGGCTAGTCATTGCTGTGAGGCTTGCAGTAAAGCCAGCACATGCACAAAAGTGCAACACCTAAGGTGCAGCTTTAACCTATTAAACAACTGACACTACAGTAGGCCATCGTGATGAAAACAAAGATCTATGATTTGCTTTGATTTAGTCAGAGGACTGTCAAAAAACAAATGGAAAAATGTGGGGGAAGCGCAGTGAGAAATCTGACACCAAAAGTTTAGAGACAGGGACCGATTTGGGTGTGGGGGAGGGGGCATAAAATGCTTTTTTCACTTTTACTCAAGATACTGAATAATTAGTAACACTACAAAGTAAAGCCTACAGTCGCTGATTGGCAGAACAGTCGTCCCCCCGCCACCACCAAATAAAAGTGTCGGGATCATCACATGATCACAAAATATTAATCTCAGTAGCAGTCTAGCATGCAGGAATGACTTATGTTAACATTAAAGCTCTTACTCATTTTCAGTAAGACCACCCCTTCTCCCTTACTTTCCTACCACAGCGGTAGAGACGGATGGTACTAGAGGTCGACCGATATTGAATTTTACCGATACAGATAGCTAGGTTGGTCTGTACTTGCCGATAACCGATTAACTAATCGATGGTTTTTAAAATGGATACTGGATTAAAAAACAATAATTAATATAAACACAACACTGTGTAAAATAGTGTAAAATAGTAAAAAACACAAAAAAAAACAGTACTGAATCATGAAAATATGCTATATGAAATAAATATGAATATAATAATAAATTTTGAGGTAAACTAAAGACATGCTTTCAAACTGAAACGAAAAGTAACCCAGAAAAACTATCAGTGTGGATTTTCGCCAATAGCCGATAGTTCGGGGAATCAACTATCGGTGCCGATTAATCAGCAAAACTGATATATCGGTCGACCTCTAGATGGTCCCATTCTTGAAATTTTGTAGGGAGACTATACATCGCTTGCAACTAGGGAGGGAGTGAGAGCAAAGCTACAAAAATAACATACTAAAAATACACAAGTACATGACGTCTGAGGTAAAAAAAAAGTTTTGTTGGGTGCTCATCGTCTGCTAGAGAGCTGTCGAACACTACAGCCTTCACAAGCAGCCTTAGACAGACTGACCTTAGTGGAAACAGTGAAGCCAAACAGATATTTATATATAACTGTATCAATATATAATGGGGCATCTGGTGGCTTAGTGGTTAGACAGTTGCCCCTGTGATCAGAAGGTTGTGGCTTTGAATCCCAGGACTGCTGATGGCACCGCTGAGTTTCCCTTGAGGAAAGTATCCTCTCCACACGCTCCTCCGCAGGTGTCCCTGGTTGGTGACAGCCCACTGCTTCACTTGGTGAATGAGTTAAACGCAGAGAAACTGTTCACATAGTGTGCTGTGGTGTGTTCATGCATGACTGTAAGGGGCAGTTTTAATTTTGCTTCCCTTTCCTTTACATGAAATCAAAAAGCTTTGGCAACCAAGGGGGTCAAGATGAGCAGTGTCAGCCAATCAAAGGTGTGCAGACTTTGGTTGCTTAAAAATAGACCCCTCTCTCCTGCTCTGAAACAAACAACCTTCAACCATCTTTTTCCACGGTTAGTGCAAATTCTTGCAACGTGAAAATGTACCCAGAGGACCAAAAATAGTATACACTGAAACACCTGATGCTGCACGTCAGCAAACGTACTGCCTTGCCGGTATCTCATGTTGATACCTGTGCAGTCTCAAAAAGAATGAGAAGTGAAACACCCCCGGCTGTGGAGCACAGGATCTATGTTGTAAAATGGGAGAAAAGCATGCAGATGGTATCTGCAGACACAAAATGGTAGCTTTTTTGACATGGTTGCTTTAAGAGTCCCTCCCGCCAGCTACCATTTTCATACAGGCAGCCTCGCACTGCAGTGACACAAAATGGCCACCTTAGCCACAGCTTGGGAGGCAGCCAAGTGAATCTGAATATCATCTAACAGAGAACTAGATGTGGAAAGTCCCCAAATTTTGATTTCCTATTAGCTTCAACTTCCCACAATTGAGATGTCCTTTCAAGATCATGTTATTTCTGAATTCATCTCATGCACGTTCTCAAAGATTCTGTTGTCGCGCTCTTTCTTGATGTGTCTTCAGCGGTCACTATCCATCACTAAAGGCATATGGACACCGGAGACAGGACTCGAGCAAGGTACATTAAGAGTTGATTTGAGCTGCTCTATCGTCTCCCACATCCTACAACACACAGCTGGCTTGTTTTCTTCCTGTACATCCTCGGGACCAAGTAAGGGAAGTTGCAAGGGATAGATGAGGCACCCTGTAGCCTTGCAGTTCCTGAGAAAGCCTGCACAAAAGAATCCAGTGCTACACTCTGGTGTTTCTTAAGGGCGAGGTAGGAAAAACAAGTGGTTCTCTCACACCCGATGCAGCAAGAATGCTAATGCAAGCAATAGTCTATTTCCCATACATCTGTTACCTCTCCCTTATTCTGATGCTAGCCATTTTATTCAATGGAATTGGAATTTCTTCCATGAATAGGTCACAAATATCCATAGCAGAAACTGGATCAGATTATCAGTTCATTCCACATATCTACATACCCAGCCTCTCTGCTTCCCTTGCCAGAAAGACTGCTGCACTGGGGCATTGCCTTCACCTCTCTACTGTGTATGTTACTGGTTGGCGGGTAACACCCAATGCTAATTTAAACTGTGAGTGGCAACAAATTTAGCATGTGTTTTGCCAGCAGGGGGATGCCAGTTAAAAGTAACAGCAGCTAATACAAACTGCCCAAGACTTCCTTGCGAATTGATGCCACTGGTACCACCAAAAACAATTTCAACCATTTTTAATAAAGCTTCCTTTAATTATATCAGTATTTTTGCAGCAACCCTCCTATAGACAGCTTCATAGAGGTAAAGCAGAATGACATTTTGTTGTTTCAGGAACAGATAAAGCAACAATGAGACACAATGCAATCTTAGACCTTACACTGCAGTCTGCAAAAGCAGCCCCTCACATGTTTGTAAGGAAAACATGCAAGCTTGACTAGCCTCGATCTGATCACGAGTACAAAGGGAGGGAGTGAATAGGGATAGGAAAAGCTGGGCTTTTGAAACATGTTTTAAAAGGGGGTCATTAATATAATTTCAACCAATTCTGTTGAAGAGAAGCAGGAGCGCTGAGGTCTCTGAAATGCAATTCTCAGGATTTTTTTTTAAAAGAAATGTCAGGAAATTCCACAGATGGAATGAACATCTTGAAATCAGGAGTTGTCGAAAAGACATTTGTGGCCCAATAGCATTTTGTTTGTTACTGTTTCTGAACAAATACTTAAAATCCCTTTGTAATATGTTTCTATTAAAACCATAAAAGTATTTATTACTGCATATCAGCATGGCTATATTAATAGGTACAGTAATAGGTAGTGCATTAATAGGCGCAGTTTATCACCATCAGGATTAAAATTAGTGGCAACAAGTGTAGTCCATTTTCTCTACCTTACCCAGAGGCCCTGAGGCTCTGAGCACCCGGTTTTAGCACCAGGGTTTCAGACCACCATATTTGTTTGATATTTAACTTGAGATGTCAACAAGCTGACCTCTTATTGGAAATTTTACACTCAGCATTTGATTGTATGGAAATTTTACGTGGTTCTAACAGGCATGATTTCAGGCATCTCTGGTCTTTTAGCTTCAATGGCCATGTGTAAAGTGATGCAGTTTGTTGCAGTCTGAGGTTAGGTGATGTGGATGTCTATACTTAAGCAGATGTTTTGTTGTATTATTTTGGTAACAATGTGTTTTTTTATCTTTTGCTTAAGAAATGTGTTGATGTTCAGGCTGCAAATTTTGTTTGCTCACCGTGTGTGCTTTGCCATATCTAATACTGATCTAGTTCAAAGTTTCACTCCAAAATTCTATTTTTTGTGTGTATAAATATATATATATATATA
>JBBMFX010000080.1:18237757-18261222 GCA_037832545.1 Rhabdalestes septentrionalis | reverse complement strand
AAAAATCACTAAGATCCATGTTAGTGTAGTGGTAAGATGTCCCAGTACATTTGACCACATATTGTGGTATGTCTGGTCAGGTTTGTTTTCATAACAGAACTTGCACCTGGTCTTCTACAAACAGAAACCTATTTTAAAAAAGTAAAAAGGAGACCCACAACTGATGGAAATCACATTTATTAAATAAAAATGTAATAAATAATACATGAAACAATACTTTGCGATAATACTCAAACGTATTTTAATATTCCACAAGAAGCATTAATGAAGAAAATGAATTGATATTAAATAAATAGAAGGAGGTATTCGTATCCAGAGAGTTATGGGTTAAGTGAGTGGTTCAGTGAGTTGATCTGAGATGAGCTATAGCTAGTGACATAGTGTATGTGCAGAGGCAAAAACGCAGTCATATGTAAGTGAAACAGGTTCAGAATGATCTGTGCTTTGACTGTATTATCAAGTGGTTTACACAAATGTTTCGCATTAAACTTCGACCCAGCTATGTACATGCATACTGATAAAAACATTGGCACACATGAAGTACAAAAAATGGATATGCAGATCTCAGAGATGAAAAGGCACCCACACTCACACACACACACACACACACTCAGACACACATGACACAAACACATCTATACAAAATGCATTGGAATTAAACCTTCAAAAGTCACTTTTTAAGTGTTGAGAGGAATTCTACTTAGTGCTTGGTGTGCTGTTCTAGTATAAGATTTTGTGTGATTCCTGAAAGTGTTGGAAAAATCTCTATCAAGGAGAATTACGATTTCGAGAGAGAAGGACAGTTTAAACACAGAGCCATTGTCTCTCCCTGTGGTTAGAATAGGAAAGGTGGAATAGAATGCAGGAGATGTATATCAGTAGTTAGTTGTTTAGGCTTGTAAACATGTACTTTCTGAGTTCCTGACTTGGTCTGGCAGGTAGAGATTAAAGGCCGTTTGGCAAAGCTGAAAAAACTTACCCTTTTTATTTGGACCCCCATATGACCTGTGCTACTGAATGGCAGTGTAGTCACCCATCCATGTGGTGAATGACTGAAGTACAGGAGTAACTGCTCTCTGTGGGGGATATACTAGTGGTGGAGAGGAGCAGACAATAACACAGCACCCCCAAATTCAGTTCAGCGGTGGGTCAGGACTATCTACGTCCATCTTAAGCTGAAGACACGCTGTGTGCGGCCGTGAAGTGGAGAGATTTTTCTAGAAAGGAAGTTTGGTGTGAGGACAGGCAAAGACAGATGTGCTTGGACAGTTCAAAACAAGCAATAAGACAAAAAACTCCACAGCAATGAAATCCCCAAAACATGCGTTGATGTATTTATCCGCAATGATTAGATGTAAGCATCCTTCTTCTTGTACACTTCTCTCTCTCTCTCTCTCTCTCTCTCTCTCTCTCTCTCTCTCTCTCACAGGTTGCTCTCCTGCGTGTCGCTGCTGGAGGAGATGGGGTGAAGTCCCCCGTTGTCGTTGAGCCTCTTGGCACGGTACGTCTCATAGTGGATGTTGTGGGTGACCTCCTTCAGATCCTGTAGGTGAGACCTGAGGGTGACAAAAAAATGCTTCATATATCATCAGTAACAGTTTCTGAAAAGTCATTTGTTTACAAAAAACACTATATCTCTTTTTACAGATAATTACAGATATTTTTTATTGATTATTATTATATGCATGCAGGGTATCCTCAAATTTCTACAGAGATCCGTTCTTCCTACAGCGGTGTAACCCGAATTTTGGTGTAAGTCGAAACACACCATAGCCTTTGTAATTATGTATCCTAACACAGTTGTAAAACCTATAAACACCAAGTAATAAGCCAAAAAATGAGTGTAAAACATTTGTTCAGAAGCCCTGATGAAGGCAAAAAAGTCACCTTACAAAGCAACACAAATGGAATACTTGTGTACTCCCTCACTCATAGTGTTATAGTGCATTTTGGGTATTCTTCCAGCACCCGCCATTGACTAGTTAGACTACGTGAGCGTCATAAACAAAAATCAGTCCAAGATCAAGGCATATAAGATTCTTAAAGATTACAATCACCAAGAGGATACAGTCTAAAGACTCACAGTGCCATCTTGCACTGGCTGATGTCTTGTATGGGACAACAGCACTGCTGTCTGTTTAAAGTTTCCTAACCAAAACCTTGATAAGCCAGAATATTTTTTGGCTTAAATGAGAAACTTTGTGCTTCTGGCATAACAAACTCATCCCTATTTTGAAACGGAGTGGATGTTGGATGAGGGTTTAGGGTTGTCTTGCTACTAGGAAATGAGGCTGTGCATTCAGGATGGTATAAAGAAATAAAATAAAATCTACCTTTGTTGTTGTTTTCAACAAGGCCTATCCAACTGAAAGTAATTTTATCTATTGTCATGTGGGGCATGGGTAAGGAGGCACAGATGTAGGATTCCATTTTACTTTAACTTTTACTTACACAACACAAGAACTCAAAGAAGGCACGAGGGCCAAAACACAAAGAAATATAAACTCAGAAACTACACACACGTAGACATTTGCAAACTCTAGACATGGAAGACAGTGGACCGACACAAGTGTACAAGGGTATGAACCAAGCTAACTTACATACACAGACGACTTGGACATAAACGTAACAACAAATACAATCACTTCAAATAAAACATTGAACACCTGTAACTAAAGATGTGAATCATGACACACTTGGCTCATGCTCACCTGCAGAGGACAAGCACATGACAGTGGTGCCCTGGTTGGACTTTATATATTTTATCTATTTATGCATTTACATTTACAGCATTTAGCAAGACACTTTTACCCAAAGCGAGTTCCATTTCCTAACTACAGGGGGCACTCTCCCTGGAGCAACTTGAGGTTGAGGGTCTGCTCAGGAATGCAGTGGTGGTTTGCTGAAGGTAGGATTTGAATCCATGACCACTTGGTCCAGAGGCAATTACCCTTACACACTAGGCCACCACCACCCCAGACATCACACAGAACACAACTTCAAAATAAGAATTCTACATAATCTATACAATGGTGGCCTCTAGTGGCTGCTGAATGTGGACGTAACATCTATGCCTCACCTGTAAACATGTTCTTTACTAACATGTTTGCAGGTGAATTTGGAGAACATTTCAAACTAATGAGGCCATTTCAACCTTATGAGACATTATAAGCAACTTTTTTTTTCAAACCAAATATATTTACAGCTCATTAATCTACGTGTGAAGAGTAAGATGGGCTGTAGTTTATCTGTCATTTACTCATATTCATATAACCATGGTGCCACTGCTTCCTGTCTGTCCAGATACAACCAATATATCTTGTCAGTAATGGTCTTATCAGCAATGGTGAATAACTTGTGTACAACAATTTCTCATTAGAATGTGGGTCTTTGCCAAAATTTTGGTCAAATTTGTTCAACCTAGCAACGGCGGGGCAAGAATAAATGCATTTGTGGTCTAAGCATGCAATTCAGCAACACAACCTGAATTTTTAACCCCGCATTCTGTGTGTGTCTCCTATTCAAAAAGAAAATGAAATAAAATGATAAATGTTCATCAAACCTTAAAAACCTAAATGTATCAGAGTAAAAAAAAAAGGCTTAAAAAAGACTTTCGTTTGTGTGTCCTGTGTGTGCATTGTACCTGATCAAGAAGTCCCGTAGCATAGAGAATTCGCAGTGGTTTGGGTTCTCGACTGGTGGGAGGAAAAGTACAGGTAAAAATGTTATGATTTCCACAAAATTGTTGATGTTTTGGGGGCATTACTACACGTGTGTTTTAAAGCACTGTTTCTATAGTCAACAAAAAAACACATAAACCTGATAAGCAATTTAAATTTCAACCAGGTTTAAACTGACCCCAAGCATAAAGGAAGTTAGTAAATCTGAACATAACCTGAGAGTTAAACAGTCATAATTCCTTTCACTTGAACATTTCCAACCCTTTGTACAAATTCTGTCCAATTAAATCTGTTTAGTCGCCATGCTTTAAGTTCGGAAACCTACTAGGATGATAGATTCAGTTCCAAGAACGGCACAATTCCAGTGCTACACCCTGCAATAACACCAATCTGTCACTTCAGCCTGAAAGAGTGGGCTACACTCTGAATGTAGTCTGTAGTCTGAATGTAGTGTGTAGTAGTGTGTAAATATGTACATGAGCAAAATGTGCAAAATTAGCATAATGTGCAAAATCAGATGGGAGAGAGGAAGGAATGTGCGCTTTTGAATGTAGACAGTTCTGCTCTAATCAGAAATGACATGATCTAGATCGCAAGTCAGAGAATAACTCAACAAACAAAAAACTGTTATTTATCTAATTCAAATTAAGTTGTGAAAACAAAAAAATCAATGTTCAAATGGCTGCGGGACCGGCATCTACAGCTAAAGCGTCAAGCATTAGTGACAAGTAGGAGGTCAATGAATGACGACAGGCATCAAAGATGCGCTCAAAATGTCTCGCAGCAGGGAAATGTCAAATGCTATAAGTGGAGCAGTAACTAGCCATTGGTCTGTATCTCTCTCTCTCTCTCTCTCTCTCTGTCTCGCTCTCTCTCTGTCTCTCTCACGCACACACAGACACACGCTCTGTCTCAATCTGCTTCCCTACAGGCCAAAGGAACTCAGTGGAGTGGAAGACTCCCGTCTCCCTGTCAGCTGTAGCAGTTCAGTGCAGCGCACAGCCAGGAGACACAGTCCACACCCTCAGCACACACAAACCCTGTTACCCCCACAAGTGCCTGTTGTATGTAAATGGCGTTAGACCAGTGGGCCACACTTTAGTCAGAGCTTTACATAATTCATCCATTTCTCTGACATTAAACCACAGGCTCCTGTGTTGCGTTGCCTTCCTCATGTTATTTTTTCCCACTAAGGCCCCCATTGTGGGTGTGTAGTATATTGAAGTCTCTTTTTATCTTTAGGGGGCCCATTCAGCATTTAATGACCTCAATTAATAACTGACATCTTTTTTTTGCTTCCTATTAAATGACTTTTCCTATTTGAATGGAACCACTGGGCAAAATGAACATGATATGTTTTCAGTGCCTTGCACGCTTCAGTGCTCTTTGGGGTCAGTCTGACCTGAGGCTGTTTTAACTGTATAAATCACATAAGAACAATTTTTTACACACGCACTTGTTTTGGTTGAATTGGATAACGAGGGCACTGTACTGCACAATTTTATAACCTTCAAAAAACTTCCCTCTGCTTTAGGGCCATAAGCTAAACATAATCATACTTGAAGAAGTGGGACTAACACTGAGGAGGAGGGAAAACATATTTTCCACAAAACTGTTGATAGTTCCCACCGTTTTGGGGCATTACTACATGGATGTTTTAGGCTTTAGGTAGTCAACAAAGAAACACATAAAACTGGGAAGAAATTTTAATTCCAGCCATTCGTTTTAACTGACCCCAAGCATAAAGGAAGTTAGTAAATCTGAACATAACCTGAGAGTTAACCAGTCGTAATTCCTTTCACCTGACCATTTATAACCTCTGTACCAATTCTGTCCAATTAAAGCTGTTTAGTCGCCATGCTTTAAGTTTGGAAAGCTACTAGGATGATAGATTCAGTTCCAAGAACGGCACATCTTCCACTCCACTGAATTTCAGTGCTACACCCTGTAATAACACCAATCTGTCACTTTAGCCTGAAAGAGTGGGCTACACTCTGAATGTAGTCTGTAGTCTGAATGGGCAGTAGTGTGTAAATATGTGCATGAGCAAAATGTGCAAAATGAGCATAATGTGCAAAATCAGATGGGAGAGAGGAAGGACACACGTTCTTGTTACTGAATATAGACATTTCTGCTCTAACCATACATGAAGTGATCTAGATGGCAAGCATACTCAGCAAACACAAATACACACACCTTCTACTATTCCCCAGGCGGTCTTCCTCCCCAAAACTCGTTTGCCGTTTACTTGGTACTCTTTGTCGCTACCCACGACTGCAAAGGGCATGGTCTCCTGCACACAAAAAAAACTGTAATGAGGCGCATAATGCTAACAGATGAGCTCGCTTATGAGGGGAGACAGTTTTGTGTCACAGTCAGAGACAAAGAAAAGGACAAGGGTAACAATGGAGGGAAAACTGAAAAGGGCGGAAGGAAATATATGCCCTACACAAATATATGAGCCAGAGTAAATTAAAGACAATTAAAAACTGATTCAAGATAAAGCCATTGTCCACTGGGACTTTACCCTGATTTTATCATTGTCACTTTTGTCCTCAAGGTCCTCATCGAATTCCTTCTGTGGATAAAACTCGATCCCACAAACCTCCAACTCCTTCCTCACCTGGGGAAGAACGGAAATCCAGTATAGAATTATTACGTTTTTTAATGGAATTCCACAGTGGAACCGACACGATGCTGTTAGCTAATGTAACGTAACTGGCCCTTAATGTTCTCCTGCAAGTGTGTTGGGCTGTGCAATAATGTGCAAAAAATGCAGTGGTGCTGCAGAGAAAGCATGTTCTAATCTTCACCCTCTTAGTGCTGCTAGCATTATGTGACAGGGGCAGATGTAGCTAGTTGGGGAAAATTGGCAATGAGAAACTGGGGAGGAATTTGAAACAGAAAGAAACTGAAAGGTTTCTAAAATAGGCTTGTAACATTATAATTTAAATCAATTGTGTTTAATGGCTGTATGGTAAAAAGAAGTGGCAGTATCCATATTGAAGTGTCTATTACTTGTTACCTATATAGATTTTTAAAAAAGATATTTTGTGTAATTGCCATGCTAGTCCAATAAAACTGAAATAACAAGGACCTGATAGACACTAAGGGCAAGCTAGCTCATGTACATGAGGAAGCCAACATCATTCCATCTGTCTATTTATTTTTTATCCTTCCACCTGCCACCTGCTCTCTCTCCTCATTCTCTCTCTGTCCCTTCTCTCTCCTCGCTCTCTCTCTCTCTCTTGTTCTCTCTCCTCTCTCTCTCGTCTCAGTCTTTCTCTCTCTCTCCCTTCTCTCTCTACTCTCTCTCTCTCCTCTCTCATCTCTCTTGCCTCTATCTTTCTCTCTCTCCTCTCTCTGTGTTCCTCTCTCTCTCCTTTCACCTTTCTCTCTTCTCCCTCATTCTCTCTCTCTCTCCTCTTTCACCTTTCTCTCTTCTCTCTCATTCTCTCTCTCTCTCGTCTCTGCCCCCCCCCCTTTTCTCTCTCCCTCTTGCTCTCTCTCTCCTCTCTCTCTCTCTCTCTCTCTCTCTCTCTCTCTCTCACCCTCTGTTTGAACTCAGTCTTCTCTTCAGGAGTGAGTGTATCTGACTTGGCGATGACTGGGATGATGTTGACAGATCGACCCAAGTGCTTCATGAACTCCATATCCAACTGCCGCAGTCTGGGAGAGAAGCAGAGGGTGAATGAGAAAGATAGACACGGAGGGGATTAATAGATGGAGGTAGTGTGGAGCTTACAGCTGGGGCTGTGGTAAGCCTGGTTTGACAGCTGCAGCTCAGTCAGTCCTTCAGACATGTGAGTTAAACTGGCAGTTCAAAGCCAGTTAAACTGCTTACTTAAATGAACACACATCAAAGCTCATCTCATCGTTGAGTCAGGATGCACCAATAAGATAAGGCGAGATAAGGGACCAATCATAGCATGAACATCTCTGCTAAATCGGGCCTGGAAATTTCTGTTGAGAAGTGATTTGATTGATCCAGGATTTTAGTTCATATGTATATCTGCAAAACCCAGTTCAGCGTATTGCTCTTATTATTTCTCAGGTATTGCACATTGAAATAAATAAGCTGTGTAAATGTTCTTTGTAGGATCTAAACTTTTAACTGATGCCACATTTGTATACCGAAGTAGAGGGGAGATTAAAATCATATTTAAGAAATTACTATAAAATGACTATAGGAGTTCATTAACACTTGTAGTCACGAAACTACATGGATTCCTGATTTTCAGGATGTTTTGAATGCTAGAAGTACTCACGAGTGTCCAGTTGGAGATATGAAGTACAGGCAGCAGTGCACACGCGTGTCAGGGATACGTTTCTTGCGGGCAATGTTCACTTCCTCCTTTAGAAACTTCTCGTATTGCTCATTGATGTACTTCGAGATGGGCTCCCAGCTTTAAACACAAGAGCTGGACTTTAGGTCACTGAGGATTAACTGATCTCATATCAAATAAAAAGAACAGGACTGATTACATTTGGGAGGGATTAAAAAGTGCAATTGGTTTTTTAATCCAGGAGAATCAAAGAAACATTTCTCTATCACACAAACCCAGGCACACATGCACGCACACACACACAAACACACACACTTCCCCTTAACAAAAGTCTATGAACATTAATGCTCACCAGTTATTATTATTGATCTGATCACCGAATCCCGGAGTGTCAATCACTGTCAGTTTCATCTTCACGCCTCCTTCCTCAATCACTGCAATATGAAAAACCATGACCACACCAAATTTGCGTCTCTCGAATAACAAACAAGATGATAAATAATATAATAACGATGCATGTCTCAAATACATACGTACTCTTTTCCAATAAGTGACACAATTATTAACCCTTAAAAGAAAAGGTGGGTATTAATTTATATTTACTCACTTGCAACATAGATCCATTATTTTAGGAATACTTATTTTAGTGTTTTAGGAAAGTGTCCTCAGTTATTGTCTTTTACAATCAGTTACTTTGTAATTTGGTCACATCTTTGACTAAGGAACAGAGCTGAACATAGTTCAGCTTCTATACTGAAATACATTGACGGTATTACGATATTTGAATACCCTTGTATAGATTACAGTGTTTAATTGGTTTTAGGATTTTAGGGACATTTTTTTATTTTTGGAGAGGTCCTTTTACTTTGACTTTCACCTCTGCCCTCTAGTGGTAAGGAAAAAAGAGCATTTGTTTAATCAGTTTAATCTGGTTTAATTTTACAAAGCCAGGTATTCATGTTTTGTGTAACAAGCTACCGCTTGTTCTGAATTCTGAACACACTGGCTCATAAACCATCACAGTACACCCAGCTATGAAGGCAGCACCTATTTTATAATGATAAAAATAGCACAGGAGCGGACAGAAAGCTTCTATTCCACATTCTGATACATTTATACTACAGGGCTATAGAACTGAAGTGTATATTTATAATATGGCCAGTGTGCGTATGTTCCAGCTTCTTTGGGGACAGATGTTAAAGTTCTTAAAGGAGCCTAATCCAAAGTCACTGTAATGCAGGGGTGGCCAAACTACGGCCCGCGGGCCACGTACGGCCCAAAAGTCTTCCTAATCCGGCCTGCTGAAGATCGGTGTCTCATCCGAGTCTCGTGCCGTGAAGTTGCAGAGTAGAACCACCAAGGCTGGGCGGGGCCGATCACGCCGTGTTAAGTTACTCAAATTAAGTTCACATTTGTGCTGTGAACACCACGTACGTCAGAGCGTATGGACACCACTTACAGCCACAGGAAGTTCGGCGCTTTTCAGAGAGCCAGTTCTTTTTGATCGGCTCCCAAAAAGAGACGGTTCTTTTGGCACCCAAACGGATCTTAGTTTATCATCATCTATAGAATCATATTTACAGACTTTTAGGTTGTTTTACAGTTGACTTTTATAGCAATTAATGGATGTAATTTTTTATTGCTGGCTGTTTTGTTTTCTTATTATGATAATCGTGACTGACACAATTGAGTGGTGTTTCCAGCCATGCTGGTCTTTAACAAATCTGAATCTAAATCTTAAAAATGCCTTTTATAGGATTATTTTCCTCTTTGACCTGCAGCACAATTAATACACATATTTACCAAATATTCTTATACTTCTGATTATCAGTAGCAGGTTATCTAAATATTAAATTTACTGCTTTATACAGGGGGAAAATTCATATCGAGCAGAATTAAGTTCAAATTATCGTCGGTTCGGCCCACCAACACAGTTCAGATTTTTCATGTGTCCCCCTTGCTCTAATATTGACATCTACTGAAATGAGGGTGTTCAAGTCGCAGCATGCAAAATAATGTAGCTCATTTTAGATATCTAAAGTTTTTATATTGTATTTATACTTATTTATGACATGGCATCATCTGCCGGCACTCATATATTCCCTGACCAGAAAAAGGTCTCTTGTCCCGAGTTCATCCTTCTTTTTGGAAAGTGCAGAAGATGTACTGTATGAGATCCAGCGGCTGCTTTAAATCTCTGAGATATTTTTGGCCTAACGCAAAGAAGCGACAACGTCAACACAAGAAGCTTTTCATTGCCTGCAAGCACAACCCTGGGAGATTCACAGCTGGCAACTGTGATCTTTCAAAAATACAATGGGAGCTTCTTGTCACACGTAAAGAATGTAAAGCGCACGCATAACCCTCTCCTCCAGGCCTGGACCCAGTCACCCAATGATATGGTACTACAGCTGCCTACACAGGCAACAAATATGAAACATGTAGCCTACACAGCAGAGGATCTACAAAGAAGCGAATCTCTGCAGATCTAGCCGAATGCCCTAGCTGGGCGCAATAGCTGGCACCTAAAGGGAATTCAGGATTAGGCTTCTGACACTGCCCAGGCCAGAACACATGCTGGAGTGACTAGAAGTCTGTCTACGTTCTTATAGACAAAAGGCTGTTGTCTGCATGGTGATTCTTCATGAGAAAGGGAGCATTAGGACCTTGCAAGACAATGAAATCTACTCAACAGATTTGAGATTTTACTCAAGTTAGGTATCCTAGTGGTTAGGAAGTCTGTGATCAGAAGGTCACCGGTTCAAATCCCAAGACTGCTGGTAGCACCAGATCTAATGTGTTCCTCATTTCTGAGCAAAAAAGAAATAAACATAAAGGTAAGCTTTGAAAGTAAAGTGTCCCTTTATAATGACATGAACACAGCACAGCCAATAGTGTGAAAATCTTTCTCCCATTCAACCCATTCAATGATTCATTCACTGAATTAGTGAGCTGCCACCAATGGGTGCAGTGTGTGGGGACAGTACTTTGCCCCAGGGTCCCTCAGTGGTGCCACCAGTGGTCTTGGCATACAAACCCACAACCCTCTGAACACAGGGGCAACTCCCTAAGCTTTTTGGTAGGTAGATATGCATGTTCCACTGAACCACAGTTTGAATATGACAGAAAACCTGTTATCTTACCGTGGGACACAGATTTGATCTCTACAGTTCTGGGGATTTTCTCATCACGGCTCCAGCCGGAGCTTCGCCTGCTCACCTGAGACTTGAACAGAGTGTTCACCAGGGTGGACTTCCCCAGGCCACTCTGACCTAAGGGAGACAGAGAAAAAGATAGAATGATATAAATACGAACCAGACTGTCTTAAGACAAAGTAAGAATGTGCTATGTTTCTTTACAAGCTGCTTGTTTAGTTTTGCACTGAAGCCATTAGGCTAATGTAGATAAGGCAAAAGACTCTCACATCTAATCTATTAACACGGTTGAGTATCTTTAAAAATAGACCAGCGTGGTCAGTAAGGGAGATGGATATAAATACTAAAGATCATTTTTGTTCACTGTATTGAGTCTGTTTTTGCATGTAATATTGCCATAAATTGTGATATTATAAATGATAATACTATTCCAACAAACAAGATAATGAATGGCATAATAATAAGTCCATGCCTAAAATACACACATAGTCTTTTCAAATATTTGACAGAGTGATTAACTCTTAAAAGAAAAGGTGGGTTAAAATATTCTGATAGATTTATCATGTTTTGCCTATTTTCTATTACACTGTGATAAAAATAGTGATATTGCACATGATAAGGCTATTGCACATGATCTACTGCACATAAGTAGTTACATAAGTGACATCAGTAGTGTCCTAAATAGTGAACTTGCACATGATTCACACACTACATATGTCTAGACTGAATGTCTATATTTAAGGTAAATGGGAAACTTTGTCAATTGTTAAAACTGTTGCTTCAAGCTCTCCAATCCTTAGCACTACTAAGAAATCAGACTGTAAAGCTGGGTACTGTGATACAACAGGTTTTGACCTACCAACCACCATGATATTGAAGTCAAAGCCTGTCTTCATGGTCTTCTTCCTCATCTGCTCAATGATGGTGTCTATTCCGACATATCCCAGCAGCGTGGAACCCCCTCCTGTCCCTTGACTCCCAGACCCTGATCCATGGAGAGGTACATGAGAGGCACCGGCCGGTGGTGCCACATGAGAGGGCTTGGCGGGGACAGCGGGTTTGGGTCTGACTTCTGGGGGCACGATTTCTGACATGTCTGAAGAGTAAGAGTAAGTATGAGAGAGGCGGAAATCATAAAATGTACATTGACTGAAGACAGTTTCAGGGTAGAAATGCAGTTAAAATGCAGACAAATAGCTCAACGAACAAAAATACAGTGGAATGCATTCTTATAAGAATGTTATTTAATTTCCCCTTACCTTAATATTCCATTCTATATCATACAGACTTTCATTCCTTGTTTGCTAAATTACAATTTGGCTCAAGTTTAATAGCTCTTGTAAAAACAAGAAAGGAAACAAAACACCAAAGATAGAACCATGTATTTGGGTTGAGGAGAAAATGGTGTAAAATAGATTTTTTTTTAGGTTAAGTATATAAAAATAGACACATTCCCACAGAAACACAGAACCAAGAGATGAAGCTATTAGGGCCGCGAAGGCGGGGATTAAGTTCTTATTAAAGTTTATGTATTTGTATGCAATGTCACTGAAGTTGGTGTAATTGGCAGGCGTCCCAATTCTTTTTGTCCATATAATGTAGCCATCAACCATAACTGTTGACTTTTAATCCTTAACTAATAAAAATGCGTTGTCAGTCTCTTTTAAAGCCCTTGAACCCACAAACACATGCCGGGTAAATAGGATTTAGAGTGTGTCCACTGCTACTGCATCCCAGTGGACACATGCCCTATATTCACGCCATATGGCACCATAATTAGCAGAAGATAACTAATTCTCCCATAGGTCACCCTTAATCGGATGACTTATACGACGTGTCATATTTTGCACCCAAGAAACGCTGAATAAGACGGTCAGATCTGACATTTTGTCGTTTGATAACCCAGTTCTACTTTTCAAGCAGTTATGAATTAGACAGGATGACATAGCTAGGCAGGATAGCTATAATGAAGACAGGATGATGTGGAAGAAGACAGGATAACAAAAACTGGATGCCCATCGTACCCATCACTCTACCCACACAATATGGTCAAAAGTATTAGGACGTCTGAACAGGGGTTTTCCGTTCAAATACATACATTTTAATATGGAGCTGTTCGCCCTTTTTCAGCTATATGAGCTTCCACTCTTCTCAAAAGACTTTCCGCAAGATTTTGGGTTTGTGTTTTTGTGGGAATCCGTGCCCGTTCATTCTGTGGAGCATTTATGAGGTAAGACATTAATGCTGGATAAGAAGGCCTGGCTCGCAATTTCCGTTCCATTTCATCCCAGAGGTGTTGGATGTGGGTGAGGTCAAGGCTCTGTACGGTCCAGTCAAGTTCTTCCACACCCAACTGATTCAATCATGCCTTTATGGAGCTTGCGTTTTGCACTGGGGCACATTCATGCCGGAATTGAAAAGGGTTCTTCCCCATGGTGTCCACAAAGTTGGAAGCATGGCGTTGTCCAAAATGTATTGGTATGTTGAAGCATCAAGATTACCCCCCACTGGAAGTAAAGGGCCTTGCCCAAACCCTAAAATACAAGAGTGTCCGAATACTTTTGTCCACATAGTGCCCATATAAACACAGTATCTAAACGCTCACTCACCGTTTTGCTGTTAGCAACGTTAACGCAGCTCGTCCTCCGAAAAAAGACAAATTTCCACCTCGTAGCTCTTATCTTTGCTTAAAAACTGGGACTAGATACAAACGCTGATTTTCCCAAACAGACTCGTCTACACGTTCTGTCCTATTCTTCCTTTCTCTCTCCCTGCTCTTTAACACCCCCCTCTTTTTTCCGTTACTAAGGAGACAGGAGGGGAGACGGGGTGATGCAGCGCGCATGCGCACAACAGCCTATCCTTCAACAGTAATTTGATTATCTTTTTGGTTTGGTTTAGATGTTCTTTTATAGTAATATATGTATATGGATGTCGGTTATTTATAATATTACAGATATAATATTTTCAAATATTTATAATCTCATTTTTTGGATATTGTCAGCTGCATTATATGGACAAAAGTATTGGGACAAACCTATGTTTCAGGGTCTGGGCAAGGCCCCTTATTTCCAATAATTAGAGCTTCAGTATACCTAGACGTTTTGGACAACATCATTCTTCCAACACAGTTTGGGGAAGAAGATTTTTCTGTTCCAGCTTGACTGTGTCCCAGTGCACAATGCAAGCTCCATAAAGACACGGTTGGAGGAGTTCAGTGTGGCATCCACAGAGCCCTGACCTCAACCCCATCCAACACTTTTGGGATGAACTGGAATGGAGATTGCAAGCCAGGCCCTCTCATCCAACATCAGCGCTTCACCTCAAAAATACTCTGCAGAATGAATTTCCAGGGGAGCCGAATTCATATTAAAGTCTATGTATTTGAATGCAATATCATAAAAGTTCCAATACTTTTTTCCATTGAGTGCAAGTACATTTTAATTCTAAAACAACAATGGCTCATAATGTTGCACATAATAAAGAACACAATATGAAACTGAAATGAAAGTAAATAAATATTCATGCTACTGTAAAAGATGTTCATATGAGCAACTTGAAGATAAAATATGCAGTGCTCAGAATTTCAGCAAAAATTAATAAATACCTTTTGGATTTCAGGAAAAATATATACACATTTTTCTTTGGCATGAGTACATAATATATTGAGTCATAGGCCTGTTGAAGAAAGCCTGGTGTGCCATTGTTGGATCAGAAATTGAACTATTTCTATGATGTTTGTTTGCAGAACATCAGCTTTAAATTGAGGGTATTTACATCTATATGAATCTCATGTTATTGGGGAAAATGAACCTAATTCTTTGCTGTAGATACCTGAATTGAGTCTAGAGGACATAGACATGGTCAGACACTGGGTATTTTTCCTAGAGATGCACTTTGAGGCCTGCAGCCATTTTCAGTCATTCTTTTTTTTCACCCCAGTGAGAGAAATACTGTCAGCAGAACGACTTGACAGGTCAAGAGCATTCCTGAAAAACGCCATGGCTGCTTTAGCAGTATGTTTGGAGTTAATGGCCCATATTTAAATGGGCCCTATTAAGTGCCTCAGAGTAAGTACACTGATCTAAGATCAGGTTTCCTCAGTCTACCACACAGTCCGGTTTAGTATCATGTAAAATCCTCAAATTGATCTCAGATCAGCGTTCTTACTTTGACAAGTTTGAAAGCTCAATGCTCTAAACTCTGTGAATCTGAGGTATTTGGTTGAAGCTGAACAGATGCTTCTCTATGCTTCAAAATGTGATTCTGCTTCATTAAGTTCCACTGACAACCATGCATGCCCTCACTATCAATCTTCCTTTGCTTCATGGATCACATAATAGACGTAACATGGAAGAGCATTGGTCCTTTTTGTTCAGCATTTTCTTTTCCCATCATTCCAGTAGACCTTTTCTGTAGATTGTTTGGTATTGTTGTGTTCAACTGTACCTTATGCTTCCTTATTATATACACACTTGATTTTGATGCATATATTTGCTTGCTTAACAGGCACTGACACTTTTGCTGCTTATATTTAGAAACAAAGGCAAAGAAGAAAATACTGAGCACCTTGATCAATTTTGGGTCCCCTAAATAAACAGGCGTATAAAAAGTGCTAGAATTCTGGTATTATTCTGGTTGGCTGACATAGTCTAAATATGGACTAATAAATAAAGCCAATAATTTAAATCCAATAAGTCATTGATCTTACCTACCACATAACTTCACTGCAGGGTCCAAGTATATATTTATGCACCAGTGCTTAATTAAATATTTATGCATAATTTAATGATTTAAATTATTCTTAAATATAAGTATTAGTGGGAGCTAGGCTACAACACATTGCTCTCTAGAGGCACGTCATTCTGCAGTACAAGTGCCAAGGTCTCCCCACAAGCAAAACTCCTTATAGCAACACAAACCCCAGCACTGCTCAGACTTTTCCAGCTACCGCCTACTCACATTTTACCCCTTTCTTGTCCCAGGCTGTGCACTCATGTGCACACTGTTTGTGTGTGTGCCCCCTGCATAATCCACTATTGCTCGGTTGCATGTCCGTGTTTGGTACATGTTGGTGTACCATAAGTCTGTGAGAGGCTAGCTCTTGCCTCACTGGCTCCTTATCTTCCCCAGTGAAGGCATATGTGTGCGGCTAGATAAGACAGGCCGCTTTTTCATGTTTGAACCCGGACATAGCAGTGCTTATCATAGAGTTGGCGCTCAATCCAATAGAAGTTACACTAAATGACGTGTATTAGAGAGGACACCAATCTGATACTCAGCTGGTGTTTGGCCTATACCAGCAGCGAATGCTGGACTGGATATCAGAGGAAATAAAAAGCAAACTCAATCCCAAAATTTGTCAAAGCAGCCTGCCAAACAATAGAATGGTTTGAAGCATAATAAGCTAAATAAAATAGCCACAGTAGCAACTTAGTGGTAATGCAGCATCATCCTACAGCTCAACATGCTTGGAGGAGAACACTTATTGCCCAGGGTTACATCAGCAAACCGATGTCCATGTTGGCTAGAGTGATGGGAGAACTTTCCAATCTGAGAAAATGAATCTAATATTTTTGCATTTTTATTTAGAAAGTGAAAGTTGTTCAAAAAGCTACACATCATTAAGTATAAATAAAACAAAAATGAAAGTAAAATGTCAAGCTATTCATGCTAATGTCCATGCTTATGGACAAAATATGCATTTTGGGTCAAATACATCACATATTTCCAGACATAATTTTTGGATATGAGGAAATATATGTGTACATTTTTCTTCTGTATATGTACATTATATAGAGACTAATAAAGTAAAGAGAGACTAAAATGAGAGACAAAAATGCGATCTTTGTATTTGAAGTGAACATCAGCTGTCTGTTTAGGAAACATGGAGCTTTAAATACCAGAATTGCTTCAATATAACTTAGACAAGGACAGACATGGGTATCTTTTCTAGTCTTCCTCTGTTAGGCCAATTTTTAACATTTACAACCTCAGTTAGTGTGTAATATTGAAGGAATTTTAAATGTTATGGTAAGCTAAATTTAAATGTCACCATGTTCCCCATTCCTTTTATTTAATTTCTTGGTATTGTACTCACCTGTAGACACAAATATTCTAGGATGAGGCATCTTCTCATTCTCAAGCTCAAATTTCATCTCCTCAGAAGTGCTTGGCTTCCATGACAGAGGGTCCACTTGTTGATGCAACTGAGTGAAGTTCATTTCTTGAACTTTCCAGCTGGTTTTGGTTTTCTTTTCTTCTACAGACTGTTCAGATGCTTTGTCTGTATGATTGTCAGCCCTGGACAGAGAGTCAAACTGCTGCTGAGGGTCAAAATGGAACAGCCGTTGGGGCAAACATTCATCTGTGGAACTTTCCGGTATGTCTGTGTGTGCGTGTGGGTTGGGGTGTGCTTGTGGGTAATGAGGGGTGGAGGGGATCTGGGGCAGGTCACTGGAGTCCATCTGAATCTTCCTGTCCCCAAGTGGCTGCACACAAATGGACTGTGTAGTACTTCGCTTTCTAGGTACCCTAGAACTTTTGCACCTTCTTGAAAACGTGTCCTCCTCTTGGGAGCTCGCTCTGCTTGAATTCGATTTGGAGGAATCTGTATCTGAGGCAGTGTGGCTTTTTTGTGCTGACTTGAAAACGTCCCTCAGTTGAGTCCTTTTGCTCCCTGCTTGGTCAGAGGAAGAGGATTTCTTCTGTGATTGGGTTGATGCCAAATGCGTGGGCTCGCTGTCAGATAAGAAATCTGTTCCTTTGATCACAGGTTTACAGGTCCTGCTCTTCAAAGGAAACTTCCCCGTCTGTTGTTTTGGTGTGTATGTATAATTTGAAGTAGTGATACTGTTGGTGTCTGTTTCAGGTTTACCGATTTGGACAATGACAGATGACCCCTGGTTCTTCAATGGTAAAGGGATCCATCCAGATTGACTAGAGACTTTTTCTGTGCTGGTATGTGTCTCTGAAGCTTTAAACTGAGGCTTGCTGTCATGAATAGGTTCATGGCTTTCAATCTCACTAATGTCCATTATACCTTCTTGCAAAAGCCCTGTAGAATTTGTAAGAGTTTGGATCTGTGGAAAGTTCAGGACTTTAGTTGAAGAGGGTGGAGCCACTCTTCTGGCTGGTTTGGGATAAGATCTGCTGTCCTCCTTTTTAAAAGGTGGAAATTCAAACCCTTTCTGGTCTTCAGAACTGTTTGTTTGTTTGAGCAGACTAGCCGACGGGTTCTTAACAGTTCCTACTGGAAGGCTTTGAGATGTTGAATATTTTTTAAACCTGCTGTTGGGTGCTGATATCTTACTCATCTCCTCAGATGCTGAAAGTATTTGCTTGGCTTGGGGCACCATTGCTACATCAAGCAGACTGGAACCTTTTTTCGGAACCTTTAAGTATCCTTGGTTTATGTTTGACTTTGAACTGGCAATCCTGCCTGTTTTGTTTAAACCTAGACGAGCTTGAATTAAGACTGGGTCCTGGGTTAGATGTGTTCTTCTATAGGATGCGAGATTGTGCAGACCTGTCCCTATGTGTCTCAGATTTTGAGGACTTACACTTTCCTTCTTCTGTCCAGGAAGTGTGTTTACCAAACTGACATCATGGTACTGATGCCTGAGTAACTGGTCCTGTCTTTGTTTTGTTTGTGTTTGTAGAAGTCTTGTGCTGGAGATGGGAATTGATTTAGCCTGCCTCTCATTGGGCGGAATGGCAGTCACTTCAGACCTTTCATTGTCTATTGGCCAACTCTCATCTTGCATAAGATGGGAGTGGGGTGGCCTGCATTTCTGAATGGGTAACCCTGACAGATGCTCACTCTTGGCTGACTCGCATTGGCCAAGGACTTTGATTAAAGATTGCTCTGTTGAAATCGGAGATGGATCCATCTGAGAGGAGCATTTGCTGTGTAGGGAAGAAATTAATATTACTCAGGCATTATTCCCCTCAGTCCCATTGATTCCCAACACCAAAGAATCCACTTTTAGACTATTAGAGACTATCTGAGGCTTCATGTTAAATGTACAATACATTTTCTACAGTAAATCACTTCTGTATTCTGTATGACAGACAAGATGAACTTCTTTGCATTGCTAAGGTATGATCCATTTACCTGCATGGAACCGCATGGTCTGTGGGGTCAAAAGGGCTCCCACTGTCACGGAATGCGGTGATTTGAATAGGCCTTTTCAGAATGACTGGAGACGAGAGTGGCGTGGAGCATGGGGAGAATCTAACTGGGCTATGAGTTGTGAACGGTTGGGGAGAAAGCCTGGTAGGGGATGAAGAGAGGAATAGCGGAGGGCAAGGAGACAGTCGTTTTACAGGAGAGGACAAGAGCTTGGGAGATGGACAAGGGGACACACCCACAGAAGAGGAGGACGATGATGGAAGCTGGAGATCGGGAGAGATTTGGGTGGGTGAAGATGAAAGTACAAGAACCGGACTTGGTGTGAGACGAGCAGGAGAGTGGGAGGATGGAGAGGAAGAGGGGTTTTGGGCGGATGGAGAGAAACGAGTCGGTGAGGTGCAGGAAGGACGCTGGGGACAGGGAGAGAGTCTTGTAGGTGGGTGGGTGGAGACATATTGGAGACACGGGGAAAGATTTGTTGGATAGAAAGAACATAATGAGGATTCAAGGGGGTCTATCTCGCTAGGGTTCATCTTACGACTGTGGAACATAAACAGTAGAGCTTAGTCCAACATTCAGAGAACAGAGCAAGGGGAGGGTTAGGTGTGTTTTAGTGTTGGCAGCAGCAGCAGTAAGGAAAAGGATCCTCAAAGTCCCTGAAAGAGTGTGAAATGAGATCAAGTTAAAAATAGAATCCACAGACTTTCTCAGGGCAGTGTCATTATATTAGTAAAAGTTTATTTAACACTAACTCATGAAGTCCTGAAAGTATATTTCCCATTCTTTTACTTGTTCTTTTCTATATTAACTATATGTATCTGTTTTAAAAATGTAAAAAACAATTCGGACACAACTGATCTCAACCCTCCCAAACCAGCATAAACTCCCAAGGACCCACAGTACCCACAAAAAATATCTGCAGAATACCCTTCATTTTCTTCTTTTAAAATGTCTTATCCTAAGAAAAATTACAACATTGTTAAAAAAATTACAAAATATCAAAAATATAATTAATTTCTTCTCTCAAACTGCAGTACACAGTGTTACACAGTCAGACTGGAAAGTACAAGGTACCATTTCAAAAACATTATTTCAAAGGTATGCCACTATCTCTGCCAATGAAAAGCACACAGCCAGTGATCCTTTCAATTTTGAAGCACAATTACAGTGAAAATATAAACTGCAAGGAACAACATATAAATCTTTCAGAGCTGAATGCATCACATATAACTTATATTGTTATTTGGACACATATTATTAATTTGGTCTTCAATTTTTCCTAATCTAACAAAAGCCTCACATGCCTTAGGCTTAGAACTGACCAGATAAGCCTTAAAGCAATCATGATTAAGGCGTTTCATGAAATATAATGTTAAAAGAGGGTGTTTTCAGTTGATCTTATTTAGTCTAGGCCCTTATCTGAATCTATAAACCCATATGTATTTACATATTATTGCAAATTTCAGAGAGGAATCACAACGGAGGTGTTCAGCTCTGGTCATGGAAGGCTGGATTCGAAGACGGTTTAGTGATTTCCTTTCTCAAACACACCTGTAGCCAGGTTTTGTGGGAGTGTACAGGAATGACCAAACTCCAGGACCAGAACTGAATACCCCTGTAATTTAGAAAAGAACTGAGAAAGAAAATATACAAACTGACCCGTTAGCTTCCGTCTACATCCTTCTGTTGCCTGGGAAAGATGGACCAAGAAAAGAGAGAGAACAGCAACAGGAAGTGGTGGGTACCAGAACCACATTCCCTTCATTCTTTTCCTCTAAAGCTTTGCTGTCTCATTCACCCACTCCCATCACTCCATGCTTGATAAACAGCAGAGGGTGTGTGAAACTCCCAAGCGATCATGAGGGAAGAGGAGGGAAATAAAATCTTGAAATTCTAGTTGTTGTGCATTTCTAACAAACTTTCTCCTTCTGTTTTTGTCAACATAAAGATATGTAATTGGTGATGGTTTTATTCGTGTAGGTCACATATTTTATGAGATGATAATCAGAAGGTTGTGGGTTTGGAACCCAACTGCTAGTGTCAGCAGCTCACTGCTTCACTTGGGTTAAATGCAGAGAAAGAATTTCACATTGTCCACACTGTGCAGGGGTGTTCACATGTGACTAGTAAGGTTAATAAATTTTTTAAAATAATAATAATTGATTACATTAGGGCATTTGCCCTGTAGTCAGGAAGTTGTGGGTTCGATTCCCAAGACTGCTAAGCACCTCTGAGGTACCCTTGAATAAGGTACCCTCCCACACTCACTTGATGAATAGGTTAAATACAGAAAGAGAATTTTGTGATGTTCAATTTCATACTCTTATAGGTGATAAAATTACTATGAATTTGTTTTTACCCATATGTAAAATGTTATCCATCACAAATCCACAAATCACTTTCAAGAATCATTTTATTGGCACAGACATGTAAAGTGCAGTTGAACATGGAAAACATTAATCCGTTTTCATGTCTAAATTATTTGCAGTGCCTACATGATCACAGGTATACAGGCATTTTGGCACAAATCGGAAAACAGTAGCACCAAAATAGAACAACAAGATGGTGTTTTTACAGGACAGATCAACTCAGGCTAACAGTTCAGTTTTTATACGTTTTTTCAGTGTTTCACACATTTTTTTTACACTTTTTGAAAACTGAGAAACTATTTAGAGACATTGTAAAGTTTGACATTTAGTTGAAAATACAAACGCAATCTCCAAACATGACCAGACACAGAATGGTGACCCTTTAAAATCAGGCTTTTAAAATATAACCAAATTACCAGACACAATGTTGCTGCGCGTTCACCTTTTCTCCCAAGAAGCCAGATGTCCATCTTTTCTAGTGTTTCTATATTTGTCAAATACCCAACAGAAAACAGGCTTGAGGGCCTCACGATTCAAAACATAAAGAAACTCTAATAATGGTTCTGAAAGGTAGCAACATAGGCAACAGTGGACCGATAACCCCTGTCAGTCCCAACCCATTTAATACATAAAAACTAAACCAAACATACCCAATCCCAACACATCCCCATTTCTCCCTGATTACACCAGCAGCTGATCCTTTTAATCACCTGATTAGAAACCGGTGTAGCCAAGGAGCAAATCACAACATAACAGAACCCACATTATTACCCAGTCCATGAAACATGTGAGTAAGAAGAGGGAGAGAACTTGCCTCCACGTAAGCTAGAAGGCCAGACCCCCAATTTTTAGTGATTAGAGAATGACTGAGGAACATGGAAGAGATGGTTGGGGTTTGAAAACTTTGCCATGAGAAGCAAATATATATATATATTTTAGACATTAGACTGGAAGGAGGAGGTACTTCAGTCATTTCATGACTTCATACAGCAGATACACATCACAGATCAGACTAGATCAGACATCAGAGCACAAAGGATCCACGTTTGCATGAATGTTGGCACTTCACCAGCAGGGTTACTCCGCAGAACTGACTTTAGAACAACAGCAGACTAAACGACAGATTTATAGAACAAAATTGTAGAAAATAAACAACACATGCTACTACAAACTCATCCCCATTCGGATACTGATGGCACAGTATGCATAAGACCTCCAGGTGTTCAGAATTATGTCCATAACAATCATCATTTGGCCAGTTCATTTTATTAATCCTCCTCTGTCGTCACGTGGCCTCACATCCTGCCAGCTGGTCCTTTTTTTCAGGAGCCCAATTCCTGAACATGTCCCTACTTTGAGAGCACATCTGCAATGCAGCACATCAAAAGCAGCTCAATAGCTGAACACATACTGAGATTTTTTCAACTAACCCTCTCTCTTCACCTCTTAAGAGTTGGACCTACAACCTATTGAAGAGCTCTCAATATGACTTTGTAAGTATTTCTGGTGGATTTGTGGATGTGAGGCCAGCGTGAGGAGGTCACTTCTTACGCTCCTTCTCCGTGCGTCCTGTCATATAAGTGCGCTGCTATCATCATCACGGTGGACTTGCAGGGTGGGCGCCAGTGGTTGCCGGTTGATGGATTTGTTGCTCCACTTATGAGCGTCCTGAAGTCCGGGTTCCAGGAAATAGAGGCAGGCCCCGAAGCCGGCCAGCACCAAGACTGAAATCAGAAGATACACCGGGACAAACCAGTCCAAGAACATCCACGACATGATGCTGTAGGAGAGAGAGAGAGAGACAGTGAGAGAGACAGAGAGAGAAAGAAAGAGAGAGAGAG
>JBBMFX010000080.1:18206609-18218989 GCA_037832545.1 Rhabdalestes septentrionalis | reverse complement strand
TCTCTCTCTCTCTCTCTCTCTCTCTCTCTCTCTCTCTCTCTCTCTCTCTCTCTCTCTCTCTCTCTCTCTCATATTTATATCTGTGGCATTTGGGGGGGTCTGGAGTAGATGGGATGGATGGAAAGGGCACAGCTTGTTGATCAGAGGAGAGTGGGTGCTGTTCTGAGCAACACTTTTTTGTTTTAGCCACTGAACTGAATGGTTTAGTAGACAAGGAGAACTTTGTGAAAAATAATTGATAAACATTTTCTATTGGTGTATGAGGAATTTTGGGTTCAGGTTCCAAATTCAGTTGGGACAGGCTTGTCATGGGTCGGGTTCAGGCGTCGATTTCATACAGCTCACTTTAATCCTGTTACAGAAGTCACGATGCTTACCTTCACAAGATGGAAAAAAACATCCATAATCATAAAGGCATTTAGAATTTGTATACTGATTATGCATTATTCTATTTTCCCACTATAGGCCTACACCAACACCACCTGCCTCTACTTCAACCACTTCCACAGCACCACGAAGGCCAGCTGTCTCTACTACAAAGCCTGCAGCCTCAAGAACTGCCTCAGCTCCCTCTGCTGCCCGCTCTGTATCATTACAGCCATCTAAGGTTTCGACTACAACTGCAGCAGCCAAGAAAGGTAAGTGTTTGGTTTGGGGTGTGTGTGGTGGTGAAGTTTCGAGGTTTTTTCTTTCACTTAATTATTTAGAAGACTACTGATAGGTGGCTTTGAATAATTAGTCAGATTTGTATTTCTGATGATGTGTAAAACCTTCCATCAGTTCTTTTACGAGTCTGTTTTAGCTTTTTATTGTTTTCATACATATGAATGTCAGTCATCTTGTTTCTCCATTCCAGATGTTGGCAAGCCGTCCACCTCTGCAGCAGCAAGAAAACCCGTTGCCACTAAGACTGCCAGTAGCACCCACCCAACAGCTACAAAAGCCTCCAAACCCGAACCCCCAAAACCAGCTTCGGCTGCCAAACGACCACCTGCGCCTCAACTGAAGACAGATAACACTAAATCTGTACCAACACGGAAGTTGCCTCCTTTAAGTAAGGTGACTAAAGCACCCAACAACCAGAAGCAGGGAGCCTGTAGCTCCACAGTTGGCACGAAGCGTCAAGCAACCAAACCGACCCAGTCTGTTTTGCCGTTAGCCGTTAAAGGAAAGAATACGGAAGAACGGGCAGAAAACCCTGTCGAATCCTCTTCAGCACCAGTAGCTGCTGTCTCTGCACCAACAGCTCCAGCCATAGTAAATGCAGAACCTGTTCCAGAAGCAGAAGCAACTCCAGAGGTCCGGTTAGAAGAACAGCCAGATCAACAGACCAGTGTCCCAGTTGAAGTTCAGGGTGATGAAGTGGTTCAAGTGCCTGCCTCAGAGCCTTCAGATGTGGAGATTGTTCCCACCATGGAACAAGCAGACGTTGAGCCGATGGCTGTACAGCCAGAGGCTGAAACTCCAGTTCTTGAGTTGTCTAATTCAGCACCTGCCCCAGTAAGGCAAGAATTAAAAAAAGATGATTATATTTCAGCTGAAGCTCCAACTGCACAGGAAATGACACAGAGGGAGCATGTAACGACTCCACCACTTGAAGTATCCATTACTGAAATGGTGCCCCCTAGTGGTATGGAGGTGGCTGAGAAGGCAGAGCAACTGATCCATAATGATGCAGAAGAGGAGGAAGAGGAGAAGGAGGGCAGTCAGCAGGTATCTGTGTCTGACATGAGTGGTACGCAGCCCACTGAGGAGTCCAGACCCGGTTCAGCCGGTTTAGCTGGGTCAATGTGGCGGGCAGGAGGCCTCCTGTCTGAACTTGATTCAGAAGATGTGAGTTGCAGTCAGCAGGGTGCCTCGGAGCTTAGTGCTCCTGGTGTTCTAGAAGGCACCGAAAGTATGGATGACCTTGGTGAGGCTAGCCTTAAAGGTGCTGATGGTGAAGGTGCATCTGCCGGATCGCCAGACTTTGAGAAGGTCCCGGACATTCCTGCCAATGAAGATGATGACGATGACGACTACGATGATGAAGATCGTGTCTATGATATGGAAGTAGGATCAGAAAGAGCAGAAGACCCACACAAGCAGTGCCATGAGGATGAGGATGAAGATGAGGATGTGGAGATGGCCAGTGAGGGAATCACGGAGAGCGGGCTTGAAAGTTATGGAAACGCTGATGAAGATGACTTTGCAGAAGATTACAGACTGGACAACCTAAACCGTATGCAGCCTCCCCCCATTTTTCCCTCTGCACCCCCTGCAGCTCAGTGTGAACAATTAAACCCCTTTGCTGACCCCTGGGTCCATCCGCTACAGCCAGATCCCACACACTCTTTGAGTCCTCCCTCTAGCCCCTGGCAAGCAAACTCAGAAACCTTAACTCAAGCTCCACAGCAGGCTTGGCTGGAGGAAAATGGCAGAGGAGGTCCCTCGTGTCAGCCCCCAGCTCTCATGGAGCCTATTCCAAGCCCACCTCAACTTGCACCAGTGCCTTCTGCAGAGAAAGATGCTAGCCTCAGTCTAGGCTCAGCAACTCATCCGCAAGGTATTTCTAACACCACAAGTGACCAAGAACATGCTGCCCACAGTTGTAGTGACAGCAGCACACCAGAGGACCTAAAAGTCAACGATATAATCTCTGGCATTGAAAATCAGCAGCAGCCGGGACCAGTGACTCCTGTTCCAGCTCCCCTGCCAGACATCATGCAAGATCTGGGTGTCCAGCTTGAACATGGGGATGAAGACGAAGAACCTGAGACTCTGCCTGCTGATGATGTGTTGGGCGGTCCAGCAACTGCACCAGCATCTATGCCATCATCCCCGTCTTCAGCCACAGAAGATGAGGGTAGCGACACTGAAGGAGAGATGCAGATCAGCGAGCCCAATATTGAACCTGTTGCAACTGGCGATGAATGCTTTGACAGCACGCAAGTTACCCACAGTTTGTCTACCTTAGAGGAACGTGAAGAGGCCTGTGTTGAGACTGAAGGAGGAGGCAGTGACACCCCTCAGTCGGCCACCTCAGCTGCGTCCTATGGCTTTGACTGCACCACCACTTCCAACTCCAACGCTCAATCTACAACCGAGAGTTGCGCCAAAAGCCCAGGAATTTTCTCCTTGGAGAACGAAGAGCAGCTTCCGGAAGAGGCCAAAGATCCATCGCTCATTAAGGAGCTGAATCTTGAACCAACCTGTGCTCCAGGGGATGCTGACAAGCTTCATCCTGAGCAGCAAGGAGATCTACAGTATATGCTTTGCGGGAAGGTCAGCGAAGACCTGCCAGAGTCTTGCTCACTCGGTGGCACTGAGCCCACTGAAAGAGGCTCAATGGTTCCTTCCTCCTCGCAGCACCGAGAAGAGGACTGGGACCTTGAAGCCCAGCATCCCTACTACTCCGCTATATGCGAAAAGACTGATGGCTCTTTGGCAGGTAATGTATAGATTGCACTTCATAAATGCACCTTTTTGCCCCTATATTGTCTTCATTGTCAGGGTCTTCCTAGCCATGTCTTAATGTCTTAAAAAAAAAAAAAAAAAGGAAACTTTTAAGCTATGGAGGGAAAAGATTGTGATCGGAACTGCAGTGCCACGCTTCCCACAATGCTATTACAAATACAGTTACATTTATGGGTACTTGGCTTAAAATTCCTGTATGTGCAATAGCTACTGCTATCTACAATTATGGCGACTGTTTCTCTCTCCCTTTTTTTATTTTTAAAAAGACTAATGGTGTGATCTTGAACTGGCATGAATTTGTTGTGGAGTTCTCTGAATGACTAAAAGAAAAACAAAATGTAGTAGTCAAGCAGAAAGATCTGTGGTATGGACTTTTGGCAAAGTGTGTATAGTCTTTTTACTGAATGTTAATTCAATAATTTTTGTATGTTTATTTACTTAGTTGAGTTTCAGTTGTCTGTCCTCTAATCTTATTGTCCTCTCCCACTCCATGCACATGCCCTCTTTATCTTCTGCACTTTAGGGTTTGCTTTAACCCTGACTTGTAATGTTGTGATAACAGCTTGTTTTTTGAGTACTTATTGTCATAGCTTTAAATAAAGGTGAGATATTTAACACAATTCTTCTCTTTCTAGTATATTTCTTCGAATTTTTGGAGGACAATGGTGATAAATCGATGTGAAGAAAGCATTTGTAGGCTACATGGTACCATTTCATCGATTATACTAGGCCAGATCCAAAGCTACATCATGAGTAGGGTATCCAAAAACCACAGAGAGAGGTGCAAAGCCTCCACATCGCAAGAAAAAAATTAAACAATAGCTTATCAGCTAAAAATTAAGAAAAGAAGAATCAGTAGAAGGAAAAAAAGAAGTAACGTTTAGTAGATCTGCCTGAAAGAGCTTCATATTCAGGACTGATTCAACAGGAACGACAAATTTACAGCATTGTTGGAGGTTTGCCTTTTTAGGACATCTGTCTGTTGGCTTCCCACAACATACAGAACATCTCCTAAAATGGAGCCAACAAAGTGATGCATGCAACCCCTCCTATGTTAATCAATGTATTTTTTTTATTTTACAGAGCCTGTGTTGGACCTGGTTAAATGGCAGTTTAGTTTCTCTTAAACTGTTTATTGCTATTTTAAAAGCATGTACAAAAACAGCTGGTGTCATGAGGCTTAATGAACCAGTGCCTTGTTAAATGAACTATTGATGCCAAAACTGGATACACCAGGCATTTTTGTACTTTTTTGTTTTGTTTTGTTTTTTTAGTATTTATTTTAACCGATGTGTGAAACATCCAGAAATGCAGAAGCCTGCAAGTGTAGAAAGAACATTTTCATTATTTACACTCCAGGTGAAAGTTGTCCCTTGTGTTTGGTCTATCACTCCAGCATTATAATGAGTTGTTACGAACACCACCAACAAATTACTATTTACAGACACACAAAATACAAATTACTCTCAAATAATGACTAAATTTCAACAGAGGGAGAATATGTCTCCTCTGATGCCCCGATGTGCTTCCACTTCTGTTCTTGTCCCAACCCCCCCCCTCCTTTTTTTTTCCTTTAAAAAACAAAAAAAAACTTTCTCCTCCTTGAATCCCACCATCCTAAGGAGGAAGGAGAAAATGCGAGATCTGGTCCTACGCGGCTTCTGGATCTCATTCTTTATCAAGGTGCTTAGTCCTGCTCTACTTTTCTTTCTCCCTTTATTCTTATTTTATTTATTTTCTCATCCCTACACCTCCTTGCTTTTTGTTTTTGTTTTTGTTACTATATGACCCCCACTGCTCAGGACTGACCAAGTGCACTGCTTTTGATCAGCAGCCAAAATTGAATTCAGATGGATGAACTTTTTTAAAGATGCTGGCTGCCACATTCTGACCTGCAGCGAGACAACGTCAAGTCTGTTCACTTGGATGCACCAAACGTAATGCACCCCTAGTCTAGATCAGCTTACACTAAGCACTTACACTGAGTGCTCACCGTATGAACTGCATGCCTGCTGGAAATGTGGTGGTTTGCTCTTCACAAAGGTGGCTTGTTTGTTCGGTGCATGTTGTGGTGTGTTGTGTGCATATGCATGTTGTCATATTGGAACATGGTTATGGGCACCAACCTCACAGCATCTTATTTTAATATGCATGGTAAGTTCAACTTGCATGTGTGTTCAACTAACTGCCCTCATGAAGAGGGTTGTTTTTGTTCTTTTAACCTCACAAGCTTTTATTTTTTTTATTTTTATTGTTTTTGTCACAGTAGCCAGTGGTTATTGCATATACAGGGTGTGGCCGCTTTCACTGCACAAGCAACTTTTGCTCAAAAGTTACTCACTTTGAACTATGTAATGCAAATTATAGATTTTTTTTTGTCTGAATTTTTTTTGCTTCTTCGTCTCTTGCTTATTCCTAAGTTTTATCATTTACACCCAACGCTGTCTTCTGTCTTTCTCATAATGCTTTAATTCATACCACACCCTAGATTCCTGTTGCATTTCCACCCTGTCCCTGCCCCACTTTGTTTTAACACTCGTTTGGACTGTTTGCCTTGTTCACAGGAAGGAACGTGCAAACCCAATGGAAACAAGAAGACATCCTCACCATCCACATGACTATGACACCCAAGCGCCGCACCAGGCCGCGTGTGGATCATGTGACAAATCCACCACGTCTACCCACAGACCTACCTCCCAGAATGCCGAGTGCGGGTCCCAACGCTCAGCTCAAACTTTTAGAACATCACCAGCAGAGGCTCCTGCAGATTGAACAGCGGCGAGAGCAGCAAAGCCAATGGCCTGAGTGTCACGAGGAAGGAAAAGGCAAAAAAGATGAGGAGGGTGATCATAAAGACGGCAACAACGATGATGAAAAGGAGAGGAACCAGACGGAGGAGCTGGATGGAGAAAGGAGGACGGAGGAGTTGGAGGGAGAAAGGATGAGGGAGGAGAAAGAGAAGGAGTTAGAAGAACAGAAGAGAGATCTGCTTCAACTGCAGATCTTGCAGCAGCAGCAGGAATTGAAGCAAAGGCAGCAGATCATGCAGTGGCAGGAAGAGCTTGAGCAACAACAAAATAACCAACAAAATAAACAGAAGACCGAGACTAAAGTTCTTCTCTCCCCTTCTGGACTTTGCACTATATATGAGGCACTGGAGAGCAGCGAGTCAGAAGATGAATTTAAAGACAAGGAAAACAGAGACACAGTGATGGAAGTAAATGTTAAGCATGAAAACTCCAAAGAGATGTGTAGCCAGACGGAGGCAACCGACCCTCCTCCGATACATACTAATAATCCTCCTCCCCAGACACAAAGCACGTGTTCTTTGAAACTGATACAGGAGCAAGTGGTGCTAACCCAGCCAGAGAGCCATTCATCTGTAGAACAGCCCTCTCCTCTGGAGCTGGACTGGGGCAAGAAAGTGGACATTGTCCAGCAACTGATCAACCAGACGTTATTGCTGGCTGGAGATAGCTGCTCACCCCTTCTTCTGCCGGGTGGCACAGGTGGGACGCTGAGCCCCCTGGAGACCAGCATGTGGCCCAACCTACTCCAACCACTTGCTCCATCTTCCGCCACAGTCACTTCTGTTAGCAGCTTCTCGCCTGAGGCTGCAGGTAGCTCTCCTCAAGGGGAGTGGACGGTAGTGGAGCTGGAGACTCATCATTAAAATTAGTTTTAGGCTGGGCAAGACTCAAAAAATGTTTTAAAGCTGTAGGGTCTTCAGATCCAGAAGGTTAAGATCCGAACCTAATCTTCCATTAAGGTCTTCATTACATTAATCTGGTTTTGTTAGGATTGGAACGAAGTTCTACTGGCTGATCTATTATTTTGGGTTGGAATTAAGTTCTCATTATTTTTAATACCATAAACATATGTGATCGTATGCAAGCAGCAGGTTTGATCACATAATATTTGACAACCGCTTGTACAGTCTCATTCAGTGACTGCCTTCAGTTCAGTCATAGCCCGGCTTCAATTCCTATAGTACAATCACACCATCAGAGAGTCATAATATACTCTTCCTCCCATCTGCCAGATGGCTTTGCAATTTCATACCAGCTCTTGCGAGCTAAAAGATTCATTAGAGGTTTGTTAAACGTCTGGGTACATTTCACTACGCACATTTAGCTTTAGCTCTAAAGTTATAGCCGGGTAGTCTGGCTGGCACATAGTTCAATGGCAAAACTTGTTTATTTCCATTCTTGATGTAATCTGTGAGGAGAGGTATCGAAGTTAGGATTGATGAAACCAAAATATAGCTTTCACTGTTTCAGTATTCTGGGGGACCATAGCTGTATTTGAGAAGCCAAGGAGAAAAACCTTATTGCCTACTGACCTGATATTTTTGTTCTGCCTGCTGGATTTCTATGGATTAAAGCACTGTAAACCACTGAAGCTCTAAAATAAGGAGCAATGCACTGTGTAATTTCATGAACTTTTACCTCTATACTGTTTCATCCTACTGGGAATGAGCACAAGAGGCATAAAGGATTTAGCCATTGCTGAGGTCCTCTTGCACTGTTAAAGATGAATTCACCCTCTTCTTTAAGTACATGTGTGTAAAATGAAGGATTAGCTTTAAATGTTGGTTTACAAATGTGAGGTTAAGATAAGAAGGAAGGAAATATTTGAAATGTTTGGGACTAAAGTTCTATACTGGATTGTCTTGTAGCAGCATGTGATGCATTATGTAGCAAATTCTTACATACGGGGGAGATTTTCATTAAAATATCCTGGCTGATAGAAAGTTTAAAAGTTTTGCTCACCTTTTTCCTAATTAGAAGCCCTTTCTGTTTGAGGTTAGTTGAATTATGTTGCCGGAACAATTCTACAGTCATTCCGATGGAAAGGGAAATCAGGAACTTGAATGATCAGGAGCTCTGTAGCTTACACTGCAAGGATGGTGCTCTCGGTAGTTCCTGAGAGAAATGTGACATTTTTCAAACGCTAGGTATTCATTTTATCAGCACACGACCCAAGTGCCACAGATGTTTTTCGAAATGCTAGCTGTTGAGATGCACCGACATCTCGAATAAAAGACCGCACTGAGAAAGCCATATTGGATCTTGTTTTTTGTGCCTCGTTGAAGTTCCTGAGACCAGGACTTCTTTTTTTTTTTCCCTCAACATTGTGTAAATTTTATCCTACACTGTGACTGACAGTGTACATGTCAAATGCCTCATTATAAAAATGTATTGTGTGTTTTTGAGTGATCTGTATCTTATTGACAGCCTTCTGTGAAATGTGTTGATGTATTTGTATATTTTGCTTTTTTCTTTAAGATAAAACAAGCTAATTTTAAGAATTGCTGTTAATTGGTGCAACTTTTTGTTTTTAAAGATGGGCAGAATATTTTTTGTTTCCTCCAAAATCAGACTTAAGTTAAAATTGTAGATCCCCTTGACTGTTATACTGTGATTATCACTGTTCTTGAAGGTACTGTGTGTATGTTTAGTGAAATTACTTTTTTGTTTTCTTGTTTTCCTTAGACGTATAGATATTTATGTATGTAGATTTTAAATGGATGAAGACGTTAGCCTGCTAATCTACACTTTAGGAAGATTAAATGGGTCGTACATGGTGTGTAGATGCACATCAATAGATTATTTAATTTAAAGAGTATATACTTGAGTTTTCAGGCATTCTGGGTATTTCAGACTTTTGTGTTTTTAGTTTCATTTGAAAGGCTTTTAAAAAAAAATAATTTTCTTGAGTAAAAGATGTGATTACTGTTTTTAGTCACTGTACAATTCACAATCAGGGAATGAAATGTTTCCAGGTATATTCAGACCAAGACTGTTTTGCTGTTGTCTTCTCTATTTTTGGAACAGAATATTCATAATGTTATAATGAAGGCAAAGTTATCATGCTTACATATTGTACTGTATATAAACCATACTGGAGATTTGGATGATTCTTTATAAGTGATTTTACTTAAAAATGAATTGGTACTGACGAACACAGCCTGTCTTTTTACAACACATAACTCTGAGATACAGCTACACCAATAACGGGGACTATCTTTGTACTTTTGGACATATTTTTATATTTGGTTCTATTTGTAAAAGTGAGCATCAAAACCATGGCAGCTCATTTTAGTCAAAAGTTTAATAGGGAGTATTGTTGGTCGTTTAACAATGGAAAAAATAAAACTGGATTGCTGTATGAACTTTGGCTTTCACTGGTTTTTCTTAAATTTGAACTGTGAATCTAGTATGTCTGTCACATGCCATTACTAAGGAAACAATTAAATGAGCATAGAACAATGGGATACAGTCTGTGGCGCTGCTCACAGAATCTTGGAACAATAAGACTTGAACATGATGAAAACCATTCTTGGCTAACACAGCCTGGTTTAAGAAGAGATGTATGTGTGCTAAGTTGTATTGCTAGTGCTTGGACCTGCTCGAGAGGACAGCAGCCCCAGCAGGCAGTCTGTGGCGATGCAGGCTGACGGCTCTTCCTTGCCCAGATAGACCAGGTGCTTGTAGTGACCCTGAGGAACTGTGCACAAAATCCTACAAAACAAACACTGCAATATATATATATACATATAATTTATTTATTTTTTTAAATCATTCCCACCCTCAGATACCCTTTCAAATATTTTTTTGCAATAAAAAAAATGAGGAATACTTAAAACTAACTGACTGTGTTTGAAATTTCTGAAATAATATACCCTAATAGTAATTTCATGCATTTTGTACAAGTTTAATTAAACTAACCATCCATTGCCTTTATAACCGCAGCACAGATTTGCCAAAATACCCCTGCACCATTTCAAACAGGCAAACAGTTCATCTCATGCTGATCAATGAGAGAAAAACCTGGAGACTTGGGATCTGTTCGTGTCACTAAAGTCCTTGTAAAACATTAAAGCCAAAACACATTCAGGACCAGGATTCTATTCTACATAATTCCCTCACTATTCCCAGTATCATTAGTATTTATAGTGTTTGCATCCATCAGCATGAATGTGTATTGGTGGGGGATTGTTATGGATAAGGGCAACAATTAAAATGTTTTTAAAGACCTAGAGTAGATTCTGCTAAGATTTATGTAACTTTTGAGCAGAATATATAGATATACATGCTATATCAGGGAATGAGTCTGGGTTTTTTCTTAATAAAGTATCCAATGCTGTTGTTTTGGAATATTACTGACTGCAACATATCGCAGTAATGATAGCAATGATCACTTTTTGGTCTACTTTCTAATATACTTGATATTGGTTTTATTTACTATTTTCTAATTAGCATTGTATAGAAATCCCTGCAGTCACGTGTTTAGTGATTGTATCTGTAAGAATAATAATGAATAGTGAAATCGAATTGCACTGAATTATAGAGAAACCTGATAACACAGGATACAGCAAAGTGTTTCTTAAAATATCACAATCTAATTAAAATGATGTGAGGTCAGGAATGCATACTTCTAATTTCTGGCTACAGGGAACAGTGAGTCGTGTCTGACTCAGACTGCACTGGAGGTTCTTCGCTCACTACGAGCCAAAAACACTCCATGTTGTGCAGGTGACCCTGGATCCGGGATCATTCCAGATATGCACAAAAGACCCACTGTTTACGAAATGCTTCATCAGTGTTTTAAGAGTCATGAAGCTCCTGTGCTGATAATGAGATGGGTTTGTGTTTATGTCTATTACCATTCATAGATGTCCTCGGTGCGCGGATCAGGGTAAGTCTGCACCCACTGCCCTAAAGACCACATTTTTACAACTTCTGTGTCCTTCTCTTTCATTTCTCGGTCTTCTCCTCCTTCTTCCTCCACCACTGGAACATCTTCACAGCACAGGAAATAACTACAATAGGACAGAAGGAATAGTGCAGACGAAAATCATATAATTACTGTCAAAAAGCATTAAAAAATCATAAACATTTACTGGCAAAGGCAAAAGCAATATAGGTTCATATTATTAGTTCTTTCATCATTGTCAAGGTCATACAAAGCTGGCTACTATGTTCAAATCAGGTTTAAAAAAACTGAAAACTTAAATTATAAGATATTGAATGTCCTGATCTCAGCATAAAAATGACAAAGTACTGTTGAGATTTTGCTTGGATTGTGACAAATGGTTGGAGACGCACCAAATTTTGGACCTCTGCTTATCCAGTGTTTCTTCTGAAATCAATGTTATTAATAAAGTTTATAAAAGCTTTAACTCTCTGGACTAGACACTGCTGTGAGGGTTTGGCTGTTATTATCTATTTTATAGAACTTTTATTTAACCAGGAAGTCCCTTGAGATTAAAATCTCGTTTTTTAAGTGAGATCTGGCCAAGAGCACACAAACTACAAAGCTCTGAGCTTTCGGAGAAGTGGGAGGTCAGGTACTGTATTTGTTTTCAATCATAACCGTCACTGAGACTCATTCCCAACACTCTGGGTAAAGCTCTATCACTCCAGAGAATGTTTGGGGGCTTATTACCCCCTTTGGCTAATGCCTGGCACTGGGCATGAGCCTGAGTTACGCTTCATGCACTGCTGCTCCAGAATGGATCATTCTATCGGCAACTTGAATATGCAGTAGAATAAGCTTGAATATGAATGAAACGTTGGAGGTGGCCCTGGAATATGCACCCTGCAGATGGAGGTATGCCAGTGTTGTATATGGAGCTATTCGATAATGAAAATTATTCATGGATGATGAAAAAAATGGTTCTAATTTCACCTTTTACTTAAAAAGTGTCATAAAAAAGGGTCACATTTTTCTTTAGAATATATTTTTCCTGCTGTATACACATCTTTTCCTCTAGATGGTTTAGAACCATCAAACTGTGCTGGACACCGAACGTCCAGGGCCAGAGTTTGAAAACCCTCATTTAGGCAGTGTTGTATATAGAGCTCTTCCAGGAATGAATTATATAAAAGCAATACCATTGAATATAAATACTGCATATA
>JBBMFX010000080.1:18175726-18197722 GCA_037832545.1 Rhabdalestes septentrionalis | reverse complement strand
CACACACACACACACACACACACACACACACACACACACACACACACACACACACACACAAATAAATAAATAAATAATAATTTGTTGGTTTTGTGGTTGCATTTAACATTAATATAATTAGATATCAAAACAACAATATTTTATTAACACAAGGCTTAATCAAAACATTAATACAACTTATTAATACAATGCTTAACAAAAGGAAATAATCAAACAGAAAAAGATCTAATGCATCAGGTATATGAATAAACATATTCTTATGTTCACCTGTTCCCTCCTGGTTTCTTTTATTGTTTAAACTGTTTAATTAATCTCATTGTCTATCCAATAGGTGAACACAATCCGTGAAGCAAACCCTGCGGACAGAAGTAGATTTTTCATCATAGAGAAGATTCAGAGAGCAATTGGCCAATCAATCGTCTAAATGGAAATCAAACACCAGGAAGTAAATATAGCAGACACAAACCCCTACTGAGATGTCACTCTATCCTTTATATTGATGTTCCCTGCGGCTTAACTACAGGCAGCTGCAAACACAAATGCAGATCTTTAACCAGGGCCACTTCCTGGAATAGCTCCTCAGAGGGAAAGCAAAAATAGCAAAATATTCATCATATATCCACCATGCTTATAATCACACTGAACAAACCCACTTTAAGAGTCTACACAACAGCCTCACAGACACATAAAACTGCCCCTTTAAATGAATGAGCTGTCTGAGACAACCAAAACCTCAAAATGATCAATAGCCGTGGCCATGTCACATAAAGCAGAGAAGGACGTTTAATGGTGCGATATAAAGGAAGAGAAAATACTAGATATATTTTATTGCCCTGGTTTTTGAAGAAAGGCAAAGTATAATAGTACAATTACGGTAATGCATTTATATAGAATTTTCTTTCTTAAGAGGTATAAAAAAAGTTTCTCAGCTTCAAACAAGGATCGAAAACTCACCTCTTCACTGAGTACTAAAGATAACAACTACATATTTCTTTCATACACTTAATGAACACAAACTTCACAAATAGCTTAAAAAACTTGCTTCTGTGTGTGTGATCTGATGGGGCCCTGGTGGAGGACCAACTCTGATAGAGTCTCTTAATTTTAAGTCTGGGGTTACTAGTGTGAAGTGCATTTTTTCTTATGGATTACAAAGCAGACATCTATGTCATTCTGGATCAAAGCATCTGTCAAATGCTGCTAAATGTAAATTTAAAACGGGCCATTTTTAAAATGACCAATCATATACTGACAACATACCATTCAGACAGGTTTACAGTAGAAGAAAAGGCTCCTCCAAGGATGCTCAAACACTGAGAGGAATCCAGCAGCAGACACACCAGCCTCTGGTGTGCAGATTTTGTTCTGATAATAAACTGTGATAAGTTGATTATTACATATTAACAAAAGGAGTGTGGGGGTGTTTTACCATTTTCAACCCTTCTGAAAGAAGGTAATATGTAATTTCCCATGAGAAGAATAAATACTCCACTCACTAAATTTCTCTGAACTACTGCCATCTGCTCCAGCATGCAGCTGCACCTCGAGCAGCTGGGTCGAGTTTCTAGTGATGCCAACACAGGCCTACAGGAAACCCTTGTGGAACCGTAATCTTGAGATGCCCTAAAGCTGCATGACACGGACAAAATACCAGCATTATATCGCTACTTCTTGTAACTGCTTTGCAATATATAAAAATACACTGGTGATTCAATGATAGAAAACAGGCATGCATTACTTAAAATAGTTGACTTTTGAAAATCCTGAGTCATCAAATTAACCTCAGAAACAGTTATCTGGAACTAGCCAGGATGGCCATACTGTAAAAACAAAACAATATTATGAATAGTGATGCACAAGTGTGGGATTTGTAGGCATATACCCAGTGTTCTTCAGTAGATAAAGAATGCAGATACATGAAATGTATTTTAAAAAGGGGGGAGGAGTCCATTAATGTTTATTTCCATACACCTAAAACTTCTTAAAAAGAGTAAATCACTCGATTCTAGATTCTAAACATTTTGTCTTACATTTTGACTTTCCAGAATGCAGTAAATACATAATCTAAATACAAGTCAAACCTAATCTAGTGCAGATATTTTCTTCAAACAAAGATACTGATATAATTATAGTATCTCTGGGCCTAATTGTAAATGATAACAGGTCTTAATTATTAAAGCCTTCTGTGATGTCGGTATTGAATTATGTGATAATTTACAAACAGTATACTGTTTGGCCCCAAGATGTATCCAGATCAGACCACACATTTCTTTGCACAATCTGTTGTGGATTCTGTTTCATCTATTATGCTTTGAAATTTTACCACACACACACACACACACACACACACACACACACACACACATGTTTTCATTTCCTAATTTCCTCCCTTTGACACACAGTGGCCAAGGAATGGAAGAAAAAGTGTGCAAACAATCACTGGTCTGCACACCCAGGGTTACAGCATGAGCTAGCACTTTTTCCACACTGACTGGTAGCCAGTTCATTTTATAGAGTCAGTACAGGTTTGTGCATAAGCTTGAAAGTCAAATTACACACTACTATTAGGCAGTTTTTATGCATTTTCACATTTTTTATTTTTTATTTAACATGTTTATTTATCTACATGCAAGCTTTGTAGAACAGTGAAAGAACAGAAATAATGAGCTCAACAAGACCTAAATAAAATAAGATATGCTGCAAATTGCCTTTTGCTTCAAGGTTCTTTTTTCTTAAAGTAAAAATAAACACACTATTTTTATTCACAACTGGATATCACACCACCCAACCAAGCATTTGACACTGAATCCCCAAGAGATCCTTACACTGAGTGGGAGTGTAATGCAGCATGGCATCATGAAACCATTCACCCTTGAATACAAAGGTGACTGCTGTGACTTAGAGATAAAACAAAAAAGGCTTCAGTAAAGAATGCCCACAACACAATCCATCCCAGGGTATCCATCACACCCACTGTTTGAAGGAATTACCGTCACTATTTTCAATACTGGTTTCTTGCAAAAGAAAAAAATGAATTCAAAATCACACAAAACATTTCAGGAGCATTCAAAATAAATATAACTTCTTACATACAACTGACTTGTCAGACAGCTTATTGTTACATGTCCACTAAACAAGTTCAAGAAAGAAAATCCTTGTTAATCCAATGGGAACCTGCAGAGCAAAGCTGCCTAAAAGCACTTATACAAAAAAAAATGCTCAATACAAAACTTATGATCAAAAGTTCCTACGAAAAAATTAAATACTTGAAGAATTCTCTCAAATATATATCACAAGTACATATGACATGCTAAACCTGGGAGCTCAAAGGCACTTTAGATCTCTATATAAGTTTTGGCAGTGGAAGAAGAGAACACTGATTGTTAATTAAATCAGTTAGATAAAATAATTCAAATTGTTCAGTACTACACACTAAACGATTAAATGGCTCTTAAAAGCTGAATGAGCCAGCCCCACACTAAACTACTTATAAACATACCACACTGGTCCCAAAGACCATAATAAAAATCACTGAAATTGCGATTAGACGATTATTAGGTAAGGGTCAAAATAACATTTCGGAGGCTGAAAAAGGCATTTAGTAATGAACCCCATCTAGAATAAACTATATTACACTATCTAGTTTCAGTACTGTTTTCCAAAGCACATGAATGGCGCAATGATGCCAATGAACCCAGAAGATATAAGTCAAGGCTACAAACATAAAAATGTGCTTCAGGTCTCAACAGTATGCCTACAATCCCTTTTCACATTCAAGACCAATACATTTCTTAAGTAGCTGGGAGGAAAGAAGAAAATGTCCACTCTAGCTTTCTGTTAATGACCTGCAAATGGCCTCTTGCTTTCCTGACATTCTTGTATCAGTAGGCACTAAATACATAAGTCTAACCAGGCAAAGAGATATTAAACAAAACTGAGCATGCAGCTATTAATCATTCACAGCGGTAGGGGTTTACACCTGTTCCTGAACTGAACAGCCACGCACAGACATTTTCAACATGTTGTGGTATTAATCTTTTATATGACTTCTTTTCCGAAAGGTAAACAAGCATTCCCTGGTTGTTGATGTTTATGGTCTCCACTTCCAGGTTGCTGGTATTATGTTCAGGCTGGTAATTAGAATATATGGAGGCCTTTATCTTAAATCAATGTTGGTCATTAAATGGCCCTAGTAAAAGATACATTAATGAACTGAACAACAATGTAAACATCTAAGTTACACTGAAGTTGTAAAGTGTCCTTCCTGCACAGGGGTGGAGGGGGAATCCACTGGAATGCTCAGTTACAGGAAGCAAATTAATATCTGTTACAAGATACGTTATGGACTGAACAATGAACTTGTACAACAGAAAAAATAAATCCATGTCTGTCATTTAACACTGAATACCATTAAGTGCCACATTCCTATAAATGATAAGGGTGAATATCAAGAACATTTCCAGAGAATCTTCACTTGGTTTAACAGCATTAGAACACTTAACACTCAATGATTATTTTTCACTTAACATCTGAACAGCCAAAGTATACTGAACATAGAAACATTCATATTTTTTCAGGTCGAGTGGGGTCTCTGACTATTCGCACGTTTATATATAATTTATATATATTTATATATCAAATGTTAAATATATAAAATAAGCACATAGTTAGACATAGATGTACAATTTTTACAAAGTTTTTAGTGATTAATAGAGATGCAGTCAGGCACAGAACAAAGAAAAAGACGATTAGATACACTAAACTGATCACGAAGCTAATTAGCACACATAAAAGCTTTTTTTCTGACAGGCCTCGGTCTGTGAAATCCCTCAGGTATGACTTCCTGCTTCTCCCCACCAAAGTCTCAGTGTTACACTTTATAAAACAGCTCCTTAATATTCACCCAAGTATAAAGTGCTCTATGGTTAATGTTCATTGTTTCTGGAGATACATTATCACATACACAGACAAGTTACTTAATTAGGAACTTATACCTTGTATCTAAAATTTTTATCCAATTATATCAGCTTCATTTACCCTATAGGTTCACTTTGCAGATTATAGACTATAGGCATAGCTGTTGTTCTGCATCATATAATCTCCCTTTACTCTGTTTATAAATGGTCAGGACCACCAGTGGGCAGATATCTTTCTCAGCACAGCAAAGACACTGACAGGCCAGTAACTGACTACTGATAAAGGACTAGAGAATTCTAACACAAACATATCAGCATCAGATACAATATTTTCAAAACCTTTACATTTTCAAGGTGGACCAAAAAGACAAATATGTCTTGTAAAAGTGTCAGCAAGTGCACATACGGTAAATCATAATCTGATAAAGTGGAAAAAAATTGGAAGTCACTTAATAAATGTTGGGTTGGCTACCTGTGATTTGTGGACCAATGTTTGATTATTGTGATTCCAATATTATCTTTAACACACTGAGCACAATACATACACCATATGTGAACAGTCACAATGTATTATTTTTCCAAAATGTGACTTCAATATAAACATGTTTAAGTGCTCAGTCCTAGTGTAATGTCACAATTTTAACATAATAATTGAAAGTCAGTGCACTAAATTGGTCACCGCAATGTGTTACTGAAAAAGCTATTCAATATTCAGGACATATACTTAGAGCAGTACTTTCATCCAGCTCTCATTTACACACCCACAGAGATTTATTCTGCCCAAGACCAGTACCACTACTGTTGGCAGAAAGAGCTGGCACAACATCTTCCCCTGCAGGAAGCAAACCCATTACAGCATCTCTGAGTCAGTCTTCGGCTGGCCACTGAGAGCTCAGGGCAAAGCAGGTCTGCTTTGCTTGAAGACACATCAAACACAGTAAAATCATTCATTTCAGACAAAGGAAGACTATGAAAAACACAAAGGACAAACTACTCAAAGGAGTTGCTTTCATTGATCCAAACTCTATCAGTACTGGCTCTCAAACATTTACTCAGCCCTGACACAAAAGACAACATCATGTGCACACACAATCACACGCGCACACACAAACACATGCACATTCTATCTCCTCTGAACCGAATCTTTTTCATTCCAAACGAATCAAAAACAATAACTTGATTAAGTGTCTTGCCATTTCATTTCCTTCTTGAGCAGCTTATCAGAGTCTTCTCCTCCTGCCCTGACACGATCAAGCTCTCCATCAGGCCTGGAGTCCCTCAGGAATATCAGTCACACTTTGGCTCTTTGTTTACAGCGAGCCCTCTGCAACACCCATGTGAGCAGCCTGCTCAAAATGCAAATGAAATTGAGTGAGTGTAGCGAGTGAGCGACAAGGTGCAGCTGTGGCTGAGCCACCTTTCCCCTCTCCCTGCAGCATCTATGCCTGGAAGACAAGCCCTGAAGAGTCTAGCCTGGGGGAGATGGGAGGGAGAGATTTATTGACTCCATTTAGCTCTTCAGAAGGCCACAGCTGTTACTGAGCTCCAGCAAAGTAATTATGGCAATAATTAAAGCCTTACTCTGTGATACGCTGGAAGAAGCACAGAACAATAATGAGGAAAGGAAACTTTGCATGCCGCAAGAATTAGGAAGGAATTATAGACCAGGTCATTCCACATACACTGGTCTATGATTTGTTATAATGAGCTTGATGCTACTGATCAAATTTGCTTTTAGAACTGCATGACAGTGAAAAACACAGAACACCAGTGATTTGCTATTTTTATGGCACATATATAAAAAAGCCCATGTCATCACTTTTCTCCAAGTAATGGCTAAAGACTTAATTCATTGGGGAAAAGGTCATATAGGAATGAGTTAATAACTTTATTTGTGAATTGTGATTTTTTGCACAAACAGAAACAATGCTGAACATTTAAAACACCTTCACCAAAACAATTTGGCATTTATTGGATTACATGAAAACATCCAGTAAATTCACCTGAAGCTGTGATTTGTCACCCTGTCAAAAACACTGTGATTGGTTATAGGTTCATTTACATATTGCAAAATTTTGTGATGTCAGTATTGCATAGACTGATATTCTGATAACAATTAACTGATGATGTATTGTGCAGCCCTTGTGAAAATTAACTGAATCATACAGTGATGCTTCTCTGCATGTCACGTTTACTGCATCGTCACAAAATGCACTGTCAGCCATAAATGCATTTATAGTAAAATCTTACATGACCTTGTTTTACTCTCTACATGCTTGGAGGTTATCTAAGGATAGAACAGTGCAGAGCCTGCACAACACACATTTTTTTAAACCAAAATTAATTGTTACAGCCTGGAACACATATGCCGGCTAGATTCAAAAGAAATGCAGTTAGACACAATACTGAAAGAAAAAATGTAATTAGATACAAAATTGCTCTCAAAGCTAATTAGCACACATTAAAGCTTTTTCTGACAGGCCACTGTCTGACAAATCCCTCAGGTGTGACTTTGTGTCTCTTCCCTGCCTTCTCCCACACAAGCAGGTTCAGGATCACACTTTAACAAATGTATTGTCTTTCAGCATTTATTAGAATCACTAGGCACAACGTGTTTGAAAATAGCATAAATCCTTTTGAAGTATCACCGTGTGCTAGACAGGCACCAGAATGGGTGACACAGGGTTATATTTCCCAGATAGCAGGACAGCCTAAAAATCTAGCTGTCAGGTGAAGTGGATATTGTTTCAGACATGGACAGCTATTTAATGATGAGTCCAACTTCAAGAAAACGAAGTCCACACTGACTAATGCTCACACTTTGAGAACAGAGACACATTTCAGACAGAAAAGATGGAATTCCTCAAGTAGTTTCTGGGCCACAAATGCAGGCTTGGATGAGGAGATCAGAGGTCCTGTGCACTGAAACAGCGTCTGAACATTCTGTTTAGTATTTAAAATAAAGTGCACAAATCAGTTACTCAAAGACTGAAAGAAGAACAAGCCCTTGGTTCTGCTCTAATGAGCAGCCTGAGCCACTTAATTACCAAGATAGAGGGAAAGGGTCAGGTAGTGCGCCACTAGCAGGACAGACAGGTTTAAACAAACAAACAAAAAAACATCCCAAAACCATGGGTTATAACTTATGACCTTAATGAGATTGTGGTGCTGGGCACAAGCTCTTGTTGCATTCCTTGTCTTTCACTCATCTCAGAAAAAAAGTAAAAACTGCTGTTTTACTGTCCTTATGCTTATTCAAACTTGTGTGAAAGCACAGCCAAGGACAGACAGAGGTAGAAGAATTGAGAGAGAGACGCAAACAAATAATGGGGGCGTTTTCTAGCACGGTGCTCAGCTCATAAATTCCGATCATTTTGATCCACAATCATGGATAACAGTTAGGCCTAACCAGGGATAAATGCCAAGGGTCAAGAATCTGCAGAGGGGGGTCCAGTAAACAGACAGACATAATAAAACATGCAAAAGATCTAATTTTGAGATTCAGAATTGGATTCAAAAATCTCTTGTGGATTTTGCCGGTCATCTTGCCAAAAGCAGCATCAATCAGTATAAAAATCTACCCTTCAGATATCACAGATTATGGGGTATTGTAAAGGAAAATACTTTTTCTCTTAGCTGATCAGTGCCCCAGCTTTCTCCCTGAACTAGTTGACATGAACTAGGTCACTGTGTCAAACAACGAGGTGCAACCTCATGGAGAGAATTAGGAAACATTTTTTTCCACACACTGACACTGCGGCATGTCTTCTTTTCAACAATATGTCATTAGGCAGCAACCATTAGAGACAGTACAAGGCATTAAAAGCAGGGAACCACAAGAAAATCCAGACAGCATGGCAGGGGCTTGGAGCTGCACTGAGCCAAAGACAGTGGGCTATGAAGTTAAGTAAAGGCTAATGAACATTATAATTTACCGAAACATTTTACCAAGCAAGGGACCTAGACAACCGGATAAGAGATGACAAGTGTAACTGAAGCTGGACTGCTACACTGACACCCACACCAGTGCTGTGGGGTTACATTGTTTTCACTCTTTGTGGCTAATTTCATCGCACACACGCCAAGTTCACAACTTGCACTGGTTAAGAAGGCATGAAGGAAGCCTCTCTCGTCAAATTCTCACCTCCTTCGTGTCCTGTAAGCACTCCAGCACGGCGAGATTGTTGTTCCAGGTGTGTTTGGGGCAGTGCCGGCTCAGGTCCTCCCGGCAGGCCTCCTCTTCGGCCAGCTTCCAGCTGCTGGTTCTACGGGGCTGAGATGCGGACGAAGCGGCTCCGATGTTCCCGGCGCCCGGGGCTCCGGCTTTCAGCTGCCGGTTAATGGAGATAAGCGGAGGAGGATGAAGGTTTACATTCCCCGGTTGTCGGGCCCCCAGTGTGAGAAGAACGCAGCAGTACTGGGCCGTCAGAAGCAGCAGGAGCTGAACACGTCCGCACGCCGCCATCTTCAGCTACGGCTCGGCCGCCTCCTCTCCCCCTCCAAAAGAGAGCGGCGGAGAGGGCGCAGGGGGCGGACCGGACTTAGCACCTACTGCCCACTGCTGCTCTGTATGTACGGTCATATCAAGAAATTGGAGCAACCCGGCGTTTCCACCTTAACTGATATTTTGTATCTCCATGCATTCTATTATTTTTCTTTCATCTCATTTCCCCACAAACACACTGGCCTGAAGATATATGTGTAAGGTACATTCAGACAAAACAATTATTTATGTCCCATACTAACTTGTGTTTTTCTGCTGAGGTATGGACTTTTGTTGCCCAATTCTCCACCTATATGTAAGGGTTTTGTTAACGTTATTGGTTAGAGAAAAGAGGCGTTTGAAGAAAAAGGCAAAGCAAAACGACCAAACAAAGGGAGTTTTAATAAAAACTATATTAATATATAACCACATCAACGAAACAGATATAGAAAGTGAACTGTGTAAAAATGTAACTGCCCAATAACTTAAGATTAGGTGAGGTTGAACACATAAAATATCTGCTGATTGTCAATCTTATACAAATTAAAGGTATAAGCAAGCACACTATTGTTATGTTATGTTTCATTGCTATTATCATTATTGTTATCTTTCTTCTGCTCACCCGTTTTTTTTTTGCACACTTCTCCTCCCGAGGCTTTCGAGTTAAGAGTCACCTTTCTAATTCTGAAATGTCAGGCCGATCTGAAATAGGGGGCTGGTTCACAGCTTTTTGCTACATTTTGCCGTTCGTTCCTTATTCACGTTTTACGGAGAAAAAAAAAGGTTTGGCGCCCTGAAATTTCAGATAGACCTGCTCGGACCTACTTTGTCCGAAACCCACCAAAGTTCATGTGATACCTCAGCCCCCCATTAACCCCTTTGAAATGAATGCTGTTTTAGAAGAAGAAACTTCCAGACTCCATACAGTGACCAAACCTGATGAAACTTCATATGAGACCTCCGGCCACGCCCTCACAAACACACCTGTTTTAACGGAACAATAAGTCCAAAAGTATTGGGACAGAACTGTTCTTAAAAACTATATCGACAAAAGTATTGGGACACACTAATGTTATGCAAATGCTATGTTAATGCTAACATCAGTGCTATGGTAATGCTAACGCTAATGTTAATGTTAACGCGAGGTTAATGTTATGCTAACGTTAAAGATATTGCTATGCTAATGCTAATAGTAATGCTATGATAATGTTAGGCTAATTCGCTAATGCTGTGTTCTGCAATTGAACAACCAAACTTAACATTTGCTCTGTGGAAATGCAGTCTATTTTCTTTTAAGTATTATTAATTTCCTCTTCTTTCTTCTGTTTACCCAGTTTTTGGCCCCCTACTCCTCCTAGGGCTTTTGAGATAGTGACACAATTTCAACTCTAAAACATCAGGCCTGATCTGGAATAGCGGGCTTGTTCGCAGCTTTCTATATCTTGTTGTTTGTTTGTTATTCTTGCTTTTCTGGCAAAAAATGTGGCAAAATTATTGGCATCCTTAAATTTAAGATAGTCCTGCTCAGACACACTTCACCCTAAACCCAAAAACGTAATGTTATACATCAGGCGAACATCTCCGACACCCAAATGCTGCCGCTGATGACCTTCACGCATTTTCCTTGTCTTTCCCTCATCCTTTTTTCACTATTAACTTCCATTCATTTTTAACCCAATTGAAATTAATGCAGGTTCAGAAGAAGAAACTTTCAGGCTCCAAATGCTGACCAAACATTATGAAACTTCATATGAGACCTCAGGCCAACTTCCCTGACACACAAACACAGTTGGTTATGACTAGTACTCATATTTTCTTTGTCTTAAGCTCATCCCTTTTTTTATCCCACGCACTTTCATTTATTTTTAACCCCATGGAAATGTATGCAGTTTCAAAAGAAAAAAAATTCAGGACCCTTTCAGTGACCAAAAGGAATGAAAATTAATATTACACCCCAGGCCACTTTCATACAAAACTTTATGAACAAAAATATTGGGACACACACTAATTCTATGTTATTGCTAATGCTCATGCTAACTCTGATGCTAATATTAACACTAATGCTAATTTTGTGTCTAATTCACTCTGTCATCAGGTACAGTGAGAACAATGATATGCAAGCTGGAAACCGTGGAATAGTGGTGAGACGTCCCAGGAGCTAGCCTGCCAACAATTTACCCATAGTGCACAGAGGCAAATAATCATGGAAGGTTCCAGAACAACAGAACATCCTCAATTAAGGTCAGTTTTCATGACTCCACTTTCATAAGTGTATTGGGAAAAAGTGACATTTTCAGGGCTGCCAACTCTCACGCAATGAGCGTCAGACACACGCATCTGACTGTCTCAACACACACTCACGCCACACCTCCGATTTCTCACGTAGCAATCCTCAGTAAAAGAAGAAATTTCCCCCCACCCCCGCTCAACGCTCGGGATTTAAGGCAACACCAACCACACCCTATTACAGATCTAGGCACGTTTTAAAGGTGTTTTAAATAGACAAACGCTGTATTTATATTGTGTGTTCTGTGGTCTCCCAGGCCTTTTGATGTTGCTGAGCTCACCAGTGCATTCCTGTTAAGAATGAACCAATTTGTTGATTTGGGCACTCCTTAGCAGTTTTAGCTGTCTCTCTAATTGGTTTATTTTGGGGTTTTCTTCAGCCTAATAATGGCCTCTTTCACTTCTACTGTTTGGATCCATGTTGTTTCAGTGAACAGCTACAGTGCTCTGTTTTGAGAGATCCAGACCTTTTATCTTCTTATGGAATAATGAGAGAATGGGACATACCTGGTTATGGGTTCATTATATAATGTGTATCACTTTGGGTGAAAATGTATTCCTTCTGCAGAATATATTTCTCAAAAATCACACACACCACTCACAAACACATCTGCAAAGTAAATTAAAATTACATATCAATGTGCCATTAATAGTGTATTTGTTAACGTCTAAAGGTAAGTGCGTGGACATTACTCTCCGGTGCTTAATATACACATGCTGCAGTGTAGTATATGGAAACACACAAGCCTTCACAAATCACAAACTATTCATGTAAAACCGGGAAAATACAGATAATGTTGTTTGACTTCATTTGAGGAATGGATATTTCAATTTCAGCAAGTAATTTTTTAGGATAAAGGAACATCAAAGCATTTGCAGTAATCTGCACTGCAGTAATTGGATTTTGTATCAGTCTAGCTTATGCTTTATGCATGCCTGTTGGTTTGTGGGTCCAACATTAATTGCTTGGAGATTTTAGAACGTGCAAAGTTTGCATACTCTGCTTTTACACAGTTCTCCAAACCTGTCTCATGAAAATATAAGGAGATTTGGTTGTAATATCACACTTGTTATCCTGCAAAAAAAATAAAATAAAAATTGAATGCTGTGCAATGGATAACGTAAGAGGGCGAGGAAAAAGGAAATCAGTTGTTAGGAATTTAAGCTGACCTCTACTGGAAGCAATTAATTTCTGACACTGAGCCCTGAGCCTGGGTTTGTCAGACATGATGCAGGCAAACATCCCGGGTCTTAATAATTCTTGGAATTTTGGTGATGATAAATATCCTAGTTATTCTTCCGCATACGATCTTTGTGTAGTATTAGGTGTTCGATGCCACTCCAATCTGAATCAAGTTTCAATACTGAAGTTCTGTAAAATGTGCAGCATGCCTGGATTAGTCAGAAATGACTTAAAAAATGTATCCTTTGATTCCTAAAAGAAAAGAATCAGCCATATCGAGTAGGTCAGTTCAGCAGCGGTTTCTCATGGGTGAAAATGTTCTGTTCAGTGGAAGTGAGCTAACTATAATCTACACAAAAACATGTGCATCTGTATCTATCACTCTTAATGCAGCAATACATATGAAAAGAAAGTGAAACTTGGTGATGAGACCTTTTCTTGCATTGGGGAAAAATAGTTCTCGGTGCAAAGCACTCCTGGGTTTGAATTTATTACGACATATGAGGAGTGAGAGTTCACAGAGGTGACAATACAATATTATCATGATATATTAATAATTGTTTGACTTGAAAGCATGTGTGTTATGTACGTTTCTTGGTGGCTCTGATATTCTTTTTTTTCCCCCATCAAAACCAAATCCTCACAGTGCAAGAGACCATGGAGATATAAATAATAATTAAGATACAAGTGAATAAAAGATTAAATAACACTGGAACTTCAGAGAAATACCCCTGAGAGTAATTCCTGTGGAGTCAATCATAAAGCAAAATTCTCAGTAAAATGGAACACACCAGCAGTGGACTGGCTACTCAATTTATTGCAACTAAAATATGTTTTTAGCTTTAACTTTTGTTTAATCGTACCTGTCCCTTCCTGAGGCCAGTTGTTTGCAGACGTTTTTTTTTTTACATCATGTTTGTTAGTGATACAGTTCATGGTATATTTATAGGATATTCTTTTAGGTAAAAGTCCTCCAACTGACATCTTGTATGTTATGTACAAAACATTAACATGTTTAACTGTACTTACATTTAAAGTCAATTTTCCATTACCATTTTCCCTTTGTTTCAGACTTGAGGCTTACCTACATGCACCACAACTGAGGCAACTAGATTGAATATGCGATAATGTTTGAAAAAATCATTTTTAAGCTGTTACACACCAGTGTTTTTTTGCCTTACTGACAATCTAAAAGTTTGAGCACATAAGTCTACATTTATTTTTGAGCTATGTTTTTTCATAAACAAGAGATCTGAATCTGAGATCTGTGGCATCATTGTCTGTGCTGACCAGTTCAGTGGTACCCTTTATGCAAATTCTTTAAAACCTGCTTTTCAAATCTATGTAAATCACCTTGCATTTGGATACAGTGTCTTTGACACACTAAAGCTGGAGGTAACTTCAGCTCTAGAGGTTCACAGAACCGTGCAGTATTTTTCTCTGATGTAATTTACCTGTTTAAAATCACCAATCTACACATTACTTGAAAAATGTTTGCTAGGAACAGTAACTTGTCCAATCCTGTGGACATGAAGGACTAAATCATGTGACATAATTTGCAAGATTTCTTTGACTCTAACAGATTATTTCTGTTATCATGTCATCTATTAATAAAAAAACATACATAAAGCCATTCGTCTTGCATTTCAAAATAGCAGCTCAGACCTTTATTCAGGTTCAAGAATATTCCAACCCAAAGTATGTCACTGAGGAAAAAAATAGAAGGAGGGAGTTGACCTAAGGCATTTCCAGCCCTGGCTTATACATTTAGGGGCTTTCCATGCTTTGAAACACATCCACATCAATTTAGTAAGGGGCTAGTAAAATGCAGCCCAGATATATACAAGGCAGAGCCCTCCAGGACCATTGTTAGGAACCACTGATTTAAGGCACACTAGCAGTTAATATTTTGGATGTCTAGTCATATGTATTTTCCTATTTCTTAATAGTTATTCCATTTACTGGAATAATAGTAAAGACATTGGAACTGCTACATATCACCTATGTAAAAAAGCAAAGGTCAAAGGACCATCTTCTGTTTAAATTCTTTATAAAATCTACTACTTAGCCCCCTTTTGCCATAGTGCAGCTTTATACACCTAGCTTTCCAACAGGACTTGTTGCAGCATGTTACAACATAATGCACATTTTTAAATTTATATTTTTGAAATAATTTTCCACGTGAGCTCAACTTTTGATAGTTAGGGGAGACCGGGTATAGTTGTTACACAGGGATAGTTGTAACGCTACCAATTCCAACAATCAGGGATAAGACAGGAGTCGTGTGACAGTTTCAGTTTCCTCAGGCTTCCTTTTCAATCCCACATGCAAATTCGGTGCTGCTATCTCTCCTGAAGTTACAGCAGAAAACCTAATTCTGAGGTAAGAAAAAAAAAAAAAAACAAGATTAAGTTTTTTCTAGTACTTCTACCGTTGTAGGTAATGTTGTATTAGTTATATCAAGTTAAACTATAGTTTCTCTAGTAAGAAATGGTGTATCAACCTTCTGCTAATTTCAAAGCACCATGCTAATACAGCTAGTTAAACAATGGCTGACAGTGGCAGGGTAGGTTGAAACGTGTGTTTCAAAAGTGTTACAACCATCCCCTTACATACAACTCCAGCTCAACTGCCTCCAGGTACGTCTACATCTCACCTGCCTTCGGGGTCCTCTCCAGCCACTCATACTAGCCACCTGCATTCCAAGCACCTCAGGTCAGTCGTTCAGTCCATCACTTATCTGGCCATTTCCAAAAGCAGGCCCAAGGAAAGATACGGGTAGGGGTAGGAAGAAGAGGCGCTCGGAAATCCTCGAGAGGCATCTCTAATACACCAGTGAAGCTGGCATTGGAAGAGGAGGAGCGTCGGAAAGGAAAAAAAACACAAGAAAAAAATCTTGGGGAGTGAGAAAAGCAAAACCAAGAAGGCAAAAAAACCTGTCAAGAAAAGGGTGAAGGCTGATGACTCCTTTGAAGAATAAGAAGATCTCTGTGTAATCTGTATGGAGCCATTCAAAAATTCCAAATCCAAAGAAGTGTGGGTCAGGTGTGTTTTGTGTACGTTTTGGGCCCATCAAGCATGCATTCCTGGCCTGACCAATTTCATTTGCCAGCATTGTGATTCTGACTGACAATGCATTTCATTTGTTTGACCTTGTATGACTTCAGTCTTTAATTTCCTTGTTGTTGTGACCCTTGGATAGGATGCATTTAATTTGTTTGTTCTTGTCACAGTTGTGACTGATTTAATTTGTTCATTCTGTGGAACGGGGGTAAATATGTTTATGTTAATTTGTGTTTGTGCATATGTGTGCATGCACAAACACACACAATATGCACATACACTCCCAAAATTCACACACATTGTATTGTTGCTGCCATTAATTTGAAATAAATTGTTGTTGTGGCATATCACTTGGAGTACCCATAGTTTTTGTGCATTTTTTAGACCTTGGACACTGCAACTTGACAGTACAAAAAGCAAGTATATTTATAGCCTGAACACCCCAACACTGCACGGTCATTTTTTGTAGACATTTCCAGTATTGAAAAGTGCACCAGACCGAGACATCCACGGTATAGTATCATACCGACTGGTGAACACTGAATTATTACACCCCTGACATTTTTCCTCCTAGTGTGTGTGTGCCGTTATCCTGCAGAGGGGAGTGTGTATGTGCGTGTGTGTGTTTGTGTGTGTGTGAGAGAGAGAGAGAGAGAGAGAGAGAGAGAGAGTTTTGTAGTGGAGCCGCTCGATGGTGCTGCTGAATTTTTCCAAGATGTCGTCGCTGGAACAGAGGCTCTCCCGAATCGAGGAGAAACTGAAGCAAGAAAATAAAGAAGCTCGTAGACGGATCGACTTAAACATCGACATGAGTCCACAGCGTTCACGCCCTAGGCCGAGTAAGTGTTCCGAGAAGGCTTGCGAAGCAACCTGAATGAGGTCTGGAAGAGCCAGCGTGAGAGAAGAGAGAGGGGGCAGAACCGAGAGGAGCTAACAGGCTACATAAACAAACACGAAATGTTCATGTCTTGTTACTGCTCTCTGTCTTTGTGACAGCTTGTTTACAACCTAAAAGAGTTTGTAGTCCTAGAAAAGACATCCAGGCTAAAAGCTTTAGACCTCCTCATTAATAATTGCCACATGTTTGTCCCTTTTTTACTTATTTTGCTGTAACCATTGGCTAACTGTATTAGCAGGCCCTCGTCTCTACATGACATGAGCAACATTAGCTTAAGATTATATTTCAGTAACTTTTTACATTTTAAGTAGATAAAGCTCTGTTTTTGAAAGTCATTTTTGAAGAACAAACCCGAAAAAAGTCGATTTAATGTGTTAAAATGGTTAGGAGGCTTATCTGTCTCATTTGACCGTTATCATGGCAGCAGCACACAATATGTCAGCTAAAGGGGCTAATGCTAGGAGGACAGCAGGAGTTAAACTGTGGTCCTGAAGAGTCCAGCACAGTTTTATTTTGTGGTTTTACTGGTCTAATGTATCTGCTGATTAACAGAGTTTATTGAGGAGGGCTTGTGGAGGACTCTCCCATAAACCACAGCTCGATTCTCCTGCTGAAAGAAGAGCCAGGCTGGAGAACAGATCACATTTATAGGTGGTGAAGGTGAACTACCACCAAAATGACATATTCAGACATTGTTTTACCTCAGAACTACCCTATATGGGAAAAATAATTGGGCCACTTCTTGACTCTTGAATTCGGGTGGCCATCTTAGTTCCAGTTAAGGTTAATTGCCACTTTTAGATCATTAAATTTGATTACACGGTGCCAGATTAAATTTGAATTACAGATCAAAAAGAGGAGCAATATCTTTGGCTCTGGAGTGTCCTGTAAGGTTATCATGCAGACACTCAAGTCATTTCTATTGAGAGTCCCAGATTATGAGCTTGTGATAATTTGCAGTGTATTTAGCAGTTATACTCACTCAGAACTACTCTATATGTTCAAAAGCATCAGGACAGACCTTAATTATTTAATTCACTCCTCTTACATCCAGTGAAGGTGAACGGCCAGGTTCACCACCTTTTAAATCATACATTTTAAAGGGGTTTAGTGACAAAGTAAAGTTAAATTTAAAAAACATTTCAAATTGATGAGAAAAGTCTTGTATGGCTCTGTTGGGTCCCGTAGGTTTCTCAATGCAGACACCCAGGTCATGCTTATTGAGGTTCCCAGATTATAAGCTTGGGATGTTTTGCAGCGTTTCAGTTAACACCTTAAATCTATGTAAATCTTTGCTTATATATTAGTAAGACATATTTTTAGGGATTATGCTACATCATGTGATTAGTAAATCTAGAATTTAAGGGGTTAAGATTAGTGAATTAACGATGTGCTGTTTTTTGGGCAGTGGTTGATTGTTGGATGCAATGTAAAGTGGCCCTTGATTTAATATTTTTTCTTTTTAAAGCATATATGCCCATCCAAATGTGAAATATTGTCATTGTGGTTTGGGATTAGATTGTGTTTTTGCTGAAGCTGTTTTTGAATGAAGATTGAAATGCGTACCATATACGATAGTTTGTCTTCCCTTCTCGTCTTTGCAAATGATGGAGTCTCTGACATGGAAAATCTTCCCAAATGAAAGCTGTGGTTTAGTTCCATTGCCAGTGCTTTGTGAGCCCAAAAATGCACCTTTTCAGCAGAGAGGCCAAATGAAGCGTGATCCTGAAATGTGGTGTGTGTGTGCACAGAGTCATTTGAGGTGATGAGGTAGAATTACTGATCAGGTTCTTGCTGAATATCTCTGGATTTCCATCTGGTCTTTTGCTGTGGACGGTAGTGCAGATTTGTATCATTATTGATGAGTGAGTTTTGTGCATGCGTCCACTGGCATGGTTCTCATGGCGAGCAGAAAAAAATAGCCTTGAAACTTTGAGGGTGGCGACTACATGTTCCTTCTGTTGTGGTTCACGTGACACTTGGCTTGGAAAGTGTCAGTGCTAGCCTTGTCTAGTGCCAGTGCTTGCTTTACGTGTCTTGTGTTAAAGGCCACATTGATAACACAGGAGTGCTTTGCAAGCTTCAGCAGTGCAGATGTTAGTGATGTGTCCACCACTGAGGTTGGTGTGCAGGAGATTGTTCCTAGACTAGAGACAGGCTCCAAACTAACAGCAATGTCCTATTTCTCCATTTCCTATTTAATCAGCATCTCCGCTGACCGAGGTTGGTTAATGATCTGTTTTCCCTAATAATTTCCAAAGAAAGCTCTTCAGAACATGAAAGCCATTACATTGCAGCACAAGAACAATAGTAATGGAGTGTGTATTATATAGCATGTGATTCTAAGGAAATAAATGGGTGAATTTGAAGTTGAGTCCAACAGTAGGACCCTCACAAGCCTGAGTTGCCAAAGAGTAGACAAATTGAAACACAATGCCGTTAAATGCTGTAAAAATGGTTGACATCTTATCATAGTGGGTTTGAATACTTGTTTCCTGTCACTTTATTGCCTGCAAAATCAAATTACACTATGCCAGAGATACAGTGGCCACATGGGGACCCCCCCTAACCCAAAACAAATGAAAATGAATGGCGAAATATACAGACTCAGTAGCTTATGGTGCTTCATGAAAGTGGCACATTGCATCAGTGACACTGTGAGGCCTTGAACTTAATTGGCTATATTCTTGTAAATTTGTAAAGGGGTTAACCCTGTAAAACCGTGGTCAACAAACCAACATGGAGATCTGATTTCATGCCATTTTCTTAAGTATTCTTATGTACATCAGCCAAAGCAGGTAGTGTGACTAGAGTATTCAGGAAGGTTGATATCCAGGACGGGGTTTGGTGAGCACCACTGTACAATACTGACCTGCCAGTGCTTTGCCCTCAAATGTTTTCTTTTGTTGCACCTTTTGCCAGATAATGACCAGCTTTATGGAACAGTAGCCAACATCCCTTTCAACGAAACAAGAAATTGAAGTGGATGTTTCTGTCATAATACAGACTAGACGTAGACCGATATTGAATTTTACCGATACCGATAGCTATGGTGGTCCATACTTGCAGATAACCGATGAATTAACCAATAGTTTTTAAAATGGATACTGGATAAAATGGAAAAAAAAAAAAACAACTAAATAATAACACAACACTCCATGTAAAATAGAATTTATTACAAAAAAACGAATTAAAAAACAGTACTCAATCATGAAAATGTGCTATATGAAATAAATATGAATATTACAGCTGTAATGACACACCAAATCCACATTTCGGATCGTTTCATGATTTTTGACTCACGATTCGGTTCGTATCACGGTTCATTTGCGGTGGAGGAGAGGAAAAGTTCTAAGGCGCCATTTTGTTTGACATCTTATCTTTACCACAAAATTATAAACCAATATTCTCTTAAATACCGCTTCCTTTCCATTCATACTGAGAACAAGGCTTCAGTGAACCGCACGAGGTGTCGACTAGTCTCTCACGGTTCACTGCTCCATTCAAACCAAAGAAACGCTCCGCCCAACTGCCTGTATCCACAAAACTTGCTAAAACACAATAAAAACAATTACACAGAGACTCCAATACAAATTTATCACAACCCAGCCAGCTTATAGACACTTTTAAGCCCAGTGTCATAACTTACATGTACTCACATCAAATCAATTCAGCAAACAAAGGGTCCGTCTGTGCTCCGTATGTTTGTAAACATGTGGGAGGGCTCTTTGAAACCCTTAGACCCTCAGCTATTGGTTACATAAAACAAATTGGTGTGACAATCCTCCTATTACGGTGAAAAATATATGTTTCTGGGCGGGAATTGTATACAGAAAAGAGTTGGAAGGGGTGTGTCTGTGTCACGATTCACCCTCCTCACACCGCGACGCGGGTTCATGAACGTGAGTGTCACCATTTTGGTTTTGTATCATATATCGTTACAGCCCTAATTAATATATTAATAAATATTGACATGCTTTCAAACTGAAACAAAAAGTTACCCGGAAAAACTATTGGCGTGGATTTTTGCCGATAACCGATAGTTCTGGGAATCAGCTATTGGTGACGATTAATCGGCAAAACCAATATATCGGTCGACCTCTAATACATACATTTCAAATTAATTGATCATTTGAATCAGAAGGCTTTATGGATTCTGGAAGACATTGCATAGGTTTTGAATGCGGGACCAGTTTAAATTAAAGTCTAAATAAATCTGATAAAACTGCAAAAGATGAAATGTCCTATGCTGTCTACACGAATGCTGGGTATTAGTCCTGTCGATAAGGTACTGTTGCTTTTAAGAGTTTGTTATTTTATGTTGTACACAATATTGATGTAAGCAATAAAATTTCAAGTTTTAAGTCTAGTGAACATAAGATATCGCACATAACAAAACAGTTCAGTTCCCAATAAGTAATGCTAAGACTGTTGTACACAAGAACAAGATATAATAGTGGTGTTGGTGGTATCGGTTCCTCTGCTATACTACAGAACATTTGGTGCAGGGTTTAAGTTTCATATTCACCTTCAAACTGTGACAGAAATACGGGAGGAACTTGCCTGAGACTGTAACAGCTCAAGATCTCATCTCCAACCCAAAATCATTTGGCTCAGTGAGATTTATATTGATGTTCAGTAAAGCTTGTCCGACCAGACGACAGTTGCTATGAAAGAATGCCTTTGTGGGCGGAGCTCCGAGGTCTCAGTTCCTTGACTGTGTTATTGCAGGTTTTGCTGTATTGGTTTTACCTTAAGCTCTGGTAATTGTGTCATTCAAATCTTCAATATGTTGAGTCTCCCCTGACCATGTGTGTGTAAAGGAGTTTTGCCTAAGCGAATGAAGAAGTATCGCAGGTGTTGAGGTATGTGAACGAGGACCAAATATAAGAAGTGGAGAGGCTGTGTCTGTGGTGTGTGTGTGTGAGGGAGTAAAAGAGAGCGTGAATGTGTGTGTGGGTTTTTTTTTTTAGTAATGAGCGTGTGTGTTTTTTCTCTCCTGAATCTAGTCATCGTGATCCAGCTCAGTCCTGCTCCAGCCCCCTCCCAGCGTGCAGGTACCATTCATCAAATCACCCACTGCCACTGCATCTCTCTCTCTCTCTCTCTCTCTCTCTCTCTCTCTCTCTCTTTCTCTCTCTCTCTCTCTCTCTCTCTCTCTTTCTCT
>JBBMFX010000080.1:18163008-18175626 GCA_037832545.1 Rhabdalestes septentrionalis | reverse complement strand
TCTCTCTCTCTCTCTATCTATCTCTATCTATCTTGTGTCCCTTTGCACTGTTCTTTTTTTTCCTCTTATTCCCTCACCATTTTATTCACTCCCCAGTCCTCACCCCAAACTCATTCAGCTCCAACCTTTCCCATGCATAGGCCTAATTCATACATTTAATTTCATCATTTACTGATGCAGTACATTTAAGAAATGAAGGGATAGAATGAAAACACTCAAGTATTCAATTAATAGACGTTGCTATCCTCCTGCTTCGTCTTCATCTGACCTGTTTTTCTACTCATAAACCTTTCTCCTGCACCTTACGTCCTTCATTTTTCTACATGCCCATTCACCCCCAATCCCCCATATCTCTTTGCTAGAGTGAGTTTCAGTGGCAGAGCTGCGTGTGTGTGTTTGCGTGCGAGTGTGTGAGGGCAGCGAAAGGGGGGTCGGCTGTTGGAGAATGTATTTATTAACCCGTTTCGATGGATGGACGCCACTGTGCATGACGTAGCTGTAACTGCACGGCTCAGTTGTGAACACAAACATAAAAAGACACGTACATTGGGGGTGTCATGATACACAAAGTGATCCTTTTTTTTTTTTTTTTTTTTTTTACAGAATGTATACAGGATATTCCCAAAAGAAAAACATTTGCTTTCTGAGAAAATTATTTTTGTAATCCTTATACTTTTGCTGTCAAAATTCAGTCAAAAATTGTGGTGCCAAAATTACAATGCGTAAACTACAGGCCCAGATTTGGGCCCACCTTCAGATTTGTCAAAAAATAAAAATTTGACGCTGCTCTTGCAAATTTTTATTACAAGAAAACGTAAGAAGTGTAACTGACTGGTTTTGAAGTGTAATGGAACAAACACCATAAGTGTAGTATATGTGAATTTCATATAATAATATTTGATCAAAATACCCCCCCCCCAAAAAAAAACCGTAAGTGCAGTGTTTAGAAATAGCGTATGTTCAATCCCTCCCAGCACCTTTTCAGGCAAACAGAGATTTCAAAGAGAACTGTCTTGTTCAAGAGCTTAGTGATTTTTCTATTACCCTGATCCAACACAAGTAAATGCCAGTGCATTTAAGACAGACCTGATATGTGTTCTTCAAAAGGGTTTGTGGCTAAATAATGAGTAAAATATTGAAAACCAGTCAAATCACTTTTGTTTTAAAAATTATTAATCTTTTCTTCTAATAAAAGTTTGGGAAAGCAGTGTATTGTTTTTTTTTTCTTCAATTGAATGACGTATATAATGAATTTTGTGTATTGTTACACCTCTATTGTACATGCACAAGCTAATAAACTCGCACAGCACTTGAGAGGGCGTCTGAAGCGGTCGGTTTTTGCTGGGTGTGAACTAGTCTAGCCTTTTTTTTTTCCTCTTTCACTCAGTTATGCCTGTCTGTCTTTCTGTCTTTCTTGGAATGGCTGGCAGTTTTCAGTGCTCGATGCCAAGTGTGTGTGTGTGTGTGTGTACATGTGTGTACATGTGTGTGCGCGCGTCCTCCAGGTGTATCGGAAGTTGCGTGTGTATGTGGCTCAGTTGCCTGACTGCACTGACTAACCCACACTAACTGATTCTCTTCCACACACAGGTTTTGCAGTGGAGGAAATCAGGAGCACAGACAATGCTTTTTTCCCCCTCCTCTTTTCTGTCAGCCACATTTCCGAGGTTACCTTCACACTGCAAAAGAAAAATAAACATTTTTTCAGTTCCGCTTCTGTTCAGATCTGTTCAAAAGTGAGGCTGGAAGTGTAAGGTTTCAGCTCCCCCGTTGTAGAACACCCATCAAAGTCGTTCACTGTCCATGCTCTGCCCGCAAACAGCATCTTCCAAGGTTTGATAAAACACTAGAAGAAAGATTATTACAAAACGTCTCCTTCATTTGTGGGACAGTTTTTTTTTTATCAGATTGCTTTATGCATTATATTCATCACACTCTTAAGATGTATTTTTTTTGGTTTATCCTTTTTAAACTATTTAAATATGTTCACTCTTGTCTTGAGTTCTCCACTTTACCCAAGACGTACACTGCCAGTCAGAAGTTTTTGCACATGACAGGTTTTTGCCACTTTATTTCTTAAGCTGCAGATTCGCACTGTTAAGTTGTTGAGTAAACAAATACCAGAATGTAAGATATAAGTTTCTTTTACTCATGGAAACATGGAAAGAATATGTTACTGCGGATCAGTCTTCCTAAACTTATCAGACTTATTCATCCCATTGGCGGTCACTTAGTAGTTGTTTAATATCTAACATGTGTCTTATAAGTGGCCTTTTATAGGTCAGTAGTGATGGGGGAAAAAAACAAATTAATTTTCTGGCTAATAAATGAATTAGAAAGGGGAACACACTTTGAATGTATTTCTCAAAGAACATTGCATGAATTTGTAGTACTTATTAAATGAGTAAGATGTAAATGTAGAAAATCTGTGTGTGCAAAAAGGTTTGACTGATCCTGTTTGTTTATTTCGGGTGTGAACAAGACAAAAGCCAGACTACTCGGTGGCAGTGACCAAGAGAGAGACAAGAGAGAAAACATAGATTTCACCAAAGAATTGACAAAGTTCAAGTTAGAAGTGTCCGAGGTGCTTGATGAAGCTGGAAGGCCAAACCGGTTCAGTCTGAATCCTGACGGTGTGAAATTTTATAATACATAATAAAACCATTTGAAAATAAGAGTTTGTGATTTTTGTGGTACAATTTCTTTTTGACCTGGGATTTTTGACAACGCCCAGCACTATTTACGGAAGAATGCATTTGTGGGCAGAGTTGAATTGCATCGTTTATTTGAAAGTGCTGCTTTATTTTCATGAAAAATGTTCAAGCCCTTCACTTCTATGTGAGTTTCTTTTGCCCAGGTGCATGCTGGGAAACAGCTAATGCTAACCCCAATGGCTGGTGTTGCACCTCTTGTGTTCTTTGTTTTTGACTTTTGCATGTCCAAATGTGGTTCTTTAAGAAAGTGGTTCTCTAAGGTTTCAGGCGGTAGGAACTTGAAATATAACTTTTTTTGAATATTGATGTTATGAATTGCAGGTACAACTTTCTTTACACTAAGTTGCTAATTGTAAATATGTTTAGAAAAACAACCTCCGATATATCCAGTCACCCAAGACATGTTTGCTGACTGAAGTTTGCTTCTTTAATTATGTAATAGAGCTTAGAGTTAAAGTAGCTAACAAGTAATGTATGTTTGTAATTGACCAATTATGTTTAAATCATTACACGCCCACTTGAAACCTGAAACTAGTTATTTAGCAGTTATGTAGCGTTTGACACCGTTTGACAGGTTTTTAATGAAGACGAGCAAAAGCACAGACAGAATTTATGCTTTAATCTGGATGCTGATATTGTTTTTGGCTTCTTGAAGTAACAGTAATCCTTGCAGACAAAAAAAAGAGCAAACTTCGGCCTGCGAGCCTCCTTGTCTGGATGATTTGCCATTTCCTGCCATAGGAAATTGAGTAAAGAATTACGATTAGTTTATTTAATCACGGTCACTTTGGGGACTCTTGAGAAGGAGCTGCTGGTGCTTTCTCTGATTGTCTCCCTTCCTCCCTTTCTCTCATTTCTTTCATCTTTTCTTCGTCCGCTCAGCTTTGCAGTTGCCGCTGGCCAACGATGGCGGGAGCCGTTCCTCTTCCTCAGAAAGCTCACCCCAGCACCACTCTTACCCCAGCAGACCCCGACACATGCTCACGCTGCCCACACCACCCTACGGCCTGCAGAAGAGCTTAGAGAAGTAAGCTGCACACGCATTCATACAGATAGCAACACTGTCCCAGGTAATCAATTAAACGTGATTTGACAGAACAGTAAGATATTAACAGTTTACTTCTCAACGAAACATCAGATTACAGATTACACAGTGATGAAGCAACAGATTGGACACACATTTATGTGCATATTTTCCCACATGATTTTATGATTTAATTTTTTTCTCTTTAATGTTGTCAGTGTTGTCCAGGTTCTTTAGAATTGTAGAAAGATTGTGAATGTTTTGTGATAGTTAAGTTACATATTTTAATCACGGGGCCTTAGACAGAAGAAATTTGACTTTTACTAAAATATTTGATCATAAGAACTGTAATGTGTGTGTATATATACACACCCTGTGTTCTGGTTGAGTGTGCCTAAATGGAGTCCTGTTTTCACAGTGCTGAAATAGACCAGAAGCTCCAGGAAATCATGAAACAGACGGGTTACCTAAAGATTGACGGACAGGTGAGATTCACTGGAGATCTACTGGATTTCTGTAGGTTGCATAGTATCATAAAATATGGTTCACCGTGGAACATTAGTGTTCCCTAGCCCAGTCCTGGACTACCTCTTTTCTGCATTTTTTGTGTTTATCCTACTTCAATACGACTCATCTAGGTAATCTGCTAATTAAAGTGCCCATGTGTTAAATGAGTCAGTGAATTAAAGCTGTAAAACACTAACTTGCACTCCAGGACCATGGTAAGGCATTACCAAAAAAAAAAAAAAAAAAACATGTTGTATGCTTGTGCTCCCCTGGTTCATGTGTGGATATAAAATCTAGTGCTCTGTGTATGTTTCAGCGTTACCCTGCAGAAGTGACAGACTTGATCAGTGAGGGGGAGATTGGCAGTGGCACCTGTGGACAGGTGTTTAAAGTGCGATTTAAGAAGACCGGCCATGTCATCGCTGTCAAGGTGAATATCCACAGAGTGGATGTGGAGGTGGATTAAATGTGTGTTTGTGAATGTGTACCTAGGATTTGATTAGACCAGGTCAGTATTTACATCAGTTTTGTTAATGTACTAGGACTATTATAGATGTATAGATGTCTACTCGTATATCAGTCGCTGCTTATTCTCAGGCTTTATCTGTGGTTTTATCTGTATCTGGAAACATATGGTAATATTGGCTGTGGCATTGATGGATAAAATAGTGTGAAATTTGTAATATTTGTAGCCCAGTGTGTGGCAACTCCTTTTTAAATATGTCACAGCAATACAGACTGAACTGCATAAGACACCATCATGGGTAAAAGACCAAAAGTGCACAAAAAATCTGTGTATTATTAGTCATTATTGGATATTGGATATTGTAAATCTTTGCCATTTGAAATCATTGTTATATTTGTTGAGCTCTTATCTGTATTTTATTATGTGTTTATATTCTAAAGCCATAGTGGCAGAATTATTTATTGTAGCTGAATTATTATTCATTCGCTTTAAATAGAAATTCACTGGGTATTTTTTCATTGCCTGTGTGCTTGTGTTGCTTGAGGAAATAAAGAGACATATCCTTGTGTTTTTGAGTGTGGGGGGGTTAATTCTTGATTGTACTGATAATGACAGATGCATAATGGCTTTTATTAAAGCTATTCAGTAATTAGTGTTTGCTGGGAGTGTGAAGTGGTGTAATTAGTAAAGTGTTTTTTTTTTTTTTTCAACAAGCCTGAAAGGAGTGTGTGCATGCGATGTGCTATTATGGGCTACATTTGTTTGTCTCACACAATTGCTTGTGTGTTTGTGTGTGTGTGTGTCTTTTGTCTACAGCAAATGCGGAGGACAGGGAATAAGGATGAGAATAAGAGGATTCTGATGGATCTGGATGTGGTGCTGAAGAGCCATGACTGCCCTTACATCATTCAGTGCTATGGAGCTATAGTCACCAACGTGAGACTTTATTTTATAAATTTTTAATCATAAAAACATTTAACATGTTGATAAGCTTTCCTAGTTTAAAACACAAAAGTGACAGATCCTGTGGTTCTCTGCGAACAGACGGATGTGTTCATTGCCATGGAACTGATGGGGACATGTGCAGAGAAGCTGAAGAAAAGAATCCAGGGGCCCATACCAGAGTGCATCCTGGGGAAAATGACTGTGGCGGTGAGAATGAATCATTTTTTGTTCTGCTGTTTATTTAGGCTATCATGAAATGTGTGAAGTTGGTTCTTGTGCGCATGTGTTTACATATCAATTCAAGTTTATTTATATAGCACAGTGTCGTACACAAGTTTTCAATGTACTTTACAGGAATAGAATATAATAATATAAAAAAATATATTTTTTTGTGTGTTCTTGCTGTCATCTTAGGCAGCTGTGAAAATTATATTTAAATGACTTTAAACCGGCAGTAAGTGTTCTTTCTCTCAAAATACACTAAAAGTGAAATGTGACTTTTATGTATGTCGGTGAGTTGGTTTAACAATTCCAGACCTCCTCTAGCAAAAGTTACCAACGCATTGAAGAGATTGCTTAGTAATTAGTAGTGGTAATCCCAGTAATAATAACAATAATCTCTCTGCAGATAGTGAAAGCTCTGCTGTATTTGAAAGAGAAACATGGTGTGATCCACCGAGACGTGAAGCCCTCCAACATCCTGTTGGATGCTAAAGGACAGATCAAACTCTGCGATTTTGGCATCAGTGGCCGCCTCGTCGACTCCAAGGCTAAGACTCGCAGTGCCGGCTGTGCTGCTTACATGGCGGTGAGAGTTCTCCTTCTCTCTCTCTCTCTCTCTTTCTCTCTTGCTCTCTCTCTCTCTCCATCATAAACACACACACACACACACACACACATTCAAGCTTCTCGGAATGCATGTAAATGCACACAACTTTTCAGTGATGTGTTGACAGATTCTCATACTTGAGGAAATGTATTGCGCTCGTAATTTATTCACCCCTCTTTTCCACATATTGTTTTTCAGCCTGAGAGAATAGACCCTCCAGATCCCAGTAAGCCAGACTACGACATCAGGGCCGACGTTTGGAGTCTTGGCATTTCTCTGGTCTGTCTTCAACCTGATGCATAATACATTACCATTTAATTGTATTTCGATTTTTTGGACATTATCAGTCCTGCGGCCCTGTAGCTCTTCATAAGTGGTTAATTTCAGACCACAGGGCCCCTGTCCACTGGATATTTTTGATTGTTGGTCTGATCAAGAGTAATTTAGTATACAGCATGACTCTCTACATCCCACTCTTAAATCTAGTACCTCTATTAGTAAGATTGACCTGTTCTGATATTTTATTTTGTAACAAATGTGGTTGTTTTGAAGACATTCTAAGACTTTTTATTTGTTCTTGCTCTCATGTAGGTGGAGCTGGCCACGGGGCAATTCCCATATAAGAACTGTAAGACAGACTTTGAGGTTCTGACCAAAGTACTGCAAGAAGACCCTCCTCTTCTGCCGCTCAGCATGGGCTTCTCTCTGGACTTCCAGTCTTTCGTTAAAGACTGGTATATACATACACACCCCACACACTATGAAATGAGACGTGGATGTTTTCCAAGCTCATTCATTATTGTTACATAAGACAAAATGTACACACACAATGCAGACACGTATATGTCTTTATTACATGAAATATTTATTTAATATCGTTTGTTTAACAGACACGTAACATGCCTGTAAATTGCCCAGGTTAAAGCTGAGCAAAAAAGGTGTAAAAAGTGTATATATTTCTTTTTGTCTCTACAGCCTGACAAAGGATCACAGAAAAAGGCCAAAATACCACAAGCTGCTTGTAAGTGTGTATTATTGCTAAAAAGATTAAATGTACACATCCAAGTTAAATGTACACATACAATACAGAGAACAATTCTGCACATTTTAATGAACAGTTACAGTTTGTTTAATGTACAGTGTTTTTATTACGTTGTTTTCTTTCGTTTGTCCCCTAATGTTATATAATTAGAAACTGTAAATGAGCATGCGCAGTATGTATGTGGAAACTAAAAATGGGAGGAAAAATACCACATTTAAGCATGTTCTCTATAGAGAATATGTACCTCTTTACATATTTGGTTTGGCCAGGTGTTCAAACTTTTGCAGAGGACCACATGTGCATCACATGCCCCTAACCTCAGGCTTCCCAAATGCGTTTTCGCCCCAGGAACACAGTTTCATCCGGCGTTACGAGGTGCTGGACGTGGACGTGGCAGGCTGGTTCAAGACTGTAATGGAGCGCACCGAGTCTCCACGCAGCAGCCAGTGCTACAGCCAACACCAGCTCCATTCTCTCTTCAGCAGGTAGCCAGACAGAGCTGGAGCATCGGACGAGGGAGGGAGAGAGAGAGAGCGTAGATTGTGTGTGCAGGTGGGGAGAGATGAAGGTGCTGGTTGAGAGATTAAAAAGAAGAGACTGAGGGATGGAGCAGGTGATTTATGGACAAATTGAGATGGATGGATGAATGAATGAATTGGGAGAGAGAGCGAGCGAGTAAAGGTGAGAGCCTGACTGACAGACGGACAGACATGGGCAAGTGTGATGTAAATTTGAAACCTATTTATATATCTATATGTATAAATATATATATATATTTTTTTCGTTCTTTTCATCTACCAGTCTATCAGGACGGACGTTAGTGTTAGCAGTAGCTCGTTCATGCAGGTTCGCTTGTCATAGCCCGACATGTGCAGTGTCATACACTTCCACTACCAACATAAGCTATAGTTCACTGTACAATGTATAGCCACAGCTGTGAATGAGGCGTTCACATACTTCACATGATGTTCAGTTCAATCAGTGTAAGCCATAGGTGGCTGCGCAATGTATGTGTTGCGGTGTGTAGCCACTCTATAGATAATGTACAGTACTGTGTTCATGGGAGCTCCATGGTCATTAGCATCAGATCCTCCATAGCCCCTTACTCAGGGACTGAACAGAGTAGTCTAACAACACTGAGCCAAGGTGTGTATGTGTTTGTGTGTGTGTGTAGTACAAGTCCTATTAGACCTACGTTTTACTATATGGCAAAGTTTTCATGCTACTGTGCAAAAACAGTACACTGAATCAGTCTAGGAAACAGAAGTACAGAAAGGATATAGATTGTGCGATAAAATATTATTATTATTATTATCATTATTATTATTACTATGCTAACTCTTCTGACTCACTTTATAGAATTTTTAGATTTCATTGAAAACTTTTAACTTGGGCTGGCCTGTGAATAGCATTTTACAGGCTTCACACGCTTTGAATATTTGTTAGTATTTCCAAACTGGGACACACATTCTCAAAGTCACATCAAAATTTTATATACATTTTATCTACAGTCGTAAACGAAATTATTCATACCCGTGGCAAATTTTGACTTAGTTATTTTGGCTTAGGCACAAGCAAGACTCTTCTTCACTGGAAATGACACAGGCGTCTCCCAGAAGATAATAAGACAATGAACAAGAGACGACATTGTGGAGAAATATATTTCTCAGCTTTTTTTTTTTACATTTGAACAAAAAGTGACATGCACAATATTATTCATAACCTTCTCAATAATCAAGAGAGAACCTTTTTTTTGGCTATTACAGCAATCAAACGCTTCCTATAATTGCTGACGAGCTTTTTGCATGTCTCCTTTTTTTCATAGACTGACAGTTTGCAAAAGGTATGACTAATGAGGGACATGCCAATTTTTGTTCAAATGTAAATAAAAGCTGAGAAATATTTGTCTCCACAATGATGTCTCTTGTACTTCATCTTATTATCCTCTCAGAGACACCTGTGTCATTTCCAGTCAAGAAGAAACTTGCTTGTTGCAAGTCAGAATTTGCCAGGGGTATGAATAATTTCGTTTACGACTGTATTTTTATAATGAACCATTTTCATTACTGCAGTTCAGAAACTCCAGTAGGTGCAAACAATTATGTTAATTGTCTGTTGAGGCCCAGCTGCTTGTGTGCACTATATTGCTGTAGAAGCCTTATATTCAAGCTTTTAAGCTTGAATGGGTGAGGTGGAGGAGATTATGGTGCTACTCTACTCGTATAAATGTAAGGAAAACCACCTTGGAATTAGCAGCAGAAGCCGTATTCGCATCCAGAACATTTTTTCATTTCACTGAGCAGATTTCATTTAAACCGTGCAGTTTTTCATGCATCTCTGCTCAATTTTTAACATTGAACCATGAAGCAACAATCTGTGTCTTTTCTTTTTTTAAAGACTTTTGCGAATGAAATGGCTTGAAAAAGCCAGAGCTTCAAATGACTAAATTCAGAATCCAAGTCGAACAGAAACAAATGCTCTAGTATTCAGATGATTTGGGCCAGCCCTTTATTTTAACTTATAATATTAGGTCCATTTGATAAAGATAAAACACAAAAAAATTAGTATAACTTGTAGCATTTTAAATAGACCACACCTTGTATACACTTCGGGAGTGCGAGACGGTGTAAGACCGAGAAAGGGGGTCCGTGAATGGAAGTTAATTGTTCTGTATAAATGCAACATACAGTAATGATGGCCGCCACATATTGGTAGAAGGATGTGATTAGAAAAAGGGAAAGGCTGACTGAGCTGTTTTCTATTAGTTCCCTCAGAAGTGATGTGGTGTTGGGAGGGATGGAGATATTAAGGTGCTGTGGACGGGTGGCTGGAAAGATGAGGATGAGGGCAAAATGGTTGTATTAGTAATGTTACAAAGAAGAAAAATCTATATGGAACATTTTCTGCTCTAAAACTCCTACAACTCCACCCAAACCCGTTCAGTTGAGCTGTTCTGCTTCATTCTTTTTTGGTCCATTGTTAATATTCTGTTCTTTGCTTTCCACCATTAATTCTCACTTCGTTCTTATTCTGCCTTATTTGTTCTCACTTGTAAAGTTCCAGCAGACCAAAGCATTTCTGAGTTTCACTGCTTTATTTGACACAATTGCGGGTCTACGCCAATTTCGGTTGTCTTTCAGTCTTTAGTCGCGGGACACACGTAAACACACACAGTGTTCTTTGGAAAGGTGTTCACATTTTCCAGAACCAAAGCTGTAGACCTCGAGAATTCACTGCTCCTCAAAGCCAAATCACTGCTAGACCGAGGAAAGAGAGCGACAGAGAAATGAAAAGACGGAGACGTTTGGTATTATAATAAATGGGAAATTGTACGTTGGCGGGAAAGGTCAGGACAGTAGAAAAAAAAACATTGGGAGATCGAGGAAGGGGTCAAATAAAAGGAAGCTAAGAAAGTTGAAGAACTGAGTGGGAAGGCTAGACGTTGGAATAGGGCTGTCACTTTTGAATATGTTGAGTTTCGAGGAGTCAGTCAATTATTGTGATGAGCAATAGAGGAAAACTGAATAGTGGGTGTGAAGAAAGGTCAAATAAATATAACAGATTTTAGAGATTCCCAAATACTTCTTTGGAAAAGGTCTTTCAGCATTACATTAATTTTCAGGCTGTGCGTGCGTGCGCCCGTGTGTGTGTGTACCTATATACATACATACATGCATACATATACATTCACCCTGTACAGCAAAAGATCATGTAGCATTATATTACATTCATTCAAACAGTCGACAAATCGTTGTTGAAAAGTATCATCTTTTTTTTTAAGGTTGTGTAATCATGACAGCCCTATAGGAGGGAGGAAGATGAGAGAAGTGGGAGGGAGCGTGAACGTATGATTAGAAGGGCTTTGTAAGGTCTGTAAGAGGTGCCTGGTTTGTTTTTCGTTTTGTTGTTGGAGTGTTGTACTCTCTGAAGGTGAGCACTGACGTGGGGACGGGGGCGGGTTGATATTCACCGACTGCTGTGGTGAAGCGAGCTAGCTGGACATTGCGTAAAAGCTTTCGTCGGTATCAAACCAATGTACTTTTTTTTTTATCACTAGGGGTGTTTTGTTTGTTTTTCATTATTGAATCATTATTGAATCTTTTTTTAAAGCTGATTATTATATTTATTTATTGTTGCTGCTGCTACTTTTTGCTTTAGATGCTGCTGTCAATTGTTTTGTTCCCCAAAGGATGACAATGATTTCTCTTACTTTCTTTTTTGTTTTGTTTTTTGTTTGTTTTCACTAAACCAAAAAATTCAGTGAAAAGCTGCAGTGTCTTTACATTTACCAAAAAAAACATTAAAGATGAACATAAACAGAGACTGTGGGACAAAGCGAAAGAAGAGGTGTGGAGGTGAAGAAAAGTGAATACAAATATATAAACAGGTTTAGCGTAGAAGCGTCACAGTGCTAACCCCACGGTTCACACCTCACAGCTAGCTAATAGCAGTTGGTAGAAAAAGTATTAAAGGCACAGAGTAGACACGTAGTGGTCATATTTATATATAAGAGCTATATTTCTTTGGCTGTTAGGTAGCTAGGTGTGTTGCATTGTAGTTGTTGTTGTCGGTTCCGTCCTGTGGTGGATGTAGTATTTGCAATTTCCCTTTTTCCATTCGGTCAAAGAACACTTGTGTGATTGGAGATCAGGAAGAGGGTCTAAAACTCCTATATCAATATTCTGTCACTCTACATCCATATCATTATCAGGGCTATCTGATTAAAACCTTTTAATAGAATTTCTTACTCCTGAACGGCCGGAGGTTTTGTTTCGGCAGTGACGATGTTTGTGGGCTCAGAGGCCCCTTGGATGGTTTAAATCTGATCTGAAGAAGTGGGTTGTGAAACAGTGCTGAAATCATCACCACGACTGTAGTAGTGACTAACCAAAACCCACCAAACCGTGTCGTAGCTCTGTTCATCATGATTGGATGTGGAACAGAGATGCTTGCCCAGAATCTCAGAGTCCCGTGTCAGTTTGTCAGTCAGTCACTTGCTCTGTCTGTCTTTTTTTTTTTTTTTTAAAGGCCTTGCGAAATACGACCATGACCTTAACCCACCAAAGGTGTCACTGATGAAACAAATTGAAC
>JBBMFX010000080.1:18144516-18162908 GCA_037832545.1 Rhabdalestes septentrionalis | reverse complement strand
GTCACTGATGAAACAAATTGAACTGAACTGGTTTCCTTCTAATCACCTGCTATCGGTATCATAACGACTGAATATCGCCACGGCGACGTCGGCCCCCTCCGGCTAGCGGGGGTGACGGCTAACTGTAGTTTCTATGCTTGTGAGGCAGATGCGGGTATGGGACTTGTGTTTAACACAGCCTAAGCCAAGCTGTCAATGACACACACACACACACACAAATGTGTGGATGTCAAATCCTTCAGGCCATCTGAAACCAAAAGTTTGTGAATGAGAACAGTGGTAAAGCTGGTAGCGCTGTGTCATATAGGGACTTATACCTTGTACCATTTGTTGTGCTGAGACAGACAGACACACACACACACACACACATATATCCATCTTGTAAAGTTTTGAGTGTGGATTTATATTTGACTGTACAGCCACTCTCCCTTTTGCTGATCAATTGTTTTTAATTTTTCTTTTCTGCTTTTCTTGAGTTTTGAGATCTGTATTGTGTGTGTGTGTGTGTGTGTTTGTATGTATGTGTGTATGTTACAGTTGAGTTGTGTGATCCTAACCCATTTCTCTCTGACAGTAGCAGTACATGAATTCATGTTATGAGGAGTAGATATTAATACGGTTTTCATTGCTGCTTCAGTAGCATTAGACGTGTGTGTGTGTGTGTGTGTGTGTATGTATGGAGGTTTGTGTGTTTGTAAAGGTGGAATCACCTTTTTTTTTCTTTCCTTTTTTTGGCGCTCAGGCATGTACTCTTCCGTTGCAGTATGATGGGAGGTTATTATTATTATTATTATCATTTTGTATTATTATTTCCCCATCTGTAAGTAAACCAAATATTCACTATGCAGTCACTCAAATTGTCAGCTTGCTTTATCCCTAAAGCCTCCTGTGTTTGTATATGTGGGGTGTATGTGAGTATGTGAGTATTTATATACATATCTATGTATATACACACATACACACACCTCATATGGTGGAAATGCGGTTAGAGAAGAGTACCTAATTACCTTTTTTCTTCCTTTTTCATTTTTCCTCTGAGAAGCGAGTGCTTTTTATTTCGGTAGGAAGAGAAGTGTTCTATTCTTTCTGTTTGGTTTATTTGTTTTTCGAATGAGCTGACACATATTTAAGGATTGTATCGGGTGGGAGGGTGGGAGGGTGCGGGTGGGTAGCGAGGGGTAGACTGAGGTTAGATTGGGGGGGAGGGGTCTGTTTGTCCAGTGCTGTAAGTATATCAATTGCATGTTATGATCTCGGATGTAACTGCCATTGATTTTAGACTTTTGTTGGGAGGGGGAACTGGGGAAGGGGGAGGGGCACAAAATTATCTTTATTTATGATTTCTACATATTATATATTCTGTATTTTGTTTGTTTATTTTGTCGTATGTTTGTAGAAAAAGACACACTTTTGCTTTTTTTATTTCTCCATACCTTTGTTTTAATTCACTTTTTTTTTTCAGGGGGAAGATTTTTACTTTTATTATTGTTGCTTGATTTCAAGCTGTTGTAAAGGTTCTAGATCTGTTGTCATGTTTGATTTCCTACATGGCATGCTAGCATTTTGAGTGCGAAAAGAGTATAAAATTAGTGTCTTTTATACGTTTAGAAAACCAAAATACTTTTTTTTTTTCTCCTTTGTGTTTCTCCTCAGTTTTAATCCATTTGCAATTTATTATTTTTTTATTTTGTCTGTCGTATCTTGTTGTTGCTATTATTATTTTATAATATTATCTTCAGGGTTAATATCACACCAAAATTGAACAAAGATGCTGTGGTGTTCCTAGAGAGAGGGGCGTAGATGGGTAAAGATTTGGGTCTTTCTTCAGGAACATCATGTCAAAGGTGTGTCTTTTTCTTTTGAAGCTGAGCGATCATTTCATTGTTTTGTTTTTTTTCCACCCTGTAATGTTGACATTTGTTGCCTTTTTTTTTCTTTCTTTTTTTGTGTCTGTTGACCATGATTATATCTGACGTTTAGCTCCATCTGTATGTAGCTAGGTCTCACGTTTTTGAGCCGTTATTGGGTTCCCTAATGCTGTACAGAGCTAAATGGTTAGAATGTGTCTTTTTTTTTTTTTCGTGTGCAAATGTCATCATTCATAGCTGCTGTTGCACTGGAGTTTTCTTGTATGATGTGACGGAACACAAGGTCCATTTAAATTCACCAAGTTCTGCCGAATTCAAACTGAAGATATTCTTTAGGATTTAATCGTTCAAGTTCCATTTGAATTGGCTGATTTCATTTCAATCCAGATAGTCTGTTGTATTGCCTAGAACCTGTAGTTCACTCTAAAGAAGTAGGTGTCAGTGGTTAGCTTGGATTCTGTTTTGCTGTTGGCATTTCTGTGACTCAAGACATCTCAATACTGTAAAAAAAATAAAACATTCACCAATAAGACATGCTTTTGTGCCAACAACTGTAATTATAGCGCTTCGGTTTTCTGGTTTAATTGCGAATACCTGTCTATTTGGGATTAGCCTGATTTAATCTTAACAAATTTGGTATTTTATGTAGAAAACCTTTTGAAGAGTGTCATCTGCCAGGCTTCAGTTTCAGCTAGCTCGTCCTTGGCAAGTTTTTTTTCTTTGGCATCTGAAATTGTTGTTTTGAAAAAGAACAAAATGAAATATCCCCCCCAACTTTTGTTTTACACAAGACACAACCATTACAGCTTTATGGATGCTTTGTGTTACTTTCCTTTTGGTTGTTTTTTTTTTTTCCATTTATACCCCTTTTAAGTCTCATTTCCTCAATATTTCAAATGAAATAAAATGCCATTATATTGTGAATACCTCAGGATTTTTTTGAGAAAAAGAAAAAAACATTTAAAAACTTAAAACAAATAAATACAAAAAAAAAATCTTCGAACAAGTGTTTGTAATTCTTATTGATTTTTTTTTTTTGGTGGGGGCAGCTGGTGTTTAGGAAGTTCCCCCTGCACTGCTAGTGGCACCACTGAGGAGGTACCCTTGACTATGGTGCCGTCCCCGCACTCTGTGTTCCTGACGGCCCCCTGCTTCAGTTGGTGAATGGGTTAAATATAGAGAAAGAATTATCTGCTTTTATGTGTATGAAAAATGAAGACTACACTAGGGATGAAAATCACAATAGGGCAAAAGGGTTGCACCATTTTGGAGAACAATAGTATCAGTTTGAACGCTGTATTTTTGTTAAAACATACAGAAGATGTTAACAAAAATATGAAGTTTCATTTCCTTAATTTACATGGATTTCTCATGGCTATCTACTAAAAGACCCGAGACACCCCTCCACCTGCCATTTGGCTCAGAGCTTGGGTTAATTATTGGCTACAAATGAGGGAAAAAAACAGACAAATTGGCATTAATAAGATTTATTATTTAGCAACTGTTACCTTTATGGTACAGAAATCATCCATTACACATTTCATCACTGTTGATGCAGTACTGCAAAAACGGAAGTTTTAATCAACATTATTTTCTCACTTAATCAGTGCAAAATATGCTAAAGCAACCCAATGAGAAACTGTACGTCATCCTTTGCCCCTTTCTGTCTTATTCTAGAGGTTAAAATGTATTTTTTTTTTAAGTTAGCAGTAGAACAAATAAATAAAGAAAATTGGCAGCCTTTTAAGTTGACGTGAACAAAACCAGCGGGAAAATGGAACAAGAACGCAAAAGCAGAGTGGTTCATCTCTTGCCTTTTACGGTCTGAGGCTTTTAACATGTGCGTGAATGTTGAGTTACAGGTTTCTCCTGGACCAGAAGGCCATAATAGAACTGTGGTGGGACTTAATATTTGAAATGGGACCAGAGGATCACTTACCAAGCTATGAGGGGACTTGCGTGTCCTTCTGTGGTTGAAAATGTGCAATAAAAGAAAGGCCTCCTCCTCGGACTCGCAGGCGGCACAGCAGCTGAAGGCAGACTCGATGCGTGCGTGTGCACACAGACATTTCTCATTATTCCCGGAAAACTTCACTCAAGTGCTAATCAGGCCAACAATGGAACAAAAACATTATCTGAACTCTATTCCGCAGCTTTCATGCCCGGTTAGCAACATTACATGTGAATGTGTAGTGAAAATCCTCCTCGGCAACAATTTACACACATTTTGGGCACAAACGGGATTCCTCCTTTCAACACCTGCTTCATTCCATACGTTTCTCTTCACAGTATGTTTACAGTAGACCTACTTTTCCATCCTCTTCTTTAAAACCTACACAAAGTGACCGGGACGTTCACTTGTTTTTTGCACCATCACGTGGCTTACTGCTTATCACATGATTAGCCACATGACTTGCGTGAAGTAATATGATGAAAGAGAAAAGCCGCTGTGGTCATGCAGTCTAAGAACAAACATCTCAAAATGTTGAGTGTGCAGTTTTTGTTACTTTGCCGTTCCTTGGTGCACTCAAGTTTTTTGGGTTTTTTTTAGGTTTTCCCCATATTACCTCCTTCATTCCTTTCCTACATATCAAGGTCCCTACAATAGATGCAACTTCCTAAATCTCTATCTACATTCTCTGATGCATAGTACTTTCCTGTTCATTGTTAAAATTAATCTACATACTTTTATCCTTTCAACTTGCACGTAAAGTTACTGAGATGCACTGAAAATATCTATTTGAATAGAACAGAGCTCTTTGCAACTAGTCGGAGTGTGTGGGTCCTACTAGGGCTTGGTGAAACTTTTCTTATCCAGCATTAGTGTCTCACAACAATGTTAGTATTGTGACACTGGTAATAGTAAAACTATATCCAGGTTACTGGGTGCTTCATTCATCTGTAAAGAAAATCCAGAATTACTTTGTGTGATTAATGTTTAGTGTGTAAAGTTCTCTTTGCTGTAAAACTACTTAGTGAAGAGTACATGTAAAAAAGTTGATATTGACATAGATTTGGAAAATATTGTTAAGATGAACTGTAGCACTACCAATTCCATTCAAAGCTAAAAATGAGGGACTAACTGGAACTGGAACTGAATGTGTTGGTGATCCCTGTGATAATTCCAGTACACCTCAGAACTTCCCCAGACTACTTACTAATGAAAACACACATTCTCTCTCTCTCTGTGTCTCTCTCACACACACACATCCAGACACATATGGTTCCAACAGTGGTCATAGTAGGTTGCCATACCATCTGAAACACTAACATGACACAGTTTGTATTGTACTGGCCGCCACTGAAAACCTGGCCCAGTGAAATTTCCTGACTGTCTTCCAGAGGAAAAAAAAGAAAGAAACCCCCCCAAACTGCGATACTGAGACTTTAGCTTGGATCACAGTGACCCAGGACCTTCGCCTCACTGTTTTGATGGGATTTGCCTTCAGGGAGATACTTGTTTGCTCAAAACAGGAGGGGAGTGTTCGTCACAGTTCACAGTTTTTGCTTGGGTTGATTTTAGTGGTGTTGCTGTATGTTGTGTAGCACAGTTATCTTTGGTTGACCTCTGTCTTCATCTTCATTTTCTGCTTCTTCCTTCACCTATCCTGTCCTGCATTCCGCTCCAGAGCTGTATGTTAGGGGCGCTACTTCCCTTTCACATGCCTTCTGAAGTCTGGATGCCGCATCACATCCTGTCAGCAGTCGGACAGCTCAGAGCACGTGTTTGAGTCGCTGGGGTTCTTCCTCCTCTGACGGAGTGATTTATCATCATCCTACACATACACACACACACACACACACACCAATATATATTCTGAGTATAGGAATAATTATTTTATAGATTTCATATAAATACATCATGAATAAGATTAGATTAGACATGACAAAGGCCTCATTTACACTGCAGGTCTTGATGCTCAATTCCGATTTGTTGCCTATATCCGATTTTTCTGACCTTCTGTTTGCACGTATTTTTAAATCGTGACCCATATTCGTTTATTTACACTTGCTTGAGCAAAAGGGGTTGTTACGCCACACAGTAGCCAAGATGGACGAAGGTGAAATATGTTAGCTCTGCGATATGCAAATTCGCCAAATAACACCATGGCGGAGAAGAAGGAAAAGGGCGATTATTGCAGCCTGCGCATATACTTCAGTTATTACGGCCTCGACTATTCAGAGGAGCGTCTGGGTGCATGAGAGATCTAAGGATTGGTGGGAGAATATTGTGGGGGGCTTTATCGAGGAGCAGTGGGTCCCAAATTTTAGAATGTGCGAGCCAACTTTCGATTTGCTGTGTCAACAGGTGCGGGCTTTTGCACAGATCTTAAAGTACATAACACCACGCCTGGAAAATCCAATCTGCCCGTTTACATGACAGTCACATTGACACATATCTGATTTATATCTGATTTATTTCCACATATGAACCAGGCCTGAATTCGATCTCAAAATATCGGAATGCTGCGTTTTTTCCCTGTTAACACTGCCATGGACCAGATCCAGTCTGTGTCACATATGAGCAAAAAGTCGGAATTGGGTCACATTTAACAGACAGTGTAAATGGGGCAGAATACTGACGAATGACTAGATCACTAAGATGAATAACAAATTCAGAATGCTTTCTATTTGAAAAGAGATAATCAAATTTTGACAATCACCATAAACATTCAAGTACACTAATCAGTGAATAATCTTAAATTGTCTCTAATATGCATCAAATGTTCCACTGGTGTGTGCTGTGCAAGTCTGTGTGTGAGTGTGTACATTTCTTACCACCTGAAAGACGCCATTTGCTCCCCACTCCCCAGGCGACTGGTCTTCAGGGTCGTCAGCTTCGTCCTCTTCTTCCTCGCCTTCCTCTTCCCTCACTGTGTCCATCCCATCCTCCTCATATTCCGTCAGACCGTCAGACTCCTCCGCTGTGCAACGCGCACACACACACACAGATATAAACCATCACCACAGCATACACATAACGCTTCAAATCTTAAACTGTTTAAAATTAGCAACACACTGCCATGATAAATAACCCATTATGCCTGAATGACATCTTAAAATAATTCTTTTATTAAAAAATCAGGCCCTCAAACACACATTGTGTACTACAGCCCTAACTTTGCCTACTCCATTTGAATTCTATGTTTTAGCATTGACTTATTTAATTAAAAAGCTCCTGCCTTGCTAGGAGAATCTGTTTTAAATTAATTTTTGAATTCAGGTGTAGATTTCTGTGAGAAGCCATCGAGTATTTTATTTGAATAATTTAGCATCTAAATGGTTGGGACTCAAAGTGCACATACAATGTTGATAATTTTCCTCAGACACTCTGGGAAATAGTTTAAAAGGTGCCCATTAATAATCTATTATTGTACCAGTAAATGGAAATAAAATGTTATGCTTGCATATTATATATAAACCTTTAGAATGAGTCCTCTGTAGTTCTCTCTCAGTCCTCTTTCCCAAGATTGCTATTATAGTCTCACAAGAGCAAGAAATGATGATGTGTTACAGAACAGGAATCACAATCACAGTAAATTACCATCTGCTCCCACGTAGCTTTGCACTGGCTCGATCCTGGACACGATCTCCGCCAGGTCGGTGAAGTCTGCCCCGGGACACGTACAGCTCTGCCGCACGAATACAAATAAAACAAAACACTCATGCAGGTGTGAGATTGAAGACGGGCAGCCGAGGCATTTTTAATGAAGGCGGTGTGCACTATTAGTGGATCTGTCATTTATCTATTCAGTATCAATTACAATTCCCTTTCTCGCAGAACGGTAGGCAACCACTTCCATGGTGAAGAGATGGAAACAGCAATGGGTGGTAATTATTTTTTTTACAGTGGTTAAAAAAAGGTCGACTCGGTCTCGTGTGTTTCTGTCCACTAGGATGTTTTCAAGTACTGATCCTACATCAGCATTCACATGTTCACCCACTGCAGAAAAAACATGACTATTACTGATGTATAATGAATATATCAGTACTTAGGAATATACGCATATCATTTTTACAATATCAACAACTTGATTCTCTTAATCTGTCAAGAAAAAAAAGGCGTAAACTCTTAGGGATCACGCATTGCATCAGCGCTCACATCAGTTTTCTTGCTGTCAGTATAGTCGGCGGAGCGGTGATCCTTCAGCATGTTCTGGATGATGTCACCTCGGGCCCAGCTGGTAAACAGTAGCCTTCCGTGCTGGTAGCCCACGTCCTGCACAAGAAACACACACAGTGGTCTTTTTCATTCTAAGGCCCCGACTGATACAAACACACCATAGTTGATCCTACAGGGACGGCTGGTGGTCAGGGAGTGGCCCCTATGATTGGAATATTGTGGGCTTGAATCCCAGGACTGCCTGTGGCACCCCTGAGATTCCTTTGAGTAAAGTACCGTCCCCACACTGTGTTGCTGGCTGCCCACTGTTTCGATTGGTGAATGGGTTAAATGCGGAAAATACATTTTCTACACTGTTCACTGTGTGCTGTAGTTTGTTCATGTATGACAAATAGACACTTTACACACTTCACATACTTAATGACGAATTTATGGGAGTAAATAGAATAGCCTATAGAATTTTTTGGTTTCTAAATTAGATTTTAAATGTAATGAAACAGTACTTTTATGACCTATAGCTGCTTATGCTACCTAGAAGCCTGATATAATGCACCTCCTATTTAAAGTGACAACAGTATGTTTAATGTGACAATATATCAAATGTATCTAAACCCAATCTTTAGCCTGAGAATAACACATTCTACCACATATTCTACTTCTGTATGAAGAGAAATGATAAAAATACCCCATCATCGGGAGACCAGGGATCAAGACAGGCGATGTTATCAGCAAATGGATTTGCAGGGATATCTTTCTTATGCTACTAAAGAAAGCTCTTGAATCAAATATAATCATTCTCACTCTGAAAGTCTCATCATTTACAGCAGTAAAACAGATTGCACCTGTGCATTTCCCCGCATTCCCAGACTGATTAAAATGGCTAAAGAAAACTGTGTTCTCCGCGAAGATGTGTGATACATAAACAGACATAAACAGTGTTTCTGTCTAAAATGTGCATGTCACTATTGTTTTCTACACTACCGACCAGACGTGACTCAAAATTACACTTGCAACAGTTAAAATAGTGATGTTAGGGGCAGAGTGTGTGCATGTGTGACTCTGTTTCATCCATCAGAAACTGAATCAGGAGTGAAGCTGACCACAGAAAAGCTGCTCTACACACACGACTGCCCTCACAACACATATGGAGGTGTTTCATATTTCTTACACAGCTCACACTGCAATAATTCAGAAACGAATAGTAACCTGTTAACACCTAATCATATCCCTGGCCGTAACAGATTGGGGGCTCGTCCGGGATCTGAACCCAGGACCTCTCGTAACCTTACAAACAGTGAACAGGTCTCTTATGGTTTTCAATGGCCGCATATAACTTAAGGCAACTACGTAAAGGAGAATTAAGAGGTAAAACACAGTGGTTGTTGTAACATTCTAGCCCTTTTGAAATACTCATGTTGAGTAATATGCAAAAATAATGTAGAACGTAGGGAACAATAGATCAAAATGACAGGAAGTTATATTAGTTATTACTGTGGTGACTCAGCAATTGCACAATGCCTTGTAATAATAAGTAATGTTATAGTAAGTAGAACCACATTATGCATAATCATAATCATGGCCATAAGCTATTGCTAAAATGCTGCACAGTGAATTACAATGCACGTGCACTCACATAGATCTCGTCAAACTTGCCGAAGTCCATTGTCTTGAACCGGTCAATGGGGGGCCGTATGTATTCGCAGTAGGCGCTCTTTTTCACCACCTCCAGCTGCCGTACACAGGACACGTAGGCCAGTCGGGACTGAATCTCAGCCATATCAGGAACCTGACACAGAGGTTATTTTCAAATCAGTTCTTTTTGTGCTATCCTTGAAGCTGGAGACATTTTAATGCCTTACATAAAATCAATAATCATTTTTGTCCTGTTAATTATGTACAGTCTATGTTCCAAATATCTATGTGGCATCACATGCCACTTTATTCCTTTTCATTTCCAAATATCTGTTGTTTTAGGAACAATATTAAATGCAGCATTATTAACATACTTACAATTATACGAAGATACAAAATAAAAGTTTATTTATTTCCATATAGCTGTTGTATTCGGAACATTAGGTTCAGCTTAATCAAGTTTACTATATGAATGTAAAGGCTAAAATGTATTTTTTGATGTTTTATCCATAATTTATCATAATTATGTAGCATCATCTATGTATACTAAATTTTCCAAAATGTTCTGACTCAACATTTGATCGTCACTTTTCAAATATAAGCCGTTATGGGTGTTCATTTTATAATAACTTGATTTTCTATTTTATACAGGTTTCTCAGTTATTATGGCATCGTCTACAGCTCATTCCTAAACACAAATAAAAAATTTTACCCGTAAACATAGCCAGACAACACATATTGCATTGCAGTTTACATAGTCGGCTTCAACGTTTTGTTAATTGATTTTTTTTTCCAAAACGATTTCATTTCAAATGCTCCTAAAGAGCCATATAAGCTTTTCACTCCAATGAAGCAGAGACACCAGATATCACTTTTTTAAACAGTTGGTCTCTGTCTGCAAGCAATAGTTACATGAGCTGTTCTCCTGTTTGACTGAAATGAAAACCTGTGTTGTCCCTTTGGAGCTCAGATCAGGAACTGGCCATTAAAAAAAAAAGAGTCTCATCACTTGAATCAAATGCGCTCTGAAGTCTACTGAGTGACTTGGGCGGAATTAAAGTGTCCCCAGCTGTGAAAAGAAGTCGTCTGTGTTAATCTCTTCCAATATTTTTAGCCAGGATTTAATTACAGAAGATTCTTCTGTAGTGTTGAGAACAATCTGGTCCATCGTTTCTCCTTTCCTGTACTGCAAAAACTTCTGATCTAACCAAGACTTGCAATCTTTTTCTAGCCTAAAAGTCAATTTTATCTTGTTTTGAGAATATTATACTATATAAGAGCAGCTTTGTAAGATTATTAAGATTGATTTAAGATATTGTTTTCCTATTTCAAGAAATCTCAGAATAGAAACAAGTGAAATGAACGGTCAGTGCAGTAAGATATTTAGACTCCAAAGAAGGGAAAAGATCTGCCAGTGCAGTAAGATATTTACACTTGGTAAGATTTCTTTAAATAGGAAAAAAAAAATATTGAAACAACCTTAATGATCTTACAAACCTTTCTTATACTGTACATTATTCTCAAAACAAGATCAGGAAGACTTTTAAGTTGTAATATAAGAGTGCAAGTCTTGGTTAGATCGGGAGTTTTTGCACTGCTTCACCCCACCTTCACTTTTTCTGCCCACGGGTTGATCCGCTTCCACAGCAACCACCAGCCGGACAGACTGTCACCGTAGTTACAGAGATCGGTCTCGTCCTGACTGCCCACGTCAATGGCGATGACCGTTTTGGCACCGATGTTCCGGGCGATGTCGGCTACAGGGCATCAGAACCATGGGCACAGACAGAGAACACACACACACACACACACACACACAAACACACAAACACACAAACACACAAACACACACACAACCAAGGGGGAGCAGGAAGAAGCAAACTTTTCTGTTAATATTTCATCATTTTCTTTCTTTCACAAGCCACGGACACCAGGAAGCTGCACACAGCAGATGTTAACCTGGCTTTAAATTTGCATAGCTTACATTAATCACACCAATCCCTGATTCCTCAGATGTATTCAGGACTGTCACAGCCTATTAGTACCTTATTTTGATCAATGGCTGAGTAAATCGAATGTTTAGACAATAATGAAAATGAATTGAATTTTCAAAATAAATTTACTTACAAATGCGTATTTAAAACATACATATAAAACTCTAATGTTGTATGAATGCATATGGGTGTGTGTATTTCCTGTATTTAAAATGAGCCTTTTTATCATTCAGCCTGCCAAATACTAAGAGAACACTGTGATTTAGACTGGTAATAAGAAACAAAGTGTGGTCTTTACAATATAATAAACACTATATTACAATATATATTACAATATATATTCATTTTTTCAAGTGTGTTTTCTCTAAAAGACTTTTAATTTAATATAGAAAGCAGTACATTAGGGATATCACATGATATTTGACATAAGACATTTTTTATGGTCATGTATCTATTCTAAATAAAATAAAAAAATTAAATAAATATTATTCATCAAGAAAGCACATTTTACTAGCTAATCGAATAGAACTGTGACGCCCAAAACTTATTACGAAGCCCCTAAATGCATGAAGAGTGTGTAAAACAGCTTTCTGGTGTGTGTTCGTTGTTAGAGAGCCAAGAGACTGGGAAAAGCTCTACATTTGTTTTTGCAAACTAATTTAATATGCATAGTCAATTAAACTGCAATGTATCATGGCTACATTCAAACAATAGACTGAAATGCTGCAATCGGACTGATGTGCAGCCTCCCCTTATGTATTTCTATAGCTCTAGCAGCCTTCTACCAGCTAATCATATTAGCGCATGTTTAGACTTAAATGAAAGAATATTCAATTAGTTCTAAAACATAGAAAAGGCTAAAGGACTTTTTCCCCCAATATAATCTTCCCAGTCAATGACCCTTTCACAAGATATTTTACAAACATGTTATGTCCATGCGATCATTCTCAACAGGTTGAAAGCAATCTGAATGTTACAATACTCATTTATTTTGAATTGTCTAGAAGAAAAAAAACAAAACAACCTGTGCTGATAAAAGCTTTTGCTAAGATTCATAATCAAACCAATATTGTAACATGCAGAATCATATCTTAATGCACACCAGTCTAAAACTGCACACTGTCTGGTTTATGATACTTTTTCGTGCATTTTTAAATTACATTTTTGAAATATTCCTGATAGAAGATTCACGGAATCTGAAAAAATAAATAAATTCACGAATAAATAGGACATAATACGCCCTTCGGCCCTTTTTGCGTTCGACCCAATCATAAACCAGACAGAATGCTAAAAATGACTGACACGGCTTTAGAGGCTGGTGGAGGTTAGATTACCAGGGAATGAGACTAAAGATAATCCCAACTAATCTCATTCCACCATCGCTCTGTACAGCAAATACCCTGTGGCACTTTCACCATCTGGAGCTTAGTGTAGATGAGAAGCCAAACTGAGTATTCTTTTTTTTCTTCCAACAAATGATATGCTGGTTGACAAAAATGTCAGGTTTCAATTGTATATATTTTTTTATATTTTAAGTTTATTTATTTAACATCTAACACAGATGGAAAAAGCAGAACCACTGACTCAGTCGTCTCGCTAATTTAAGGGTAGACACTACTTACCAATAAGCGTAAATGGGCACAGTTTCCGCAAATCATTGAAGCACTCAGATCACAGTAAATCTCTTTGATCACTTGAAACACTATCCCTGATAGTAACCCCTTAGACGTCACAGTTATACTGCTGTTAATAAAAACAATGTGTCATATTATGTTAAATGTTTCTCACTCATAGCAAATTGGAACAAAGAGTTTTCTGAGAATCCACATTCAGGACTAGATATCAGGTAACCACTAATGCTAACTTACAGAATAATGGTTTCCTAGCAAGGTCAAGCTCCCATCATCAACCAGAGGAGCAAATCCGGTGCCTAATCTAGATTACCAAATGACCTAATGAAGATCCGCTATATGGAGTAAAGTATTGGGACACACCTGTTTTTCAGGGTTTGGGCTAGGCCCCCTACTTCCAGTGAATGGTAATCTTAAAGTTTCAGCAGACCATGACATTCTGGGCAATGCCGCGCTTCCAACTTTGTGGACACGGTTTGGGGATGAACCTTTTCTTGTCTAGCAAGACTGTGGTCCCAGTGCACAAAGCAAGCTCCATCTAGACATGGTTGGAGGAGTTCAGTGTGGAAGAAGTTGACCTCAACTCCATCCAGCACCTTTGGAATGAACTGGAATGGAAATTGTGATCCAGACCTTCTCGTCCAATATAAATGTTCTGACCTCATAAAAGCTCTGCAGAATAAATCAGCACAAATTCCCACAGAAACTTCAAAATCGTGTGGAAAGCCTCTCAAGAAGAGTGGAAGCTGTTATGGCTGCAAAGGGGGCAGGGGACACTCCATATTAAAGTATATGGAGCTGGAGTCCCAGCTGATGTCATGGTCAGGCGCCCCACTACTTTTCATATAATATAGTACACAATTAAACTGTGCCTTTAGTTTATGCTTGTGACTCAAATCTACACCAAAACTATTTTTAGAGACAACATTTTGCCTAAACAAAAGAACAATATAATTTTTTTGTCAATGCCCTTAAAATGAGTATGTTATATGAAATGTATGACTTTAGACTTCTGATGGTCTTAAAGCTGTAATGGTCTTGCAGGAAACTGTGCCCAGGCCTTTTTACAACCCACAACTCAACAGTTCAGTTGACCACCCCATTTCTTTCTTCTGTCCCTGCAGAGGCCATCTGTATCTGAATCCAAGGCCTGGTCGGGGCTCTACTTGCCTGGTAGGTTGTTGATGTATCCGCCGTCCATGAGCAGGTTGCCATCTTTGGGGTCGCAGAGGGGCGGCAGGTACCCGGATAGGGTCATGCTCGCCCGCACATAGCGCCACAGAGAGCCTGCCACACGGGGGGAGGGAGGAATATCACCTCTTAATAACGGCTACAGAATGGCTACCAAAAAGTGCAGGCAACCTGCCAGCAACGTGGGTTAGTGGCACACGGGCCAGCGGAAGGGAAAACGTGATGATGGTCACCCCGTGGATGGCGTGTGGGAGGCTGGAGCGCATCTGACCATTGGTGTATGTGTGACAAAGAGAGGATGTCAGAAGTAAAGTTAAAACACTGATTTTGAGAGGAAGGCTCAAAAGCACTGGTGTGGCAAACACTCTCTGGTTCTCAAATTTTTTTTAATTTTCTACCAATTTTAACCCAGTAAGGAGATGTTACGGCCTGACATTTGGCTGATAAAAAAAAAGTCTGATTTTAAGGTCTCAGTAATTTATCAATAACTCTATTGATAACATACAGATCAATACTATTATTGAATGTTTTTAATTATATTTGACAATGTGATGTTCTTTTGAACAATAAAATCCTCTGCCAGGAGCTAAGGGCTTCTAACAAACGTCTGGCCTTCAGATGAAGATCTGCAAGTTATGCTTTCATCCAACAAAATATTCAATTTTTATATATTAGATAATTATTTTATTTGAACAGTTATTACAGAATTATTAGCTATAAAGCACTGTGTATTTAAAACCACTGAACATTATATAATCTAATCAAATTGGCCAGTATTACTGCACCTTAAAATCAGTGATAGTTCTTACAGTTCAGGCCCTAATAGACACTTCAAATATAATTTCAGATTATTTGCTGCAACACACTTCTATGCCATATGTACAAAACATTACAAGTGATTTATATTTCATGTGATAGCACATTCCAATCTCACATATTCAGCAGAGAGGTTTGAGGCGCCAGAGCTTGCAGAGACTTATCAGCGAACATGTCGGGCTTAGCCAGCCAGTCCTAGCCTGCAGTGCCAAGCTGTACCAGCAGGGAGCAGGAGAGGTGTGGCAGCAACATGGGTTGGAAGGAAAGAGGGGGCATCATAGAGAAAGAGAATAAAAGAGGCAGGTGTGATCAGTGCATGGATTGAATAATCAAATAGCATGCCATGAGTCTGAAATATATCTGTTAAGTAGCCATTCAATAGAGGAATCTCTGGTCTGTCTTTATGGTAACTTAGGGATCTGAGCTCTTAAATACATAATGCATGCGATGATAAGTATAAAAAATAAAACAGCAGCTGGTTAAGGTATGCATACATTGATGCTATGTGCACGGAAAAACAACTGGAAACGCATAAAGAGACAAGCTCAGACCGCAAGAGAACCACTCTTATTACATTCAAGCAAGAAGGAGACAAGGACAGGCACCACAGGGAGTCAATGGAAGATCAAAAAAGTCTTCATAAATATGTGAAAGTTAAATAAATACACTATAACCAATGTCATTTTTAAACCTCCCTGACCCTGTGTGTCGCAAGGCTGGAATTTAAGCCATTTTGAAACAGTTGCTTTTGCACATGACCTGATGAAATTAAGAACCAGAGATTTGAGAAGTTCTGATGTGTGTGAACTTATACTGTGAGAAATATAAGAGGTTTTAAAAAATATATTGTCTGCTCTCAACTGTAAATCTAGGTACATTTACATGAGAATATGTGAAGTGGGTTGCATGGTTGCTATAAAAGCATAATTTGGAGTTTTTGGAGTTGTACAGACAAAGAAAGTTTGGGTAAAAAAAATAAGAAATTAGCACGCTGTGTGATGTGAACCAGTGATCTTCTGATTCTCTTCATTCATCGGCCGGCGCTCCACCACTGTCGAGAGCACGCTGACTTGCTAATTATTCACAAGCTGATTCTTTTTCATTGAACCACAACAAATTGTGACACATTTTTAAAATAACTGAGCTTTAGTGTCTTGACGTCTGTTTGAGTCAGCTGTGTGTTTTGCTCCACATTTTGTCCTTCTCAGGCCACCTCAGCTGAGATATCACAGACTTTCTTTCTGGCCCACTTTTTGAAGGAGAATGGACCATCTAACTTTTCTCCCTGTACATTACAGAAGCAACAAAAATATCTTTTTTTTAAATGACCAATTCTTGGACTCTAACAATGGTGGTTTCTTGATGAATGGTCCACCTTGCCAGATAAATTTGGCCCAATGACTTGCATTGATGCATTGCACATTTTGCTTCAAGTTTTAGTGCAAATAATGTTTATTCCACTTGAAATAATCGCGTTATGTTCAAAACAGGTGTACAAACTGGTGTATGAATATTGCAAAATGTGATAAGATCTTAAAAAATGGGTGGAGAAACTGAAAGTGCAGCTGATTGGAGATCCTGTAACATTTACTAAAGGCAGCCCGTTATTAGCAGTAGCATCTCAACTGCAGCAGCTATAGAGGTCAGACAGAGACACGGGCCTCACAAACACAGACAACCATTCTATTACGAGAATAGGAGTATTTTAACTCTCAGCTCTCATGAATGTGCATAGTGACTCCTATGACTGACTTTCTGTGATACCAACATTCTATTTCAAATGCTGGAGTAGAATATTGTCTCTCTTTGCCATTTTTTTGAGACTGAAATGACATCGTCTTTGTCCTGAGTTTCACTGCACCTTTTAAACCCTACGGCCCACAAGCACAATACAATTAGTAGGCGGTTCTATAGATAGTTTGTGTGATTACAGCCTTAGTAAACGGACTGTTTCCGATATCAGATGGCCTGCAAGCACATACCGCACCACGTCAAGATACATGTTATGCTGCTCACATCTGTATAACTTAAAGCACAATATTACTTACAGAGACTGCACTGCTATTCTATCTACCCTACCTAAGCTACTTATCAGCTTAAATTTTTTTTCTTATTGGTCTTACTTACTCATTTGTCTCAGAACTCTTATCACATTATAGCAAGGCAGATGGCTAGACAAGCAATATGCCTTTACCCATCAATATCAATATGACATATGAATCAATAATTATTATATTTCCAAGACCTCTGGCTCGACAGACAAAAGACTAAAGCTTGAGAGTAAGGGTTAATGCAGAGATAATACACATGCACATATACTGTGTTTAGCAGACTAGGACAAGCAGCTGCATCATCCTTTCATTGTGGTGCAGTGCAACTGAAATGAAGTTGAGCCATGCAGTTCAGATGTATTCACCTGTAGGAATTCTCAAAAACCATAAACAGGCAGTAGAAAGAAAACTAAGGAGATAATGCACATGGCAATAACCAAATTTAAATTTGAAGCTAAAAGACCAAAAATGCTTACTTATCCAGTAATGAATGAAACCAAGTTAATTTATTAATGCTTTGATGGTAACTCATTTCCTGCTACTGACTTTCATTCATTGGTAGTCATTAACGTTTTTGGTCAAAACATACACAATTATCCAATTGCTACGTCTAGCACTGTGTCACTCCCTTCCACTCCATCTCACGTTGGACACTTTAATCTTTCCTTCCAAGCCATGGGGTCCCAATGTCCGGCTGGTCAGTAATGGGTTAATACCAAAACAAGATTTTGAAAGAATGGGGAGGTTGTGGGTTGTTTTTTTTTTTTTTTCCCTGGGGTTCTCACTTTGAAGAAGTTGGTCACAGGGTGGGTGGGGTTTGGGGGAGAATTTTCTGACCTGGGACATTGTTTACATAGCAACCATCCACGAGGAGATGGCCATCCTTGGGGTCGCAGAGAGGAGGTAAATAAGGGGTGTAGGAGGCACTGGCTCTAACATAGCGCCACACACAGCCTGGCAAAAATGAAGATGAAGAGGAAATCAAAAACGGACAGGAGATAGGAGAGAGGAGAGAGAGAGAGAGAGAGAGAGAGAGAGAGAGAGAGACAGAGAGAGAGAGAGAGAGAGAGAGAGAGAGAGAGAGA
>JBBMFX010000080.1:18133641-18144416 GCA_037832545.1 Rhabdalestes septentrionalis | reverse complement strand
AGAGAGAGAGCGAGAGAGAGGGAGAGGGAGAGAGAGGGAGAGAGAGAGAGAGAGAGAGAGAGCGAGAGAGAGGGAGAGGGAGAGAGAGGGAGAGAGAGAGAGAGAGAGAGAGGGGGTAGGGGGCAGAAAGTCTGTAGGCCATTTAGTTACACATATTCAGAAAAAAACAAACAAAAAATTCATCTGGACATTTAATTGTACCTGGAAAGCAAAAAACATACTTTCTTTAATACATCTGTTAAGATGTTTTTTTTTAACATCATTCCAGCTGGAGCCTCTATCACTTATGCTACATTTGTTTATTATATAAAGAGTAAGGATAATCTATATTAAATTGAACTGTCAGTTTGGGTTATTTAGCTTAATTTATGAACACTGAGTTCACCACTCATTACATCTAATATGTTACCTTGCATCTTCCTCCAACAAGTCTGATAAGAAAGATTCCAGCCATGAGTACAGCACCTGTACTATGACCACCCTTGGATAACAGACGAGGTCAACCTAACCCACGTTACAAGCTGATGATAGCTTGCTTTTCCGTAGAGGTCCACTATTTTTGACCAATCAAACAACAACCTGTGATTTCATCTCCTTGGTCATGTGTCAGAATTAGAGCAGTGTAAGCACAGCTAGAGCAGCAGACAACAGGGATGGGGTAGGCTGTGATGTTAAATGGGGTCAAGGAAAGCACAGGGAAATGTTCTGGGTCCTAATGCGGGGACAGCTTTCTCCACACCTCTAACATTTGGAAGCTCTAATGTCACCTCTAATAATGATGGCTAATTACCAGATGTTCTAATTCTATATAGTTGACCCTTTGGTCTGGAAAATATGGTACATAATGTGTAGAGATGAACAAAGAAACAAAAAAAAATGGGATGAAATGGGGTCAAATGGATGAAACTGTGTGGGAAATTATATCTATCAGACTGAAGCACACTTAGAAAGAAAGAAATGAAAGGAGGAGACAGCAATGAGAGATGAAGGGGGTGGGTGAGGGTTGTGGATAGGTGGGAGAAGAGACTGAAGGACAAGTCTCAGTTTTGCAGTTAGTTGGTCATGCCAAGTGCAATCCCACAAGCCAAACAGGTGAACCAGGGTGACTGAATGACCATGTGCAATCCCCAAATCCAGTGTGTCATAGACCGTAATGGCAAAAGCTGCATTTATACAATTAAAAAAGTGACAAAGGTCCGGTGTATGTTCATTTAAAAGAATGAATTACAGTAACCACTAGATAAAATCAAGTTTGGAGATTTGGGGTTACAGTTATGGTCAGTCATCCTTATGATTTTACAGCGGTTAGTGACTACAGTCTAGATAATTAAGGCACCACATTACAGTAAAATGAGTGGTTAGAAAAGCAAGATGGAATGACCATTCTTCAGATTTCACAGTGTAATGCTGTTGCTTATTCAGTGTCCCTAATCAAATCCCAAAAGGGCAAGTAATAAAAAAAATCTTAGAACATGCAGCATCCACCTTTCTCTTATGTTCATTTCATTTAACGAGCAGTCACAACACATCTCAAATTAACCTAAACAGCAAATGTTGTATCATGAAAACTGATCTCAAAAATTAGTGTAAAATATAGTCACAATTAACTTTGAATAGACAGGTAATGTAGTGCATTCAATCACTTATTAGAATAAACAAACCAAGGCACTGTTGAAACATTAGTTCTCAGTCATTGTAAAAAGCAGTATAATAATCTGTCTGTTGTTAAATGTGCCTTTACAGTCTAAATATACTATCGTAGTTAATCTTGTTGTAGAACTTACAAGGTCCTTATATAGAGCCCTGTGGAACCCCTCAATTTATCATCTAGGGAGGGGATGATTTGAAGTTCATAATATACAGTGCTGTTGCTATTAAGCTAATGCATGAATGAAAGTTGAAGCAGAGGGAGCATAGGTTTAGCTCTAACTCACCATCTTTGTGTACCCGCATTGCAGAAGCTGTGATATCAGTAGTCACATTGAAATAAGGCAGCCACAAGTCCTACAAATTCAAATGGAAGATTAATGAATAGGGATATTCATAATAAAACATTACTTTGATTGCCACGTATTAGAAGTATGCAATCAAAACATCATCACTTAGTGTTTTTAATGCAGCCCATAAGACAAAAAAGTTCAAAGAGGAACATTAGCATCTGTGACCTCATACCTCGGCTTGTTTATCCTCAAATACATTGTAAATACTGGTGTTGAAGGCAGACCCAGAGAACATGGAGGTAATGGGGTAAGTTAGATCCAGGACTGTTTTGAACACTGAGTTCATCGCCTGAGGGTAAAGGAAAACCGGAGTTCAATTTGGAGCACAGACATAATACAGGTGAATTCCTTTATAAAATCACAGGCCAAACTCTATAATTAACCCCAATAACAAAATGAGAAACAGACTCTACCTTCGACCATTCTCTCGCTCGCTGCTTTACCCGGACAGCACTCCTCTCCTCTGCATAGAGTGCTCCGATGAAGGAGCCGATAGATGTTCCGCCCACTACGTCAATGGGAATCCCAGCCTCCTCCATGGCTTTGATCACACCAACATGCGAGCAGCCCCTACATAAACCGAACAATTAACCAATGGTGATCAAAAACCTGACAATGAGAAAGCCTAATTAACATTGTCTAGCCTGTTCCTCTGTAATGTTTTTAGAATGGTTTCTCAACTAGTGTAATGTAAAGGCAAAAAAAAATGCTGTGTGCATTTATTTGCAGAGACCAGATTTACTTTACATATGTGAAAATGCTTGATATTGGAAAGTAAGGACTATTACCACTGCTCCTTTCCTGGAAGAACGTAGAGGAATCAAGGTAAGTAATGGAGCAGGAGGAATGGACAGAAGAAGCAGTGATTGACAAAATGGGACAGATGATACACTTCAGCATCCTCAAATTTATTGTCAACAACGGAAGAACTAAGCCTTTACGACGTTTTCTTTTTAGCGCACCCCTAAATGTCTTGGTAATCAGTTGTCCTACCAGGGAACTGAGGATATTTTGTCATTGTCTCTTCCAATTTTTTTTTTACACAAAAAATATTAAAAAAAACAAACAAAACCCAGAGGGGTGAGAATATTAGTCTGTTTTGATTGTATTCTCATGTCTCCTTTGGTATTTGGCCAACCAGCATGATGGCATCACAAAATAAGGTTTCTGGTTCACTTTTATGGGTTCTAGATGCAGCCAAGTTATTCAGTCCGAACTCATTTTATCCCAAAAAAATCACTCACCTAGCTCCTCCTCCTCCTAGTACCAGAGCAATGCTGTTTCCAGTGAGGACTCGGGCCAGACGGGAGAAATCGCTATGTCTGTCTGCAGTCTTCTCAAACACCTTCTCATACACTTCCCTCTGTCATACAGACAAACACAACCTGTTAACACACAAGCTTCTAAGACCTGCACAGTCCATGCAAATTCTTGTGTTGTCATTTTGGCATGAATTTGACAGCAGTAGGAGCACAATTCTTACAACAGACTGAACATGTAGAAAATAATAACAATAATTTTACACACTCTCATTTCTGAAAATACACTTAAAAAAAGACCTGATTCTGGAAGACCGCAATGTGTAACTCATCGGTTCTTAGTGGGCAATTCTTTGTTTATTCTTTACCAGTCTGGTGGGGCTACGCCGTGAGAAGACTCTGCGAGGGCATTTGAGGTGAAGATGACCGGAGCACCAGCTACGCATGTTCAACCACTCCACAGTTCTGGAGGGGCCCGGTCCGTCCTCTCGGTGTAGCAGAACCAGCTGCTTTAGCGCCCGCACTGCTGTGTTTTCTAACATCTGCTCCAGCTGTAGAGAACAATAACAAAACCAGTTGAATCATTTCTCTCCTTTAAATACATAAAGGGGAGCACAAAACTGACAAATCATAGTTTTCTGAATACATTAGTATTTATTTTGACATGATTCACTTTTATGGCCAAAATGTGACCAAAATGATTTACTATTGTTGGATTACATAATACATTTACAAAACACTTTTATTATTTATATGGCTCATTTACATGTTGTAGTACTGCCAACGGGGAGTCTAACAAGTACAGAGAGAACACATACACACCTGACCAAGAGTGGGCTCCTGGTCCCCAAGGCCAACAATGAGAATGCAGTCTGCTTGCCTGATGCAGCGCTGTGTCCAGGGAGTCATACTGTTGTCTGTTTGATATAAAACTATTCGATTGATGTCCTCCTGCTGTGCCAACCATCCAGATAACCTGTATTCGTGAATGCTGAGAGAGAGAGAGAAACAAAGGGACAGCAAAAAAGTCAGATTTCGTTCTGATGTCTATAACCACTTTTAATATTATAATTGATAATGTCATCATATTTACCTGTCTAAGGCAGAAGCTCCAAGTCTCTCTCTGATAATGTCACTTGTTAACAGTAGGGTAGGACCTACAATCGGACAGGAGTATCATAAATATCATGTTTGGGGGCACTATTTCATCCTTGCTATGAGCTGAGTGAGATTTGCATATTCTGTTGTTTTCCCCAAACCTTCTCTTACATTTTCAGTATATATCAATCATCGTTACCATATTAGTCATCTACTTATATGGTGCATTATGGACACAGTATAAAAGACCATTTAAAAGGGTCTCCCTGCACTTTAATGGCAAGGTGTCATTTTTGATGCATAGTTAGGAACTGAAATTATAATGTTAACAAATACGGACTTTGTAACTCATAGTGTAACTCATAGTGAAGAGCATCAGTGTTCACCACAGTTAACAGTTGAAATACACACTGACACTGGTTAAAAACTGAGAAATCCAAATCATGTCAAGTTTCAGTGCAGGTTATGTCAAGCTGGATTTTAGCACTAAAATGTTGACATGAATTAGAGTTACAGTAATACATTAGACTAATTAGCACTTTATCGACTTTGGCCAGCTCATACCTATGGCGCTGAGAGCATGGCTGAGCTCCAAGTTGAAGGCATTGATTGGCACTTCGTCACAAATAGGTAGTACCGCTACAGTGGAGAGGTTACTGGCTGGGTTGGTGACATCAGTGCTTGATGCCACAGTTGGCAAACCCAGAGCAGAGCCTATAAAAAAAGAGAATTCACATGGTAATGCTATTTAATTGTTGACCCTAACTTGTGGACTCCAGGTAAAGGCAAATAGGTTATTTTACTGTCACGTTTCTATAATCCTTTTTAAGTTCCCCATTTGTCCTGACAATCATTACAGAACTGTACAAATTTTGGGGAAGTTGTGGCTAACGTTATGGCTTCTTGTTTTAGAAATTGTCAGCATGGTGACATGTTTTGTGTACTTGACTCACTTGAGAAAGGCCCACGAGTCTGCTGAAGGTTTCCTAGAATCTTCTGGCTTAACAAATGGATCAGCCGAGTAACGACCTACACCCAGTAATACATTCATACACACAGACATAAATATACATATACAAACATATGCATACCTAATCACACATTAGTCAGTCCAAACCACATTAGCTTGAAGTCTAGTGGTGTGTAGATGCGTGTCTGACACCTGAGGATATCGTCTCTTGATGTTGTTTAGCGTTCCTTCTGGGAGCTTGACCAGTTCTGTGTCTCGGACCGCATGTACAGTAGTTGCCCGGGGCTGCCTGGTCAATGCCTCTACCTGAAAGAGAGGTGTTCAATACTACGTAAAATAAACAGTGACACTAAAAAACTAAACATGACCTATGGAAAAAGAGAGATCAAAACAAGACAGAAGAGAGGCAATCTTGTCTATGCAACCCCTCCTTTTTTTTTTTACAATACATATGTTAAAAAAAAAGGTTGGGGCACACATAGTTTAGTTTTCGCCTCACTCTGCACCTCATTAAAACGATGATGCGTTTTTGAAGTTTAAGGTAAGATAAGATTCCTCTATTAGTCCCAAAATTGGGAAATTTGCATCATTACAGCAAAAATATAAATATAGACATTTGAATGTGCATGCAAACGTGTATATGTAACCTACATATACCTATATGTGTGTGTGTGTGTGTGTGTGTGTGTGTGTGTGTGTGTGTGTGTGTGTTTATATATGGTAATATATACTCAACCGAATTTATCAGTCTTCATTAGAATAACTCACCACTCCAATGAGATCTCCTCGTCCATACTCTCCAACCAGCTCCTTCTTTCCATTGGCTTTACGGATAACAGAACGCAGACGGCCATTCAGTACAATGTAGGTGCAATCTGACTGATCATCTTGCCTAAAAGAGAGCAGATCATTTGGGTTTAATTCTTCCAACTATGTACTACAAAACCAAAATATACAGTCTATGTAATAACAATAATCATAATAAAGCTCATTTCTAATGCACTGCTGCAGAGTAAAATAAACAACAAACAAAACCAACAAGAGTAGGCTTTTTTAAAAAGGTGGGTTTCAGGCCACATTACAATGTGTCCACAAACTGTGGTACCCTCAGATGGTCTGGGAGGGCATTCCATAGGTTACAAACGTAACAAGACGCTCCCTTAAGTTGCACCCATTACTGATACAGTTGTTCAGTTGTGTACACATCGCTTGTATGATCTTCATATTAAAATAATGGCAGTAAAATGTGATGATATGGATTAGCTGCACATGACCATAAAATGTTCAATGCTGAAAGAGTACAAAGACCCCCAACAATGGGCTACAGTACCGATCTATGTGGATATAGAGCTCCACACAACCTTTGGGATGAGTCTGAATTGTCATCATCCAGATCTGATCATTCGTTGTAACTAATGCGATCAAATTCTCACAGTGAAATAAGATGTGACGTAAAGCCTTCACAGAAAAGCAGAAGCTGTTCCTGCACTACAGAGAGAACACATTCCCTATTAATATTGTTGATTTATGAAAAACCAACACCAAGAGATGTTTATGTTTTACATTTTAGGAAAAAAAAGGAAATGAAAAAGTCTTAGTATATTAATAGCTCTTCTTCTATCACTTGTAATAATACTTTATCATTGAAAGTAATATTAGTCGCTACTACCAGTCGAAGCAATAACAAAAGTAGCAACTTGTGATCCCTGTATTGCTGTACCTATAGAGAGCACGTCCAGCCTCCACAGCCATCCAGTCGATAGCAAAGTCCATCTGTCTTACGAAGGGAGACATGCGGATGGCCACGGTGTGAGCTGCACTTAGAACCACGCTAGGCTGCTCTCGCATGATCCTACAGATGACAGAAGAGGAAGGAGCATTTCAGAATGTGAATCTACTCTAGAAACCAATCACCAAATAAACCAAGTCTCAAAGCATAGATGTTCCAAGGCCAGCATTTAAGTCTTAAAGTACTATTGTGGCTCAAACCAAAAATTTTGGCTCCTGATGCTATTTCAATGCCTTTAATTAAGTTGAGGTTAGCTAGAGATTCTGCATTTCTCAGTTCTTAGAGTCTTAAAGCGGCTAATAGTATCTTTTCCCTTTTAATTAATCCAGTGTAAGCATTTCTGTGAAACTAGACATCACATTGCACTGTACGTTTCTTTTTTAGATAAATAAAATTAATTAGATAAACTGAGCTCTTTACTACAGAGTGCCATTCATATACACAGTAACGTGACATGTGACATCTGTTTGTAGGGACTCACTCATAGAAGTCCGATTTGGAGATTTTGAGGAAGGTGCAGTCTCGGACAGCCCGGATGGTAAAGATCAGTGGCTCCCCGGTCAGTACAGCCAGCTGACCCACCATCTCACCTGGCTGGGTCACAAAAAGGCACACATCCTCCTGCTTGTCGATCATGCGCTGATACACGTGCAGGCAACCCGACAGCACAAAATGCAGGCTCACGTCCTGACAGCGGTAAGAGAGAGAGGAAGAAGGAGACCAGGTGGAAAAAGAAAAACAAGAGTGTGGGTCAAGTGAATACATAATGAGGAAGGAGAAGTAGAGAGAGAGGAGGGAACAGAATATTAGATCCAGAGTTAGAGAGACTTAAAACATGCACAGGAATTGTCCCTGACTAACACACTGTGACTTACTCAGTGACTGATTTTCCTAAAGAACTGTACGTTTATATGAGTTCCTTTCAAATCCTCTACTACTCTACTACTCCAATCAGATATGTACCAATATGGTACATATAATACATATGATTTGTACAGTGATTGGCACTGAAGGGCTGTTATTACTCTTGCATTATACAAATTATACAATTGCACAGTTCCTGGCTGACAAGTCCCTAAACATATTCGAATACAGTCAATTTATATGGAAATTGCTATTTGAAACGGCTTGATTATAATTAGATTCAAAATAATTCAGCACTGTCTGAAGTCTTAACTGTTAACCTGATAATGACATAGCTTCTATAAATGAAGCCAAGCACACTACTTTCAGCTTTCAAACCTCAACACCTTGAGGAAATGGATGGGCTGGTCTTTCTGATGTCGATCGCTTTAATAATCTCTACTGTCTCAGTGACATTTACAACATCAAATGACTTATATAAAGTTCTTCATAGAATGAAAAGAAGTTTGAAACATTCAGGCATTTGAGCTAAAGGAGTACCTGATCTCCTTGTCTGGCAAGGACAGCTCCAGCTTTAGCGTGGTGAAGGGTCACACGACCATTCAGCAGCACAGGGTCCTGAAAAAATGGCAAGAGATGATAGAAGAAGCATCAGCATTGCGCAAACCACATTTCTAAAGCTTCACCAACTTTTGTTAAGTACGTTTTTCTATTCTTGAATACATAAAAGCTCTGTCTAGGCGCATATGTTTAAACTTGTTAGCTAAATTTGCCTCACAGGTACAGGCCAAAACTATTCTTTGTAACTGACTATTTTGTTCTGTTTTGAATTAGACTGTGGAGTGTCAAGATTAGTTAACACTGTATTGAATGAAAAAACTATTTCAGACTATTTCAGGCTACTGGTGGAAAAGTAAAAGCAACAAGAAATGATACGGGACACATGCTGGTGCTCTGTAATTCTTCTGAACTCGATACACTTGGGTCCAGAAGTATTTGGAAACTGATGCAATCCTTTGCAATCAATGACTGTCTGAAGTCTTGAACCCAGGAGCTTCACAAAATGTTGAGTTTCCTCCCTTGAGATGTTTTTTACTGCTGCTGCAATCAGTTGCTATGTGTTGTTTGGACTGACATGGCCATTGAAAAATATCTAATTTCTTTTCCTTAAGAAACTATCATGTTGTCTTCGCTGTATATTTCAGGTCATTATCTGTCTGCACTGTAAAGCGCCTTCCTATCGCTTTTGCAGCATTTGAATGCATGCAAGCAGAGAGTACAGCCCTACACACTTCCTGATTTATTCTGTTGTTTCCGTCAGCAGTCATCAGTAGACCCCAATGACCCAGTTCCATTGGCATCCATGCCCGTGTTATAACACTGCCTCCACCATGTTTAAGAGACATTGTGGTACGATTTGGATCACGAGCTTTTCATTTCTTTCTCCATACTTTTATCTTCCCATCACTCTGGTACAAACTGATCTTGGTTTAATCTGGTTTAATCTGTCCAAAGGAGCTTATCATAGATCTGGGCAGGTTCTGGCTTTCTCTTCTTCAGTGATCACACTGGTTTGCAACTAAATGTAAACCCTGTGTACTTACATTCATTAAATATTACTCTTGATTGTAGACTTTGACAGTGATATGTCTTCTTTCTCAAGAATGCTCTTGACCTGGCTTGACATTGTGAAGGGGAATTTATTTACCAAGGAAATATTCTGAAATGATCCACTTTAGTTCTGCTGTGGTCCTTCCAGGCCTTTTTGGTGTTGCTGAGCTCACCAGTACATTTCTTCTTTTCAAGCACGTACTCAATTGTTTATTTGTGCACGACAGAACGCCCTGATAGGGGTTTATTTTGCATTCCAGATTAATGATTGCCTCCTTAATTTGCACTGACACCTTTCTGGACCTCACATTGAGTTTCACTGAACAACTGCCAAAAGCAAATTCAGTGCTTTGAATTAACTCCAGATCATCTACTTAATCTGTCATGGAATTATAACGGAACAGGCCACACCTAGTAATACAATGCTTGTCAGTCACATGTGCAATTATGTTTCAGCCTCTGAAAATGATGAAACTAAAATTTCTTTAAATTAAAGCTGAAAGTCTATATTTACATCTTGATTTCTTAATATCAGATCCATTGTTTTGGGTGAGTGAAAATCACAAAAATGGCTTAATGTCCAAATACTTATGAACCTAACTATATGTTTGCATGCACACAACAAAAAACCCACACACACACACACAAGCTGTACCTCAATTCTCATGAGTTTGAGGATTTCTTTCTGGGCTTCCTCAAACAGGGAGGCATTGGGTCGTCCTGGTAACGGACAGTAAATATTTTCTTGGCCCGATTCCTCCTCTGGGTACAGATACACACCTGATGGCACGTCATCTACTGTTACTTTTCTTTCTCGCTGGTCCTGAGACTGACAAACACAAACTAACATAGTGACAAGCTTGCAAAATGAGACAAAAGTTTTATTACATCACAAGTATGTATATTACATCATATTACATCATAAGAATATATATTTGCAAGCATAAAAACAGAGTATATTCCATTTATAAAATGTGTGTCTAAATGCACGCATATGTCTAACCCGTGTAAATATTGGTGGTGTTGGTGTTCCATCCTCAGCTGACACAGAAATCCGACCCCTCTCATATGCCATGTCAAAATCGGAACGCAGACTCTTTTGCATGCCTACAACACACACACACACACACACACACACACACACACACACACACACACACACACACACACACACACACACACAC
>JBBMFX010000080.1:18110791-18128825 GCA_037832545.1 Rhabdalestes septentrionalis | reverse complement strand
GTACACAACGGTGTGAAAAACTGATATTTTAACGGGGATTAAACTTTTACAATCTTGAATTTATACCGTATTTCACACCGTAAAGTAAAGCGAAATGGTCCATAAACTCTTATGTTGACACCAGATGAAGCACTCGGACTCGGCATGGCATCCGAAGGCAAGTTCAGGTGAAGGGTGTCTGTTTTATACATTTAATTTCTCAGGTAACATATATAAAAACTAATATACATAAGAATATGTGGTTCAGTATTACTGTGTGCAGCATGTGCAGTATTTCTGATGCATTGCTACAGTGTTTCTGTCAATATCTGTTGCTACAAGTCACACTCCAGTGAGTACATACATACAAAATATGGACAAAAGTATTGGGACAAATGCTTTTTCAGCGCCTCGTACGTCCAGTGAAGGGCAAAATATATATTTTTCTACACTTTGTACACATATATACATACAAACTAAATATTTGGATTTCTATAATATTTATATAATGCTTTTATTGAATTGCTTTTACTGTATTTTATGTTTATGCTGCTTTTCTGTTCTGTCCAATTCTGTTCTTCTGCTGTAACAATGTAAATTTCCCACCTGTGGGACTTATACGGTCTTATCTTATTTTAATTAGGGTGCGCTAAACAGACCATCGAGGACTTTGAAAGGATGACCATGACTTTGAGGACATTTCCGAGGGTGTCAGTGAGGACACTACTTGACTCCCTTCTGTTTTCTCGACTCATGTGCAGCTCTAACTCTCCTTTAAAAGCTTATTTCGAGGATATGTGTAAAGAGGGGGTTGTCCTCAAGTCTGCATCTACTGACATTTTCCAGAACTTGGCTTTGGAGGACTGGATCCATGAGAACATCGACATGCACAGTCGGAGAGTGCTGCTCTTGTGGAGAAACTCCTCAGCAGTGGTTATTGGTAGGCATCAAAACCCTTGGCAGGAGTGCAACCTGCCCATGATGAGGAATATGGGGATACCAATAGCTAGACGACGGAGTGGAGGTGGGACGGTTTTTCATGATTTGGGCAACATAAACTTGACTTTTTTCACATCCAAGAAGAACTATGACCGCCGCAGGAACCTGGAAGTTGTTACTGGGGCTTTGACGGAGCTGAGGCCTAATCTGGATGTTAATGCAACAGATAGGTTTGACATTGTCCTTAATGGTGAGTATAAGATCTCAGGCACTGCCGCAAAGTTGGGTAGAACAGCTGCGTATCATCACTGCACCCTTCTTTGCTCTTCTGATCGAACCTTGCTGTCCTCTGTGCTCCAGAGCAACTGTAGAGGGATTAAAAGTAATGCCACCCCTAGTGTCCCTTCTCCTGTTCGAAACCTCCTGGATGAAGACCCAACCTTGGATTCCAGTGCCATAATGGAAGCTATTGCTTTACGCTACAGCACAGAATTTGGGTTTCATGGTCCCATCGTGACGGTGGACCCGAGTGTGGATGACATGATGCCTGGTATTCATGAAATGGCAGCTGAACTGAAAACTTGGGAGTGGATTTATGGCAGGACTCCCAAGTTCAGTATCTGCACATCTTTTGTGGCTGAGGGCACAAACATAGGGCTCAGCATGGACATTAAGAATGGCATTGTAGAAAAGTGTGACATGGATATACCCCACCATTGGTTACCTCCTGAAGTTGGGAAGGAGCTTTGCTCAACACTGACCAGAATCAAGTTCTGTCCAAGTGAGGTTGCAGTAGTCGTGGCAGCCTTCATTAGAACGGTCGCACAAGCTCCCGACCTCGCCAGAAAGACTCAGAGTCTCTACGAAAATGTTCTGGCAGTGATGTGAATAAAAATTTTTCCATTACTTGTTCATCTTTTTGTTATGTTTAAATACCATTTAGGGCATGAAAGCAGTTGAAGCATTTGTGCATTCCCTAGTTTACACAAATAAAATATACATAAAATAAACATAATTAACAATGTTTATATACAGTGCTGTGCAAAAGTCTTGAGCCACCCCTCACTTCTTCATACTTAGCTTCCAAAAATCAGACTTGTATTTGAATGTATTGTTTTTCATATTTTTGTTGGTTAAGACACAGAGTTACTTACATATTAATCATTCAAGCATAACAAAGCACATCTAACTTAAGACCAGAACCAGTGAAAACATCTGTGCAGATGATCAGGCCATAATCAGTATATTGGTGATGCTGAATGCTTAGTGAAGGAAGCTCCCTTATCTAGGCACCTTGTGTAATCAATATGTAAAAACAAGTAAGCTAGTATTGTTGTACCTAGAAACTGATGATTTGTAGATGGCTGATATTTTGTTGCTCTCCATAAAAATGAAACTACCTCATAAATTAGAGATTGTTTAGTTCTTGTAAGTTAGTAAATTAGCAAATTCAGCAGAGCATCAATTAATTATTTCCCCTACATATACTACTTCTACATATGCACTCACCTAAAGGATTATTAGGAACACCTGTTCAATTTCTCATTAATGCATTTATCTAATCAACTAATCACATGGCAGTTGCTTCAATGCATTTAGGGGTGGTGGTCCTGGTCAAGACAATCTCCTGAACTCCCAACTGAATGTCAGAATGGGAAAGAAAGGTGATTTAAGCAGTTTTGAGCGTGGCATGGTTGTTGGTGCCAGACGGGCCGGTCTGAGTATTTCACAATCTGCTCAGTTACTGGGATTTTCACGCACAATCATTTCTAGGGTTTACAAAGAATGGTGTGATAAGGGAAAAACCTTGTTGATGCTAGAGGTCAGAGGAGAATGGGCCGACTGATTCAAGCTGATAGAAGAGCAACTTTGACTGAAATAAACACTCGTTACAACCGAGGTCTGCAGCAAAGCATTTGTGAAGCCACAACACGCACAACCTTGAGGCAGATGGGCGACAACAGCAGAAGACCCCACCGGGTACCACTCATCTCCACTACAAATAGGAAAAAATGTTGCCTGGTCTGATGAGTCTCGATTTCTGTTGAGACATTCAAATGGTCAAGTCAGAATTTAGCGTAAACAGAGTGAGAACATGGATCCATCATGCCTTGTTACCACTGTGCAGGCTGGTGGTGTTGGTGTAATGGTGTGGGGGATGTTTTCTTGGCACACTTTAGGCCCCTTAGTGTCAATTGAGCATCGTTTAAATGCCACGGGCAACCTGAGCATTGTTTCTGACCATGTCCATCCCTTTATGACCACCATGTACCCATCCTCTGATGGCTACTTCCAGCAGGATAATGCACCATGTCACAAAGCTCCAATCATTTCAAATTTGTTTCTTGAACGTAACAATGAGTTCACTGTACTAAAATGGCCCCCACAGTCACCTGATCTCAACCCAATAGAGCATCTTTGGGATGTGGTGGAATGGGAGCCTCATGCCCTGGATGTGCATTCCACAAATCTCCATCAACTGCAAGATGCTATCCAATCAATATGGGCCAACATTTCTAAAAAGTGCTTTCAGCACCTTGTTGAATCAATGCCACGTAGAATTAAGGCAGTTCTGAAGGCGAAAGGGGGTCAAACACCGTCTTAGTGTGGTGTTCCTAATAATCCTTTAGGTGAGTGTATATATACAAGCACTTAGAACTCTCTTCTGGTTCTCACACTGTCCTGAAGCTTGAGTAATTCCCAAAATGGTAAGTCATTAAGGATAAAAGCACCTCTCAAATATGTGTAATATAATTTAAATGAAAAGGGGAAGTATCAAAAGCTTACTGTTTCATTCAAATGGAAAGGTAAGGAAATGGTCAAGCAAAATGAATTATGACTTTTTTCACTGAATAAAACCACACAAACACTAGACCTGGAGGGGGAAAAAAGGAGAAAGTAATTACATAAAAAATGAACCCTTAAAAATTATGACCAACCCCCAAATTATGACACCCCATTTTTTTTTCAATAAAAGATTTGATTGGCTTCTGTCACCTATCTCACCTTGATGTGCCAATACAAGTGCACTCTATTGTAAATACCTCCACCTTGGCCACTTTATTAGAAAACACCTTGGGGCTTTACCATTGTGTGCAGTGAAGACTGTGACTCAGAGGTGCACAACTCCAGTCCAGGAGGGCTGGGGTCCAGCACAGTTTGGTGGAACCCCTCTTTACTCACACACACATATACACATGTGTTTGAGCAGATAAATGGCCAAACATTACTGTATAATTTAGGACAAGTGTTGTACACACTTGCTGTGCACAACTGAACCTAGCTAACCTCTATCTTCTGACCACTGGGCTGCTTTTAGCCACACACTAGGGTTGTGTTAAAACCCCAGTAACACAGACCGCGCCTGATACATTTGTCGCTCATACAATCAATACTGTGCTGATAATGGTCCACCACTCAAATAATATCTGCTCATCTTTCAGAAACTGACCAACATTAAATGGGTTAGAAGCTGGTTGACAAGTTAGGAAGGATGAAAGGTGGCTCCTACCTGTAACATGTACAGTGGATCTTTAAGTTACACTGCATGGACAAAAGAATTGGAACACCTAACCATTACACCAAGAGGGATACAATGACATTGCATTAGTATACTTAGTATACATAGATTTGGTCCCACCTTTGCAACTATAACAGCTTCTCCACTTCTCTGAAGGCTTTGCACAAGATTCTGTGGGAATTTGTGCTCATTCATTCTGTAGAGTATATATAAAGTCAGACACTGATGTTGGATGGGAAGGCCAGGCTCGCAATCTTTGTTCCAGTTCATCCCAAATGTGTTTGATAGATTGAGGTCAGGGCTCTGTGTGATCCAGTCAAGTTCTTCTACATTGAACTCATCCAACCATGTCTTTTTGGAGCTTGCTTTGGGCACTGGGCCAGGCATGCCAATTTGTTTATTGTATTGTTTAGTTTTATTGTATTTTTTAAGCTTCTTCTAATTCATTCTTTTGTTCTGTGCACTGTGCTGCTGTAACAAAGCAATTATTCCCATTGTGAACCAATAAAAGCTTATCTTATATCATCTTATTTTGTCTTATCTCATCTTATGTGACATATCTTAATGACACTACTTTTTGTTGCAGCCGAGGTCAATCTTGTTGCTGTACAGATCTGCGAATGTCTCCCTTGCAAGGCTGCGCACGCGCAGTGTTGACTGAGCCGACCATATGCGTTAAGCAGTGACTTAGACACGGCAACGAGGGGATACACTGCTACAGAGCACACCATGGGGAAAAAACAGAAAAATAAAGGAGAGGACGGGTACGGTATCCTTGAATTAAAGCTAAATCAAAATTCTGAGGAAGATACAGCCTTTTGTGTAGCTCGTAAACGTGCGTATTTAACGTACGGCCAGCTTTTCAGCCAGGTTAGCTTAGCTTCCCCAGGCTAGGCCTATCCGTATCAGTTAGCTGCAGTTAGCTTGCAACCTGGATTTTCATCAGGGCTGCCTGTTGAAAGGCAATTAAGACACGAAATGGGTTATTTCATGTATTCCATCATTATTAAAACCTGAGTATCTGATGAATTATTTGTAGGCTTATGAATAAATTCTCATTGTAATTGGGTGTAAACGTTGCACACGTTGGCTAGCAAGTGTAAGTCTTATCGTTAAGGGGCTAAAAGGAGAGCTCTCCCGTTGGTGTTGGAGCTCAGGAGCAAGGTTGATGAGTTTAGATCTTGGATTTTATCAGCTGAAGGCCACCAGCTGTCATCCCTTCTCTCTGACCTTTTTTCCCCTGAGCTGTGCGCATGCAGCATCATCCTTTTTCATTGTAAACTCCCTCATTGTCTCTCCATAAGGCTGCTCTTGTGTGGGATGCTTTTGGACACCTTTGTCCCTGCTTGTGCCTTTTTAACCTCTTCTGGGGTCATTGAGTTGCACTGTTTGATGTTCATGCCTGAAACTTCGTAGGTTCCCTTTTCTTGGCCTTCCTGAATGTTGATGGGTGTTTTAAAAGTGAAGACGGTTCTTTAATATTAAGCTTAAGTTTTGTCTAAAGTGTCAGTTTGTCATATATTAACATAACACGGATCACAGTGTGGAGAGAACAGTATTAATCCCTTTCACCCAAGTGAAGCAGCAGTCAGTCAGGAATGATGGGACCAGGGATCTCTGTGTGGGAATGGTACGATGATCAAGGATACTAGTCCTGGATTCGATCCCACAACCTTCCTATCAGGGGGGCAGATTCCTAACCACCAGGCGTCCAGGTGTGGGAGAGTTAGGACTGTCTAGTAGGAATGTCTCTGACCTCAGTCTATTGATCAGTTTGAACTTGAACTTAAGTTATTTTGTTAAGTGAGAATATTTCAGCGCAAAGTCCTGTCCACATCCACATTGTCATGTAGTGCTGTTATTTTATTATATTAGTAACTGAATAGTTTATGGATTATCTTGACCATGCAGGAATCATAAACATGCAGGCATCTAATTTTGCATCTTTTAATTGTAATTATAAACATATGCATATTATTGAGATCCTGCTGCTGCCATTTTTTGAATGATTCACCGTATGTGTGATAATAGCTCCCGCACACTCTGTTGAATGAGGTTTTATAATGCGCAGATACACTGTTTATTATACAAATTGCAAACTGATCACAACCATTTCAAATGTTTTCATTTGATATCATTCAAATCTTTTCATTTTATCTATCAAGTGATTGGGACAGTCCTATATTCATGTTATTTACAATGTTGATATTGTCTGGGATGTGGTTGCTTCGGTAATAAGGGCCATACTTTCTTATCTTGGTTGCAGATTATTTTGTTCTTGGTTTTAATATTTTCATTTGTAATGGATTGTATGACGTGATGCAGCTGTAATCAGGATTGAAACTTGGGCAAGTATCAGTTCGGGGTCACGTCTGACCTGAATCACATCAGGTTTTAGTCTGCACAGGCTCTTGAAAATTCATTCTCAAACTGACCTAAATTGGTCCATCCTCGCATAACACCTGACTGACCAAATAACAGCAATAATAGCTGTATAAGATCAGAAAAAAATTACCCTGAAATTAACATCAAATTCTACCATATGAAACATACTTTTGAAGCTATACTTTCAAACAAGGTGTGAATGAATTTCACGAGCATAGAATGGGACATATAACTTATTTTTATGTTTGTTTTGGCTGAACAAATGAAAGGTAAGCACCTTTTTCACTGCCCCACTCTATCATCTCCTGAATCAATCCCAACTTTTTACTTCTTACATCGTTTTTTTCCCCCATTATTTTATAGACTTCAAATCTGATTTCTGTTCTGAGTGTGTGACTCCAGTATGCCAGATTAAACACTGTTTAAGGGTAATGGAAGTCAAGAGAAAGAAAGAGGAATAAAATAAGGCAAATTTTAAAGCACGAGAGAAGTGCCAGTTGAGTTCTGTGAAAATTGGGAGGTGGATTGTCTGACCCTCTGTGTGAAATATGAACCTGACCAAAGCCTGGTACATATTCCAGAAATTACATCTGATAGTAATACTCTGAGAGTGCAGTACGTGTGACCAGCTGTCTGGTTTTGAACTTTTGAAGGCAGTTCAGATAACAGGTTCCTATCCTTTCCAACAGTGGATTATCCATTCACTTTTCTCATGTTGAAGCTGAGGGTGTTGGTGACCGTAGCTGTTCTGTTTGTTCTGCGATGCTGACAAGGGACATTTAGAGGTTCTAGATCAGTGCTGTTGCACCGTGCTGGTCCGCGGGTCGTTTTTGTGTTTGGAGGCCGTAATGATACTTTCTGGTCGCCCGGGTTGTAATTATAGTAAGCTAAGACGCTGAACTTGGCGCGTTGTGATGCTTAGCAGATAAGGTACGAGCGGTGTGGGCAGGAGGGAACTGGATAAGTTGATTAAGTGCCTCAGGAGCTATACTGTCCCTCCACCGTTTGTGGAAGATGTGATAACAAGTGACCTGTGGATTTGATGTCGTGTGATCCATTTTTGTCTGCCGATGGTATGGAAATCAAAAAAAAAAAAGTACTGCTATATTATGGAACAAATGAGTAATTAGGTCAGTTTTCAGATCACAGTAACACATTGGAATATCCCTGCATTTAGTGAATTTAAACTGTTGGTTTAACAGTAGATCTTGGCCATAATAGATCAATGCAACAAGAGATCCCCAGTGTGATTCGAAGTTTATTGCAATACATTACTCTTATATTGTTGCAATGTGATCAGAGTATGGTGTTTAGTCTACACTATAAAATACTCCAATGTATTTGTCTATACTATGAATTACGCTTGTGTATTTTTGCTACTTTACATTTCAAGATTTGAGACTCAAAAACATAGTCATCCAGGACAACGTATAGTGAATTAGTGCCTTGCTCCTAGATTGTGCAACGTAGAAGTATAAAAAATAAATAAGTAGTAATTAAGTTAAATACTGTAAAAACTGTTCAATGAAAGCATACAGTGACTGAGTGGTGCAGCATAGTACTATGGATAGGTTTGATAGATAACGAATGCAGTGTATGGCCTTTAGGTGGTCATTGTCTTGACTACAAGCATTGCACACATTTGTTTTAGAAAGTATTCCCCTTTTTCCTACCGGAACATGGACAGAAGGTCTACTGGAACCCAGAATGTTCGAGGAAAAGCAGTCAAATCTATCTATTCAACCCTAATAAGATGTTTTCTCAACAAACATTTGGTGTGTCATCAATTTTAAATGTTGTTTTTTCTTGTATAATCAAGGGTTATCATTGTGAAAAATTCCAACTGGGCTGTTTTTTTTAATTTGCTGTGACAGAATTTAACACCAAAGACTCTAAACAAAGTTCGGTACAATTTCACATTCAATTTTTCCTCCAAGCATTTTATAAAATGTACCCAACTTGGCAACACATTTGTGGCGGAGCATGGACTGGTCACTTAAACTCTCTTGCACCGTGTTGCACCATCCATAGGTTTGGAACATCACATTAAGGTGTTATTCCTTTTTGTCAATGTAGCCCTCTTTCCACCTCATTTGTCTTCGCATCTTTTTGGTGGTATGTGAGAATTTTATGACCCAGTTTCAGTGTGTTCTGCGGGGAGCAGCTGGGTGTGTGTGTTCTGTCCTGTCTTGTGATTTGCTTCACTTTGAGAGGTGCTTTCCAATTCTGATGCAACAAGTATGCAAGGAGAGCCATAGGCTCCTCTATATAAGGGGCCCTGCCAGTTGTTTCTCTTAATTCTCAGAGGTTTCCTGCAGGTAAGAACCTGTAGTTTCGATAGTCTGAGCACCAGCTCAAGCTCTAATTTATTTATCGCAAATGTTGATATAATAATTTTGGTTCCATGAAGGTATGTTGGTAGAGATTGTTGGACTGTTTAAATGGTGCTGAATGGTAGCCAGTTGGGTAGCAATGTGATGTGTGTCTGAATTCCTGTTTGTGCTTTATGTTCTCAAGCAGTGGTAGGTCTTGATTTTCCTGGCTGTTGTGTTAATTACTATCTTGTGTGCAGTAATTACCCACGTAAGCTTTGGAAAATCATCGAAATGAAACAATGTAATACCACAACCAAAGAAGTTGCTTATTATCTGCACAGTATTGGTGAAATTCAGCTAAAACCACAGTGACCAAACATCGTGTATGCTCTTATAATAATGATTTATGTTTTGCCTTGTTGTAATTTGCTAGTGCCAAAGACGACGGCATTGATATCGACGCCCTAGCAGCGGAGATCGAGGGAGCGGGAGCTGCCAAAGAACAGAGCAAGGGAAAGAGCAAGAAGAAGAAAGGAGGGAAGAAAGAGGACTTTGAGTAAGACTGATTTCCCACCTTTTTTTCCTCACTCAAGCCTGGTGTTTTAGTAAAAAGAGCTGTCCCCGAGGCTGCTGATCCTACATAGAGCTAACAGTTCCTTAAGTGGGCTGTTTGTTAATATGTGTATCTGGTTTGCAGCGAGGATGACATCCTGAAAGAACTGGAGGAATTATCACTTGAAACTCAAGGTGGAAAACCAAAAGAACCTGCTAAGGTGAGTCTAAGTGACACGGTGCAACCGTGACATGCTGCTGAATAGACGACCAAAGTAATGAGTGAGAGGTTTGCATTGCACTACTACTTTGTGACCTTTGGAGATTTGCATGGATACTTCAAACCACTCAAGCAGGAATAAAATAAATTACAGAATACTAATATGAAAAAATCCTGAAATTCGCCTTGGATTCTGCAAGTTTTTTAAACTGGTTACTCGATTAATCGTTAAAGTAATCTGTAGATTACACTTTTATTGTAATCGCTCTTGACTGCTCTAATGTTAATGCATTTTAGCCTGGATCTAACTCTTGTTCAGTGTTGATATTTGGATATTTGTTGTGTTTGATATTTGTAATGTGTAGATTAGGCCAAAAATGTACTTCAATCAAATTTGTGAAGGTTTTAGGGTATGCAAAAACAGTTTGTTGTTTTATTGTGATCGAAAACGCAATATAACACAATTTCCACGTGGTAGTATTTTATTTGAATCTCTCTCAGTTCCCAGACATTTTTATAGTCATATATGACTATAGAGTCTAAACACCTTCGGTCAATTATTTTCGCTGGTTTTTACAGTTTCTACAGGGAAGCAGGCACATCACACTTGTATTTAAATATAAAAATATCCTATTATGTTTGCCCAGGCACCGTTTTTTCCCCCCAATATGTTAGTCAAAAACAATAATTGTGAAATAAAACCAACAGACACATTTGAAATGCACACATCTATGTGAAACATTATTCTTGTGTTGCATTGTACCGAAAATGGAGCAAATTTTGCTGAACTGAGCCCCTCCAGGGCCTTTGCTGGGCACCTCTTAGTCAGTTAATCACTGACTGTTATAGCCATGTTGTTAAAATCACATGGTCTGTCGGATCTCGGCCACGAGCTTGTTTAGAATGACGTATCTCCCATCTGTGTTGTCCAGAAATCAGACTCCATAGAAGAACCTGAACCTGAGCCAGCGCTGAGTAAGGCTGAGAAGAAGAAGGCCAAAAAGGGCAAGCGTGGCTCTCGGGAGGATGAGGAGGCGGAGGAGGATCAGAGTAAGGATGACAATGAGAGTGAGATCCAGGCGAAGGGAAAGAAGACACAGGCAGCTCCCAATGATGCTCTTCCTGATTCAGATTCTGACGTTGAGGGATCACGAACAAGCCAGAAAGCCAAAGGGGGAAAGAAGGGAGCGTCTGACTCGGAGGCTGATGATGAAGATAAAGGTGCGAAGAAGGACGGAGCCGGCGGGGGAGAAGACAGCGAGCAATCGGATGAGGACGCTCAAGCCACCCATAAGCAGAAGAAGAAAGGCAAAGTAAAGGCAAAGGCCGACAGCGACAACGAGGACGCAGGAGACGATGATGGCACCTTCAAGATGAAGACGGCGGCACAGAAGAAAGCTGAGAAGAAGGAGAGGGACCGAAAGAAGAAGGAGGAGGAGAGGGCTAAGATGAAGGCCAAGAAAGAGAAAGACGAGGAGATCGCCAAGAAGGAAGGAGCCAAGGGCGGAGCCACCACAACCCTGGCGACCGACAGCAAAAAAACAGAGGCTGCTGTTCCAGAAGAGGCAGATGGAGCTGAGGGAGAAGGTGAGATTTCCAGTCTATTAGGTTTTCAGTGCTATAGAATATAAAATGACAAAATATGCAGTGCAGGAGGACTCTAGCACTAATATTTGGCAACCACTGGCTTATGGATTGTACCTTGCTTTTGCTTTAAGAAAGACACTTGACTTTATTTAAGAAGTTGTGACCGTGTGTTCTAAGTGAGAAAGGTAATGTTGATTAATGGAATTTAATATTATATACATTTATAATATATAAATGGCTTTGTTTGTAATTATTGTACACATACCATAAAGGGTAATCCATCTCCAGTAGCCTACTGGTGTACGATGCCTTTTAATGCTGAGTTCTGCATGGCTCTGGATGAGAGTGTGCCACATACTTAAATGTAGTTATGAGCTGCTGGTCCACATAACAGTCTTTATTTAATGGGGAAAATGGAAAAGCTGTTGGGAGGAAACACTCTGTTGAAATTGCTCATCTAAAAGATTGTTGTTCTACAGAATCTGCTCCACAGCTAGACAGTAATGAAAGAACAAATGTATCACCTCGTGTTTTCTTCAGATGAAGCCGAGGGGGACAAGAAGAAGAAAGACAAGAAGAAGAAGAAGGATGAAAAGGAGAAGGATAAGGATAAGAAGAAAGGGCCCAGCAAAGCTACAGTGAAGGCCATGCAGGAGGCTCTGGCCCGGATGAAGGAGGAGGAAGAGAGAGCCAAACGAGAAGAAGAGGAGAGAGAGAGACGTCTGGCTGAGCAGGAGGCACAGAGACTAGAGCAGGTTAGTAAATCCCGGCCCCTTAAGACACAGTAAAGGCGGGTTTCAAATTCCATTACTCCATTATTCAAGTACCGCCATAATAATTCTGGATTCTCATGATTGTAACTGGATTTATTCATGTTCAAATCCATTGTAAAATGCTCCATATGCACTCATGCATGTACAAACACCTCTGTTGACACCTACTCACCCAATGTTTCTTCTGAAATGTTGAATATTAATAGGGAGTTTGACCCCTAACCCAAGATCCTCTGAAGCATTTTATATAGGGACATTGCCTGGTGGACTTACATGTTGTGATTAGTAACATTATTATTAATTGTTGTAGTAATAATAACAATAATAAGTCATCATAATGATCATTTATTAACCATGAGTGGGTGTTTTTGGTGAATTAAGCTGCCAGAATTCTTACTTTTCTGCAGGAGCGATTGGAGGCAGAAAAAAAGGAGAAGAAGAAGCAGAAGGACAAGGAAAGGAAGGAGAGGTTGAAGAAGGAGGGCAAGCTGCTGTCCAAGGCACAGAAAGAAGCCAGGGCCAGAGCTGAGGCCACACTCCGTGCACTGCAAGCCCAAGGTGTGACACGCTATATTTATTCAGGCGGTGCAAATTGGCTAACCAGTTCATAATATTTTAGAAAAACATTTGTGCATAATGCTTGCTGTACAAATGCCTTTGTTACCTGCCTCTCTCATAGGTGTTGAAGTGCCGTCCAAAGATTCAATGCCAAAGAAGAAGCCTGTTTATTCTGACAAGAGAAAAAAGAAGCCAACAGCACAAACACCTGAAGGTGCAAGTTGTTTACATTTTTTCAGAGACTTTGATTGTGGTGTGAATCTTAAGTTTTTCTTGTTGGGAAACAACTTTTTCTTTTTCATCAGAAACCTCAGAAGTGGCATCACCAGCATCCGAGGTGGCTGAGCCTATTGAGACGAAGATGGAAGTGGACGCTCCCCAAGAGAAGTCAGGTAAAAGCCATAAGTAGCACTAATAGTCTAAAAATGAATAGAAATAACACTGCATAAACAATCCAGCAGAATTCACTACTTGATTACTGATACTGTCATCAGTGATGGAACCATGTCTGCACTGAATATCAGTTAGTCAAAATTAACTCTTCTTATAAACGAAATCTTTTAAACTAAATTATATAATATTGCATTATTGCAGCAGAGCCTAATCCTGAGCCTGCAGCTTTGGAAAGCTGGGAAAACATGGCCAGCGATGAAGAGCGGGGTAAGACTTCAATCAGCTTGATGATACAATTAAGTGTATCTCTTTTCTCTCTTTCTGTTCTCACTTTCTGCTCTCTCGTTTCTTTCTTCTCACTATTTACTCTTCTTTCTATATTCTCTCTTTATTATCTCTTCTGTCTATTCTCTCTCATCTATTTCTATTCTCTCTCTTCTCAATTCTTTTAATCCTCTCTTCTCTAGCCTCTTCTCTCTGTTCTTTTTCTCTTCTCTCCTCCTCACTCTCTCTTCTCTTACTTGTCTCGATTCTGTCTCTGTTCTCTCTCCCTCTCTTTTCTCTGTCACACTCACTATCTCTCTCTCTCTCTCTTTCTCTCTCTCTCTCTCTCTCTCACTCACACACAGGCACACACACACACACACACACACACACACACATACACATGCATGCACACACAATTGAGCCTCCAGGTTCTCAGTGCTCATCAGCCAACAAATCAGATTTCATGTGAATAAAGGGGCCAGACCCCCCAGCTCCCTCCCCCATATTGCAATCCAGCTTTTGTTTCTCCTTTTTTTCTTGAGGATGAAACATACTATAAATCCCTCTTCTTTTTTTGTTCTGCCCTCCACGATCCCTTTGTTCTTATCCTTGTCAAACACACATAACAACTGTAAAAACGTCCTGAACCTATTTTTATTGCATTTTCCCCTTCATTATGAAGTGAAATTTAGTGACGAATGGTACAATAAAAATGTCCACAAATAAAAATTTGATTTACATCCGGTAAATCAGTTTTTTCTCTAAAAGCTTCTCTGGACAGTTCAGCTCATGCTAGATAAACAGGGAAAACATCAGCTGTATGGGGCCGTTTCTGTGAGAGATATAACACAAAATCCTTGTCAAAATTGTGCTTTGATGGAACCTGTCCTGTCCTTCTGTACAGACTGCTGCAGAGACATTCCTGGGATGTGATGTCTGATATTGTAGTGGCTGATCTGTGTGCTTTCCCGCTATATCTACTGTGTACTTGTGTATTTGCAATAATGGCTCCAGTCCAAATGTGGTCAGATATGAGCAGTTCTTTCCATTGCAGGCCAGCAGAATCAGTCATGCAGTTGAGCCACATAATGCCCGATTTGCTTGCTGTATTCTTGGAAAATGGTCATGGGAGAGATGTGTGTTAACTGGCCTTTGTCTTGGAGATTAGACCGTGGATGACAGCATGGTATGATAAGATGTTATGGTTTGTCCTGTTGTGGCCTGTGTCGGTTTTTGAATTGCGTCGTCTGAACTGTGCGTCTTGAATGGTTTATATTTCCGTATAAGTCACCAGCCTGATTCTGCCATGCGTCACAAAGGAGCTCTAGCGTACGTCAATCTCCATTCAGAGTGTGTGTGTGTGTGTGTGTGTGTGTGTGTTTGGTCTACTACTAAATCATGGGTTACTGGAAACATAGAGATAAAACAAAAATGTGCCAAAGTAACTTGGAATAAAATGTCATTAATATATGTGTAAAGTTAAGACTGTTTAGTCTTAAATGTAATATTTTGAGATTCAAGCTTTTGTTCTGGCCGTGACGATAAACTGTCAAGGGCATTACAGGCAAGACGGTTCCATGTTGGACCCAAAATGTGTCCAGTGGCCTATAACATTAACAGAACAAAAGTTCACTTTGCGTTACTTATATATACAATCTTTCCTTCACTAAAAACCCACGAGGACCCACCTTCTAATGGTGCGCATCTTAACTTCTTGAACTATTACTGTAAAATAGTCTTTGAAAATCATATTTGGTCCTTTTGATCCCTTGGAACAGTTCAGATCAGGACAGTGAATATCAGAAACAATGTAATGATGTCAGTAAGGGACATTAGACAACCGATGTGTATTCCTGGTTTATTTTAACTATTACGGGGTGTACAGAACCCGAGAGTATTTCTATTGGAGGTTTGACACCATCGCGCTCTATACACGGAACACAGGTGGAGAGCAGAACCGGAAAGAAAAGCTCTTGCTGGTACACTGATGCCAAAGTTAGCCACAGTTTCTGAAATGACAAAATTTTAAGTACTTTATATTTAACAGTTCTTTATATTTAAGTTTTTCGTTTATGCAGATCACTACTTGAAAACAAGGAACTCGCCTCCTTTGTTCATAAGAACAGTGTATTTCAAATAAACAGAAATAACACAAATACACTCATACTGTTGTTGTCTTAGTCGTTAAATTGTTATTAATACGAAATAAAAGCAGTGTTAAGATCTCACTGCTCAAAGCCTTAAATGACGCAGTTTGTTTGTTGCTGACTTTCGTGGGAGACGTGGCGGAGACGGCGTGATAGTGAAAGGTCAAATCACTCACTCACGGCTTAGAAGGCCTGGTGAAATCTGGCCCTTTCAGCACACACTGTGTCTGGCAGAGCAGAGCACCTCAGAAAACCGAATTTGACAGAAATGTCAGCGAAACATTTTTGCCTCGCCTTTTAAATGCCATTCTCCACCACTTCCCCAGACCTTGACCACCTCCACTTAGACCCCCCCTGGAGTCTTCTCTTGCAATTAATACAGACACAGAGCTCCAACAGAATAAGATTTATGCATCTAGCCTTTGGATTAGTTGCTCCTCTGTGGCGGTCGGCCATGATAACGTGCTGCTGTTTGAGATAGCGGGTGGGTTCGGTGGAGGCAGTTATCTGGAGCTTCCCTGCTTGTGTGCACCATTGACTGAGAAAAAGAGAAATGAGAATACATTTCAGGAAAGAACAGCTCGTTTCTAATCTTAATGTTTCTTTGAAAATGTGACTCTTTTTGTTATGCATCACCTTGAGCTCCCTGTTTCCCAACGCGTTGTTGTCTGCGTGTGTATGCTGGCCTCAGTCCACAGGGCATAACTTTGCCCTTATTTGTCTGCTTTAATTCTTGGAAGAAATGAAAAGAGTTTCCCAGCCATTAGCAGCTGGAATTCCCATGCTTGGAGTCCTTAACTGCACTCCTGATTCAACAATGTAGACTCTGACGTGCTGCTCTTATGTTAGTCACTGGTCTTGGGCCAGTCGTTCATCAGCCCTTGGAGTAAATAGACTGCCCTCGAAGTTTGGAGATTGTGCAGGGTGGATTTTGTATTTAGCTCGGATGCCTTTAAAGGGCACATACCCGACATTTTCCTTGTATTTGATGTTTTTGGCACAAACATTTTCCAATCTTTGTTTTATCTGGTTCATAAAATGATCTCACTTGTGCTTGGCTGGTTTGTGTAGTACCTTGTTCAGAAAGCAGTATGGACTTAACCTCTCTCTATACCTTCAGTGAAGGTAAACTGCTATAATCTGTACAAACTTTAAATGCAGAATTCAAAATGGGCATTTTTTTGCTAATATATGAATTGAACGAACAGGATAGTGAACGGTACATGTTGAAGGTTTCCTTAATAGTTCTTGGCCCTGTTGTTTTAGCAAGACCTTTTGTATATACTTAGCATAGTACGTTTACATTATATAGAATATATTTCACACACTTCACATTGTAACAGCAATGGTGCTTTAACGGCTAATCCATTAAATGGTTGTTCAGGGCAGGGGTGCTCAACTCTTCTCATCCCAAACAGATTATTTATAAGCCTGTATTATGTTGAAGATATTTTATATTTGTATATATATATATATATATATATAAATGGATATATCACTACATTGGTCAGTTGTATTTGTTAGAGGGCATTAACTTCTCATTCATGTTATCTTTCAGGCTTAAATGCATGTCCAGCACCACTGCTTTGATATCAGAGCATGTCAGGACAGAACACTCTTAGGCTTGGTTTACACAGTGAAAACTTTCACCATCATTCTAGACACACTATGGCCTTTACCCTGTAACATAAACGAGAGATAACTTCACTGAATGACCATTGCAGGGGCTTTATGATTTACTATGATTTACTAGCACTCTGTAAGCCGTGTGTCACGCTTCTCTAAGTGCTCGAGGGGTTGTGTTATTTTCCCTGTATCTGCTTCCAAAAGCTGCACTCCAAATGGGTCAAGACCCAAATAAATACTTGAAGCCTCGCATGGTCCAATATCTTTCCCTACTTTAAACATAGAGTGGTGAACTCATCATAATAAAGGTTTCTCAGTGGTTCTTGGCCTAGATGTATATTTCTAAAAAATAAAACATTGAATTGAATAAGAATGTTTGTTTATTTTTGAAGAGGTTCTTTGAAGAACCATTTATTCAGAGGCTTTGCAAGGGACTGAGTACCAAAATTGGTTCTTCTATGGCACTATGTGCTGAAAGTGCAGAGACTAGAAGCACTGCTGTAAGTGAATGGCACTGAGAAGAATAAGTCGAGTGGGCCTCATCATAACGTCTTGTATGGGTTGTATTGTAGGTGTATAATGGTTCAGTGGAGAAGTTATTGCTGTAGGTTATTTTTGGGTCATAGACCTAGGTATGTGCTGGCCTCCTTGCAGCTTTCTCCTGTGCATCTGAATGTGTGTGTGTGTGTGTGTGTGTGTGTGTGTATGTGTGTGTATGTGTGTGTGTGTGTGTGTGTGTGTGTGTATATGTGTGTGTGTGTGTGTGTATATGT
>JBBMFX010000080.1:18063356-18075589 GCA_037832545.1 Rhabdalestes septentrionalis | reverse complement strand
TTCTGCCATGATGTGGTGGAGCATTATCATCCATGAACAGAAAGTTGGGGGTGTGCTGGCGGAATTGGGGGATGATGTGATGGGTTCTATGATGTCTCTGAGGTAAGAACGTGCAGTGACTGAGCCATGTACAATAACCAAATAACCGCTGACTAGTGATGCTGCCCAGACTGTTGCCCCCCCTCCACCAAAGCAAACCCTGGGGACCATGTTGACCTCAGCGTATCGCTCACCTCTCCTTCTCCAGCAATGCTGACGACCATCATTTATGTGCAAGGTGCCCCAACACTGATCAGTGAACAGGACGGTAGACCACTGTTGCATTGTCCAGTTCACATGGTCTTATGCCCGCTGCAAAGGTTCACGCCAGTGTCTTGGTGTCAGTGGAGTCACCTGCAACAGTCGTCTGTTATTCAAGAGGTGGAGTCGGTGGCGGATGGTTTGTCTGGAAACCCGAGTACCCCTCTTACCTTATAAAGGGGCCTGCAGCCGTTTGGCAGTTGAATAACGATGTCTGAGTGCATAGATCCTTGGGTACTGGTCATCGTTACTGTCTGTCACTCGTGGGGCTCCACTCCTGGGTCTGTCACGAACTCTGCCAGTAGTTCTGTGTCTTTATACAAGTCTGCTGATGACACTTTGAGACACACCAAGTTCTCAAGCAACATCTGACCGAAGGCGCGATGGCCAGGTGGCGTTGTCCTACCGTTAAGTGACGTCGTGTGTTCATGGCTGTTTGAATGATGAACTTGGAATGACTTATTGACAGTACCAGCTTTTTATACCCACAGAATGTTGAAATTGATACCACATTGAAAAAGGTTGTCTTTTGGTATTGGCCCCAATGTAACACACACCTGTACACAATGAGGCCATTACATTGTGTTAATAATTCCAAACTTTTGAATCATTGTTAGCCATTCATGATAAGATGTTTTATTCAAGAGGTTTATTCAAATGATGAAAACATCCACTCGGTTTCAACTGTGTTTGCTTGAAATATTGACATCCATGGCTAAGATAAATGGTGGAATGTCATGAAATGTCTTTGTGGTTAACAAACCCCATCTCACAATGAAAACTTACCTTTGATTGAGTAAGCAGAAAACACTTCTTCAAAAGACCCTTCCTCATCTCAACTCTTTCTAATTCAAACTTGTTCCCATTTATATTTCATTTTTGAACACCTGAGTGTTAAGGAACACCTGAGCAGAGATAATTGACTTCATACTTCACTCTGGTGTAAATAGGGAGTGACATGGAAGGTATTTATTAACAAAGTATCCTCGCCCTCACAAATCAGACAATGGTTATGAATAAGCCTTCATGCCCAAGTCCATCTATAAAGCAATAATTAAGACATTTTTCAAAAGCAGCGCTGTACAGTACTTGCTAGAATAAGGATTTGTTTGATTTCCCTCCACATAGAAAAAAAAACAATTAACCACAGCATCATGCTTTTGACCACCACTGGCCATCCAAGTCCACTGTCTTTTAAAAAACTTCAATTCCCTGAGTTGAGATCTACAATAAATGGAATGTGGGCATTTCTGGTCTTTATGGGCACTGGCGTGAGATGCCACTTTTAAAACCCCAGTATCATTTGTTATTATTAAATGTCTTTAAATTACAATAACTTTAGTTCTGTGTGACATAGGAACTCCAAACAACCATTTCTTCTGACCCCTCAAGCATCAACACAAACCTGGGGAACATATAAAGAGCTGTTGGCCACATGATGATGTTTTACCATTTGTTGCGCACATGTTGTACAATATGTTGCTTACTAGGAGTTAGGCTTTCTGACACATACAACAGATTCCCAAGACTGCCAAAACCAATTTTGCCTATCTTAACCTTTCCTGCTGTGAAATTTAATTCTACTTCCATCAAGCTGGTGTTTCAGAACATCTGCTGGAAACATATCAAGGTCCTCTTGGCTTCTATATTCATCAGCAATTTCTTCTGCACAGTCCGCTCTCATATTCTAGGTCACAGATCTGGAGAGGCAGGAGACTTTTTATTGATGGAGGTTAGACTTGTTCTTAATGCTTGATGTTTGGTGATTGTGTGGTCTTGCTTGTTTCTATTTGTGGAAAATTTTCTCTCAATGAGTAATAGTTTGTGGCCTGGTGGTTAAGTAGTTGCCCCTGTAGTTGGACGGTCTTGGGTTTGAATTCAAGGGCTGCCAGTGGTACCACTTAGGTTCCACTGACTCAGGTACTGTCCCAACACACTGCTCCAAGAGTGCTGCATTCCTGGCTGCACACTGCTTCACTTGGTAAATGTGTTTAATACAGAGATATAATTTCACACTCTACAGTGTATGCTGTGCTGTGGTGTGTCCATGTATGACAAAGGGACACTTTACGCTAAAGTTAAATTTGGATTAATTCAGTGTAGCGGTCTGGGTGGTGTTTTCACATACTTAACAGTGTTAAAATGATGCTCAATAGTACATTATGTACATTAATGCTACAAAACGAGCCTGCATGCATCCGTGCATTTTTACGGATGAATTTTCAGTTTGCTGTAAGAGAAAATAAAAGCCCAATCTTGATCATTTGTTGAGTTTGGAGTTGGAAAGGGTCTGGTGATCTGGGATCAGCCTGGCTGTATCTTACAGCTATAAACAGGTGTAGAAGGAAAAGACTGCTTCTAAATCAGTTGGTAACATCAAAGGGAACTTGTTTCTTTATTCTATTCACAATGGCAGCGGTCAAAGCTGGTCTGGGGATAGAGAGGTTAGTTCCTATTCATAAGCACAGAGAATGAAAGACAACAGCTTATTCTTTCTCTCTCTCTCTCTCTCTCTCTCTCTGTCTCTCTCTCTCACACTCCCACATGCACCCACAGACATATACACCTGAGGGTTAGGGATGTATATACCTTGCCTTTATTACAGTGACAAGTCAATTTGATTCTTTTATGGACGCTGCCTGGCCCTCATTGACTCACAATGGGCAGGATATAATTTTGCAGATGTTGGTGAAAAGCTCAAATGTCAGCTTCTTTTCACACGGCCTGTCCTGCCTTTGCCCACCGATGAATAATGTATCAGTCACCTTTGTCTCCAGTTCAATATTCGTACATAAGTACAAAGGAGCGTGGAGAAAAAAAAGCGTTCAAAAGGAGAGTCTTAATTTATCCTTGAGTCGTGGAGATAAGGACCAAGTCCCTCACAATGTAGAAGAGGCAGAGAAGAAGGCTACAGTATACCTACATGTTTGGTAAAAAGGATATAAAGAAAACTGTCTGACTTGTGTCCTCTGAGTTGAATGTGCAATTGCTGACGCCTTGAGGCTTTAACATCATGTACACATGTATAAAATGTGTTAGCTTCAAAAAGTTTGTGTCTAGCCAGTATATAGCTACTATTAGTTTGGCACTAACTACTATATCAAATGCCCTTAAGGCACTAGCGACGGAAATGAGCTTCACTATAAACTGGATAAATTTCAGCTTCTTATGAATACAGTTAAAATGATTTTGTTTGACATGTGATGGCATATTGATAAATCTGACGCTCAGTATAATCTCAGTATCTGACTTTCAGTGTGAATCAATAGAAAACAAAATGTTAGTTTCCAATATATTCCAACGGCTTTAAGCCTCCATTCAGGTTTCTGTATCCAACTGCAGACTGTGAATAGTTGGAACTGAACACTGGGGCTCAGTAATGAATGACTGTTACAAGCTTTTAAAAGTTTCAGATCTCTGCATTATAAGCTCAATGTACAGCTAATGTCACATCTTTTAGCTTAGCGCTAACTAATACAGCAACTTCCATTAAGGCATGGATCTTAGCTGTTAGCGAAACTGCAGTGGTATAAGCTGACTGGAGTCCAGTTTTGAATGAATTCAGTTAAAATATTTTTCTTCTGACATGTAAAGTTATCCTGGCCATGGGATAGTCTCTATGTACCCACAACCCTAATGAAGATTAAGCAGAAAGTGAGAGTGAAATGTAATTATATAATATAAATTTAAAAAACCAAAATATTTGTGGGCTTGTGCAGTATTCTACAATGGCTTCAAGCAGGCATCCGTACCAACTACTACTAACCACAGATTGTGAAAAGATGGAAATATTCACAGTCTTTTGACACAAAATAACTGAGAGGCTGAGTGAATTGGCAGCTTGGGCTAGAAGTGAATCAGCCATTTTATCATGAGATGTTGGTGGGTGCTGTCATCAATAGATTTCTCAGCTTTGAGTCATGTTGTAAAAGTAAAACGATGTGAATGGTAAAATCAAAATGTTCTTTTATGATGCTGTTTTTCTTTGAAAGGGAATGAACACTATTGTCCAGTTTATACAAGCTTCAGGGGGAAAGATCACGAAAAAGAGTTCTTGGTGTTAAAAAAAAAAATAAAAAATTTCTTCCATATGATTCAGTGCTTTTGTTTAACCCTGTGTGTGAACTTGTCCTACCTGACTCCGCTGCCTGGGGACTGGTGGATGCTTTCGTCTTCTGATTACTCTTGCCTTCTGTGTTTCTGAGGGTTGTTTAGCCTTTGAGTCTTGTTGCTTGTTTATGCTCTTTGGAAGGTATTTCTTTAAAGTGTTGGTCCTTCTCTGTTGCTTTGTCAGGCTTTTAGGGTCTTGGTTCTTCTCAGTGCTTCCTCCTCACACTCTTCAAAATACTTTTTTTGCCTGGCTTGGTCTTTAGGGGTTAGGTTTCTGTAAAACTGTCTTGGGAGAATCTCAACTGTAAAAAAAGTTAGTAGACGTATAAACATGCGCTGAGCTAAACGTTAAGTTTCTGTAAGCCTGCCTTAGGGAGATTCTCCCAAGACAGCTGTGAAAAGTGACAGACTCATAAATGTGCATTGAATTAAAATGCTTTTATTGAAAATTTTGCACAATAAAAATTGTTTTGCATATAATTCTTCTATTTTTCATCAATAATTCTTTATCTCTATCGCTATCTCTATCTCTTCATCTTCCCTTCCTCGGGTTGTCTGAAGTTTGTACTTGTGACCATGTCTGTGGTGCTGTATCCTTGAACTCTCCTGACCTCTTACTCACCAGAACACATTCACTTTTAATGCATTGTTTTATAATCGCTCTCATTGCAATAGTATGGCCAGAATTGAGAGAGAGCGAGAGAATGGACTGCATTGTGCTCCAGTGAAAGCCATAGAGACCTGGCTGCCATCGATATCCTCGTGTCCCAGTGACGCCGACTTACTGCGGACGCTTAACAAAAGCCAGCAGCAGCCGCGTAATTGTAGCGCTCCAAAACCATCAAGGTGTCTTTGGGTTTTTTTTTTCTTCCACCAGTCAGAATCAATCAGGTGCAGACACCCCCCACCTACAACCGGGCAAACTCCCAGCTTTTCTATACACACCATACACACTATACACACTCTCCTGCTGCTCACACACTCTCCTAAAACTGTGTAGATTACGTTGAGCGCCATTCATTCAGTGGCTGGCTATCATTTAAATTTGACTTTCATTGTTCTGTGAAGCTCCAAGCAGTATTTAATACATCTCTTTCTCTCACATTCTGTCTCTCTCTCATTTTCTCTCTCTCTCTCTCTCTCTCTCTCTCTCATTCTGTCTGTCTGTTTGTCTGTCTGCCTCACTCCATCTCTTTCTTTCTCTCTTTTTCTCTCTCTCTCACTCAGTCCTAGCCTGTCATTAATTTCTAGCCTTTGCAGGTTTTACACAAAAAGGATGAAAGAGAAGAAAAGCATGGAACGACACACTGTCTTTAACAGCGGCTCTGTTTATTGGGCAAAATAGCGGTACAATAATGTTTTTTAGTCAGTGGTTTACTCTAAAAAGCCTTTTCCCCAGCTCTCATATTGAAAGGAAAGCAATAAAGGCCCTTTCAAAAGGCATGAATAAAAAAAAAGACAGAGAGAGAGAGAGAGGAGAGAGAGAGAGAAAAGAAAAGAAAGAGAAAATAGAAGAGAGCCTTCAGGGGGCTGGCCGAAGGGCTGCTATTCTTCAGCTGGTAATCAAATTGCAGCTGAAATGAAATGGAGGTTTCTTATGAAAATGGCCTTTGTTGACGGGCTAGGCTGGTAATTCATAAACAATACGCCGTCCCTTTTGTAACTGGTAATAATATATTCATGCTCTTGTAAGCCAAAGTGTGTGTGTGTGTGTGTGTGTGTTGGGAAGGTGGGGGCTTATAGAGATGGGTGAGCACCAGAAAGGCAGGAGTACAGTGGAGAAAAAGCAACTGGGCTTCTCTCTCTCTCTCTCTCCCTCTCTCTCTCTCTCACGCGCTTATTCTCGCTCTCTCTCTCGCTCTCATATTTACTCTCTGATTCTGTTTGTCACTTTCTCTTTCCTTCTTTTGCACCCTCCTCCCTTCTTTCTCATGTTGTCTCTCTTTCTCTATTTTTCTATCTCTCTCTCTATCTTATTCGCCTTCTGTCCACTCTCTATCTCATCTGTCTCTCGCACACTCTCTCTGTCTCTCTCTCCCTCCTTTCTTCTTTCATTCTGTGTTTGTCCCTCTCCCTTTCCTTTTATATCTCTCTTTCTCTCTCCATCACATTCTACCCCATCTCTCTCTCTCTCTCTCCCTCAAGCGTCTCAGGGTTGACCAGTTGCATTTGGCTCCTTCAGATGAACTTCAGTCATGTTAAGCAGCATACAGTCAGAAGTGGGCAGCGACGTGAGTCTGGTGAAAACTGATGTGAGAACAGAGAGGAGGTGCTAGTGAAGCAGAAGGACAAGAGGAAAGGAAAAGAGAGGGAGGGAGAGTGAATGAGAGAAGAGGGTAGCAGTGTCTCACAGACAGTGGATGCTGTCAAGTTGGAATCCGAGGGGCTGTCTCTCTCTCGTCTCTCTCAGTCTCTCTCACTCTCTCTCAAACACACGCATACACACACTTACAGCGGCTTGCAGGAAAGCAAGTCTATCAGCCAAAGAAGGCGTGACAGAGATAGACGAGGAAAGAAGCTGTCATGGACTTTACCTAAAGAAACACACAGGAGAGATGTGCAAGACAGGATAAAGCAAGAACAGGTGAGTACAGACTCTGATACTGTCCCAGCTGTCTGATGTTTATGACTGAACTAAACTTAAGGATCTGTGTTGTTCATGCTATTGCTTATGGCCTGTTTTTTGGTACCATGAAAAATAATTAAAATATGTGTATTGATTTGGCACGTGTTTATGTTCAAAGTGATTTTCAAGTGAATCAGGAATAAACCTTCGCTTTTAAAAACACTGGTTCCCTGAAAGTACTGTGGTGCTGTAACATAGCCAGTTTTGCTTCCCTGGAAAACCGTCTCTCCATTGAAAGACCCTAGAACTGTGGATCCCAAACTTGTCCCCCAAGACCCCCAGATGGTCCACATATTTGCTTGATCTCAACTCCTATTCCATTGACTGAGCAAAAATGTGGACTGACCAGGGTCCCTGAAGAACTGATTGAGAACCATTGCATCAGGGAGCTAAAAATGTTTTCTATCTATGACATTGCTCCAATAGAACCCTCTCTGGATATAAGATTAAAGTCAACTTAATGCAAGTGCTAAATATGTTATCATGTCATGAACGTTGCAAGACAGTTGTGGAGTAAAAGAGTCAAACAGCTCCACAGTTCAGCCTGGTGCTGTTCAGCAACATCCTCCACAGCATCTTTCTTGCCTCTGGACCATGAGGTCATGGGTTCGATTCCTACCCCCAGCACCACCACTGGGTCCCTGAGCAAGACCCTTAACCCCAAGTTGCTCCAGGGAGGCTGTCCCCTGTAGTTAGGAATGGAAGTCGCTTTGGATAAAGGCGTCTGCTAAAAGTCATAAATGTAAATGTTTCTGAAGTATCTAAGTATCTGATGACTGATATGTCTTCATAAGTTTTTACTCTGTGATATTATTATTGACCTCATGCCTTCAAGGTGATCACCTCTATGGAGGAATGAAAAAGTATTTTTGGACTTCTGATCACAACATGTTCTCGCAACGTAACGTAAGATTTCTGTGGACTGGCAAGGTTTTGTTATTACAAAGTTGTTATTACACATTTTGAATCCTGAAGCTGTGTGGACTCATGTTTGGAGATCTGTGTGGAGAAAAAGTTATGACAGATTGTTTGACTTGACTGTGCTACACCACATAAATGGAGTTTGCATGTCTTTCTATTAAAGAGAAGTGATTAACAACTTCTTCAGTTAAACTGCCAATTATTTTTTTACTTAAACAACTTAATTCTTCTGTTGGACAAACACCTAAAGGATATTCCTTTAAGAGCTTAGTTTAAGCTATGCAACTTTTGCTGGTACTTGACTTTTAGTGTTGGATGGAATACTTTCTTTAAGGACTGGTAAATGAGAATATGGTTCAGGGTCCTAACTTTGCAGTGTATCAGTGATTGGGTCTTTAAACTGTATGCTAAGCACTTAGGGGTCCTTAAGTTAGAATACAATCACCTCTTCCTAACTCCATGGTCACATTCATATGGAAATCATCATTTATATTTATTGATTTAGCAACTTTAGCACTAATATAGGAAGGCAAATGCACTCTGGATTCGTGTCAATGACTCTCTTTGGTTTAGTGTGATATATTTGCCCAAGCAAAGAATTGCACACGAGTCATAACAAATCCCAAAATTGCGATAAAGCCTAGTTACATTACCTTTCTTAATAAAAAACATTTCTGAACAACTTCTCCTGAAATGTTGCCTATAAAGTATAAAGCATAAAGTAAAAACTAGTTGTCAGCTTGTCATGCTGGATAAATATGGCCAATTCAACATGAAACAGAAGGTGAAACATATCATACTGGTTAATTACAAGACATGATACAGCTAAATTATTATTTGTGGTCCGTGGTGTAATCAAAACTCTGAGGATATTTTAGAGGTGTTATGTATTGATTGAATATTCCAGCATAGCAAAATGATAGCCTTGATTACGATTTGATATAAGCAATGTTTAGTGTAATCACAATGAATGTTACCACTAAAGAAACTGATCATTACAAAAATACGTGTTTTTTAAATAAATGAACGAAAGAACAGATTTGTACAAAGGAGTTTGTTGAGTAGGTTTTAGTATGCAAGCAGTATAATAAAATCAGGGAAAATGTGCGAACAAATACAATTTTCCACCACTGATCTATTGGCCTTCTCTCCCCTAAACTAAATATATTCAGAGTGTGAGAAAGATGCTATCTTTAAAAGTTTATTATTAATAATATTAGAAGTAGTAATAATACAGCACTATGAAGATAACCCAGTGTGTTGCATATTAAAGGTCCAATATTACTGATCATGGTAGTACACCATTTAGGATTAGCTTGAAACATACCCAAGTGTTTCTTTAAAGAATAATTTTTTAAAGCTAGCATAATTTTGCCTTTATTGTTTTTCACATCACTGTACATCAACATCACACTTTACATTCTTCACACAACAACAATAGACACAATGTAATGTATCACATAGCGGCAAACAACACCACAACATGTCAACAAGACTCGTCTTTCCACCAGAGTCTTTTTTGTCTGGTGCAGTGATACTTTTGCCAAGAGTACACTGCAGCCACAGCTGAGCTGGTGCATGATGTCCTGTGCTGTTGTGTACAGCTATAGGTGTAACAGCCCTACAGTTTGGTCAGGTGTGGGGAGAACTATTAGTTTGCCAGCAGTGTTGGTTATGCACGCAGGTTAGACACGGTTTGTGACGGAGAACTTGTTGAAGAATCAGATGGAGCGTTATAGCCTCATGGGTTGGGCAACATTCAGCAGAAGAAGATGTAAGGGGAGGATGTAAAGTCATTTGAGTTTTCAGATGACTTATTTTTTGGACGTCCTCTATAAGCTGCTCAGAGCTGTGTTTACTGTCCAGCCGGGGTATCTGATAAGGCCAGTGTATCTGAAGCTGTCAATCATTTCAGCTGTTTCGTTGCCAGTTATTTTGCTTTCTTGAAATTGAGGTAAAGCATGTTACGCTCACCCATTGGGTAAAGTGTGCAACAGTGTCATGATAGTCCAGGACAGATTGGTTATCAATAAGAAGACTTGAGTGGTGGCGAGTGAGGAGCTGGTAAAATATTTGGACACCCTGCCTTTCTCCAGGATTGTTGGAAAGCGCTAAATATTTTGTGCCTTTCTGAGCTGCTTGCCGTCAGTGAATATGTTGTGCAAGTGAGGAGAGCGGGGATCAAAGAGGGAAGTGCTATGTTGGCGCAGTTTCTGGATCATCAGGTTCCTTTGGATGGTATTAGAAGCAGAACTGAAATCCACAAGGGGCATCCTGGCGAAGGTACTTGGGGACTCCAGGTGCTGGAGGAGGATGTGCTGCAGGTGGGCCACAGCCCCTGTTCGCCCTGGCAACAAATTGGAGAGCGACCAGTTGGTGGTTGACATGTGGCAGGGTGGTTTGGAGCAGCAGTTTCTCCAGTTACTTCATTATTAAGGGTGTGAGGGTAATGAGGCAGTAATGATTGAGTTCACTCCAGGTCTGGTTTTGTTTGGCCACTGCTATTGTAGCAGCTCATTTCCAGAAGAAGACAGACCGTTAGAATTTGAAAAGAGAAACCAAAAATAGTTTTGGCACCACTTCAATGAACCCTATTTGGCACTTTTATTACTGAGTGTTGATTAGCTTGAACTGTAAAGCCTTTGCAAAAAGAGTTCTAGATCTTTGATTTGTAACAATGGCAGAACTCTTTTTGCTAAGGAACATCACATAGAGAAGCCATTTAACCATGCAAAGAAACATTTATTCATTTCAATAAATCATTGCCAGCCTATATACAGCCCTTTTTAAGGGTGTAGGAATCGGTTAAACTCTACAAGCTACAGTCATGAAGCACCATGGAAACTGCACACATCCTGGAAGTCTATGACCGTCAACATCTTCAGTCAATGAAGAACTGCATGTGAGTCTTTGGAGGCAATCCCTCCTGAGGACTACAGGCCGAATTGACTCTCTATGCCGTAGACAGGCCTTGTGAAGAATCCGAGACGGAGAGAAAGGGATATTGATTTCAGGGCTTTTCCAATGCCACTCTTTTTTTTCCTTTCTTCTAATAGGATCAGCGATTGTAAGGTGTTACAGGGGAGTGGGCATGCAGAGAATAGAATAAAGCAGACAAGAGGGAGAGCAGGAGAGAGAGAGAGAGAGTGAGGATGAAAGAATGAAAAGAAGGGAGGAGAAAAGGAAGCAGGGATGAGAGCGGGTAAAGTGGCTTAGGAAGGTAATCTCTTACCCAGAGAGAAAGCGGGAGCGTTTTATTTGCACTTTTCTTTTCCCCCACCTACATCAGCCAGGTTTGATTCGACTGTACACAAAAGTGTTTGACAGATTGGGCAACTACAACAGCTGCATAGAGAAACTGTGTAGTGTCTGGAAGACCGTGCAGATTATATAAACAAACACAATAAGGGCTCAAAAAAGAAGTCTGAAAATTCTTCTGGCTAGTTTAAAAGCTTTCATTACTTGTCTTGTCTCCTCACAGATCAATAAAGAGGAACTGTACGGATCTTTCATAATTGCTGCATAACTGCCGAGCAGACTTTCTAGATGGTTTCCTGTAAAATGCTACATTCAGGAGATCCTTATTGAGTCAAAACTGTTTACATTGATGGTGATAGGAATTAGACATCTGACAAATTTGTCTCTAAAAACTGCTTTGTAGAAATGTATTACATTAAATAGTTATGAATATTTTATCTGATGCCTGAGACCTTTATTTTTTTTTATTACAGAGTTTAATGGTAAGGTGTTGGCAAAAATATAAAAAAAAACCCTGTAGCCTAGAAGGCCAGGGCACTGTAATAAAAAATAATTCTGAAAAGGTTATTGTTTTTTTTGTTTTTTTCAGATTAACCACTATTTTGCCATTATCAGCATTACAAAAACTATGTAGCATCAGTGATAGTTCTGGGAAGTAAATGGCTATATTTGCATTGAAGATATTTGCACTAGCAGCTTTATAAAAACAATTTCAAAGCATTTACCCAGAAATTTGGAAATAAAAGTGCAACTGCCCTTTAAGAAGGTTTGGGCCACTAAATTGGAAACTCGGGTGGATTCTCTTATGAGATTTCTTACTTTGGTAATTTGGTTTCTCAGCATGTGGATACTCACTGTATAAAAACACACACACACACACACACACACACACACACCATCATCATCATCATCATCATCATCATCATCATCATCATCATCATTATCATCATCATCATCATCATCATCATCATCATCATCATCATCATCATCATCATCATCATCATCATCATCATCATCA
>JBBMFX010000080.1:18047050-18060118 GCA_037832545.1 Rhabdalestes septentrionalis | reverse complement strand
ATATGTGTGTGTATATGTGTACACACTGCAGCAAACGGTACAAGCAATGAACAGAAACAAGTGACAAGTGGTCTCTCTTTTTTTTCCCCACGACTGTATATTTATATTATTCCACTGTTTGAAAAGCTCCTGTACAGTTCATGGCATTGGTAAATGTAAATGTAAAAGGTGGGTTTAATATCAGGTCTTCAGTACCTGTTTGGTCTGCATTGCTTTATGGAGTAATTGAAGCAGCCTGAACAGCATGTTTCAGTCTAGTATAGTTCATGGTCTGGCGAAGTCTAGCCATTAGCCTTTAATCAATATTTCATCAGACCTTTATGAACTATAATAAGAAGCATTTACTGATTTTGAAACATTCACTATACGCTTAAATGCACGCTGTCTGGGTTTCCTTTCAAATTACTCACATTTAAACCTTCCGGGAATCACAGTCCTTCCTATATGGCCACTGGTTTGCTAAGATGCTGTTAGAACCAAATATTAAACATTTTTTTCATCTGACCAATTACTTTTGACGCTCTAGGTGGAGTAACTATTAAACGGTTTATAATTCTTTTACAGTTCCCCATATATATGAGTGTGTACTACAATGAAGGCAAAATATTTATTACCTGTGATTAACAATAACACATTACAGACACTGCTTCAAAACTTAATATATCTATAACATATATTATCTGCATTACACTCAAAGAAACAAAGTGGTTTTTCAACAACTTACATCTGTTTTCTACGTAAATACAACACAGATCTAAATGAAATCTGCATTTAAATTACTATGTTTACCTGAGCCAACCTATAAGTAAGCCTCAAGGCCACACTCTGACATAATCTTACACTTTTCACAGCTTAAAGAAGCTTAATGTAAAGCTTTGAGTTTCTCCCCCCAACCTTGTGTCTTTACAAAGCTTGTGTTGTTGGTCGAGACTTCAAAACATTTCAGCTACAAGAAGAAAAGAGCATATATAGAAATGTGCTTTTTATTTTGTTGGGCTTTTTCCGAGGTTGGGGGCGGGGAGTAGGCAATATAAATCCCATTTGGATGAGAGCTTTGTCTCTCAGATGGGTAAAGCTCTCAGTCCACTCCCTCTTATTTTGAGCTGTCTTCTGAATCATGTGAGTTGGACTTGTGTATTATTTCAGTTACAGCGTGTTATTTTGCTGTCATGCATCGACCGCAAGTTGCCAACAAACGTGACAAAATAAGATTATGCTGTGGCCTCAGAGTTCTCCCAGTGAGGACTCTGCATTAACAAACAGAACACAAGAAATACAGGCACTGCTGGTCAGTTTTAGGGTGTGAAGTTGCTAAAGATCATGTTAACAGTTTATATTTGTTTGACAGATAACTTGTCGTAGTTTATTTCCCTACTTCACTATACATTTACTCTCTCTCTCTATCTATCTGTCTATTTGTCTACCTATCTGTCTATCTGTCTATCTGTCTACCTATCTGTCTATCTGTCTGTCTATCTGTCTGTCTATCTGTCTGTCTATCTGTCTGTCTATCTGTCTATCTATCTATCTATCTGTCTGTCTGTCTGTCTGTCTGTCTGTCTGTCTGTCTGTCTGTCTGTATCTATCTGTCTATCTCTCTCACTATCTATCTGTCTGTCTGTCTGTCTCTATCGATCTGTCTGTCTCTGTCTATCTGTCTGTCTCTATCAATCTGTCTGTCTTTATCAATCTGTCTATCTATATGTATTTTACATATATACACATACTAATTATAGAATATATTTACATTTAGCTGACGCCCTTATCCACAACTGTCTGGAACCTGTAAAGCAAGACTTAAGTCAACATCCACCAATCAACTGAGATACTGCATTTTTTTTGTTGTTATTTTTTGTTATTATGTGGAGCCATATGATGAAAGACTGTATATATCCATCCATACATGCATATACATGGTTCAAATGACCTCCAAATGATAAAAATAAAGTTGCTAAAGATAACGTCATCAGTTTATATTTGTATGCCAATTTCCACAGATATTTTTGAAACATGATAAGTAGTTTTTCTTAGAGCCTTAACTTTTCAAGATTCTTTAATTTTAAGAGTGTATGTTATGGACCTTGAAACAAAAATGAAACATAATCATAATTTATAACACCTATAGTAACCCATACATTTACGTGTAGCTAAAAAAATTCAGCCTAATCATATGTCAGCAAAAATAAGAGTTAAGAATAGCATGCAAAATGGCAAAAACTATAGGGTAAGTTTAATTAAGATAATTAAGCATGGCCTCTGCGTCCCTAAATCACCTGTTCTTAATGAGCACATGTGTGTGTGTGTATCAGAGGGAGAGAGGGTGTCAGAGAGCATAAAATAACCCTCTTTCAGCGGCACAAAAGCACTATAAATTCTTTGTTCATTCTGAAACCCCCGTTCACAAACAATCCCAGGCGATTTTGATAGGCCAATGGAAAAATGGGCGGCCTTTTGTAATTGGCCATCATAAATCTGAAGAGGCCGTGGCGGAGACACAAAGCACCTTTAATTCCGTCCTTTTTCTCACCCTCGTCCCTCGCCATAGATCTCGGCTCCACAATGGAGGATGTGAGGGCTGCGATATACATATTACAACCGGAGACATGTGGCCGTTAGCCTCCTCGCATTGATTTCATTCTACAACTTCCTCCCAGTGAGCAGAAGACGTGGACACAGCGGTGCAATAATGGCCTCCTTCTCTTATCTAGATTGGCCTCATGTAGGCTAGATGGCTCTGTCAGATGGACATCAACTCTTCCTATTTTACGCTTGACATTAGTGATTAGCTTGATAGTGCTATCGATGAGGCTTATTCAAGAATGCTCGGTGGGGTTGGGGTGGGGGTTTGATTATGGAGTGAAAGAAGGAAGATCTGCTGACTGGTCAGATGGTGCTAGTGATTGTGTTGTGCTTGATAAATGTGTGTGAAATGGATGAATGTACATCTATGGGGTCTTGCTGAGTGATTCTGACTTCCATTCCCTCTCAAATAGTTCTGGGTTCCTAATGGCTCTTGGCTTGGATGCTTTGTTCTAACTGCTTTCGGTTACAAAGGTTTTAGACTAATGAACCCTCTGGCAGTCTCTTTTAAGCCAAGTGGTGATCAAGTACAGAAGATATTCAAAGGTTTTAATGATGAAATGTGCTCTGCTCGCTCTGATTCTCATTCCAGCTAAGTCAGATCTATTATAATTCCATCAGTGCATAAAGATTTGGTTTGAAAATGACCATCTCCTAAATCAAAAGCTGTTTGATCTGAGGAATACCCATTCAAAGTCTTATCTAATCCAACAATGGGGCGCCGTATACTGCAGGTGTGTAAGCCAGACTTCAGAATCTCTGACTGTGCTCATACATGCGTAGTCACCCAAGCACTTACAACTAAACAGCTCTACCTGACCCAGAAAACAAACTCAAACACACAAACCCACACACTAAAGCATGTAAAAAAAAACCAGACAACATGAAAAACAAACGGCTTCCTGCTAATCCCTCCGCTACTGGACATCGAACCAGCACTGGTATTAGCGTAGTTAGCGTAGCACCCCTGCAGCATTCAGGCAAGTCCTCATCGTCCTCTTCAGTGATAAGCAGAGGCTATCGACAGCTCTCGTGACGAGTGGGAGATACTCAGATTTCACCCCACCTCAGGAGAGATCAATGGTAGTTTGTGTAGAGTTGGATAATTGCGGCTGTTAGTCAGAAGTGGCAGTTCCTGCAAGTGACTCTCCATATAGTGTGCCAGTTGTCTGTTATCATGTGGGGGGACTAGGGTCCAGCTAAGATGGACAATTTTAGGCTAGGTGGTCTCTTTTAGGCTATGTATGCTCTTAACAATAAAGGTGCTAAAAGGATTTGAAATAAAAGGTTCTTTGGAGGATAAAGCCATAGGAAAACCACTTTTGGTTTCCCAAAAGAATCATTCTTTCATTTAGCTCTTCATAAAATGGAAGATGAATAAAGCTCTACAGGATATAAAGGTTCACCAATTAAGGTTTTCTCCTCAGACTGTTCCTCAAATTCAAGAACCCCTCAGTGTTGGAGTTTGTGTGTAGAGGTAGGGATAGAGACAAGGTGAAGAGGTGATTGGAATAAGCAAAGTTGCTTTGAGATTTTGGAATCTTTAGACGCTGCTTCAAAAAGGAACATGATTCTATTGTGAATCTATGTTTTAGTTCAATACACGAGAAATGTTGTAGCGAAGGGATGTGAAGAGACAAGCTCCTTCCACTCTAAAATGCAGTTCATTCAGACACCTAAGGGTGGCACTTATGCAGTATGTTAGACATTTCTCCCTCATCCTCACATCAGAATTCATATGTACTGGAGAGTTGCCTCACTTTATATCTACTACACAATTAAATAAGTGGGTTCTTCTAGAGTTATTTGGTAAACACTATGGTTATAGTACCATGACTGATCAGAACCATTTGACTGATTGAGTGAAAGATTCTTTGCTAGTTAAAGTGTTCTCTATAATCTCCTCTTGTTTAGAATTTTTTAAAGAACCTTTTCAAAGTGTTTCTTTAGAGCACCAGAAATGATCCCACAAATGTTAAGATGATAAATCCCCATGTTTTTAAGTTTTCTATAGACCCTATTTGCTGAGCATGTGGATGTGGGTGATATATGTGTTTGATATATATATTTTTCAACACGGTGCCATACAAGAACCGCTTTATGAGAATGAAGAACCTTCATAAAGTATGAGGAACCACCATCTATGGTGCCATAGGGATAGGTATATAGTACAGAAATCGGTTAAATGGGCTTTCTGCATGTTGTTGCATGTTAGATGGTTTTTGTAAGAGAAGGAAGCTTTTTACAAAGGCTGAAATAACCAATTTGGCAATTCCTGTAGAAATGTCGGGAATCAGGAAACCGGGTCAATATTCTGTTGATTGGCAGGATTCAGTTTAACACCACTTCTTCCAGCTGTGTCTTCAGAAGTGTATGTTTGAAAATGTGTGTGTGTGTGTTTGTGTATGTCTTATGTGCATGTAAAAGAACTTCCGCGCTTTTTCTGACACCCTTTTGATCCCTCATGCAAATGGCTCTAGATTACAAAGCACCAAATCCAAATTACCAGCCTATCGCTTTACACAATGCAACAGGAAATCATGTCGGGTGAACTGTTTCCATATCTCGCACTCCTCAGGTGGAATACCACACATCAGATGTTGTAGATTTACAACACTTGTTTACTTTCTAAAAAAAAAAAAAAAAGCTCCTCCATACCCCCCCCCACTTCCCCCTTCCTCATTTCATTCAACTCACTCTATTAAAAAAAAAAAAGGCATCTCAGCCTTGCAAGTATTGCTTATCATATTAATTAAAATCTGGTTGACACAATGGGCGCCAGCAGCTGTGGAGGAAAGCGAGGGAAATTAACAAACGTTTGATTTGTTGTATTGTGGATGTGACACGTATTATACAGGTCAGGGTAAAACAAAGAGCAAAAGCTCAAATATGCTAATAGGGCTCTGGCAACCCTGGGCTTGTGGCACAAACACGAAGGCTTGGGCTAAATATCTTATTTGTGATTACCAGTAACGGCACCACACAAACTGAGAATGGGGGGTAGGGGGGGGTGCAGGACTGGAGAAATGAAAAGACTGATGGCAGTTCTTGTTCAAGAATGAAAAGATGAGGTGCGTGTGGATGTTTGCGCTTATTTATTTACATAAAAATGATTCACTTACGGCAATTAGTTAGTAACTCTTATTTATTTATGTTACACCGACATGAACACTTATTGAGAGGATAATTTCTTTTAGTTCGCATCGCACACATCAGACTTTGGACCACATTGAAAGTAAAGTTTCTCAAGGTTCTCATCTTGGATGTGCTGGTGTAGGAAATAGCATTAATTCTTAAAACCTTTTGCCAAGGTTTCTCTTAACTTCAAAAGCTTCGTCACACCTACATTCTGCTATATTTTAAACTTTTCTATTTGTTCCTTATGGAAACAAAAGTTGTTCCTCAGTGTTATAAGGCTAAAGACCCATTTTTCACATTTCAGAATGTTCCTTCAGTGGAAGAGATGACATCATATCAAATATAATTTTTTTTCAGGGAGAGAGGTGGCGTGAAATAGCTGGAAAAAGAGAAAAGCGAGAGAAAATTAGGTAATGGGTGGCAGTGGAAGGTAAATGTCTGCTGCTGTTGTGATAGTTTATCTGAAGCAGAGGTGGTGAGAAGTCAACCGTTAGGTTGACGCACCGTGACAGGACATTATGTAGATTTGTGCCGGGTGGCGGGTGACTGAATCGCAGGGTTAGTGGAGGTTATGTGGGTCAGGGAGAGAGGGGGCCGCTGTTGCCCTGAACACACAACCTTACACTCTCAGGGGCACCGCAAGATGGAAGGTTGTGGAATATTAGGCAGTGTATTTTATTTTGCCTCTGAGGTCACCCCCAATCTTAGACTGTGCCGAAGAGTATCTCTACAGGCAGCGCAGATAAATAACATTGGGAAAATTGAGACACAATACGAAATATACCCATTATTCTTCAAGATCTTAGTGACAATTGGGTTACGGAAGGTGTCACTGTGATTTTACCCCCAATTTTATATTTTAGGGAATTAGGCCGCAGAAGTCACAGCAATCATCAGCAATAATGAAAGCATTCATATTTTAGTCTCTTTCAATTATGTTGAAAGAGCAGATTATTATAAGTTTCCAACTGATGCCGTGTTTGTGTTTGTATGTGGAATAGGGTATATTTTAGTATAACTTGAGTTTATTTCTTTTTAATATCCAGATTTCTCCCCAATAGTTTGGGCTTGCAATGCCACTGATGCATCAAATCCAAACAGAGATCAGAAAGTGAAATTCAGAATGATGACAAGACGGAAAGCCTGTACTGTCTTAGTTTAAAATATATTTTGACACACAGGTAGGCAGAAGGGTCCACGTACTTCATACCAACATGCTCCACAATGACACAATGACGGGCCATTCAGAGTTTACCAGGGTCCGTGGCTTTCCTCTTTTTGTTCTGTGGGTGAACCTCGCAACATATGTTCAGTACCGCTGTGCCTCTCAGTGTTGAAGGTACATTTGTTTACATGAGGTAGGTTAAACTCTCTCAAAATCAAGCAAATCATTCTAAAGATGTGGATCATTGTGAGAAGTAATCAGACCGCATTGGAATGGCATGGCAGGGTGAGTCATTACATTATGGTAAACCTCATATAAAGCACTAGGTCATCTTAAAGAGAAGAAAACCATAATCACTTGTAGCACACTTTAATTAGTTAGCATTAACTATAATTGCTCTGAATTGTTCAATAATTCCAACAAATCAAATATAGAAAACAATAAATTAAATGTTTAAATGTAAAGAAATGGTATGCTACATAAACATAGATGCAGTGTCTCCTTTTCGGCTGGCACAATATACGGTGAACAAACGTTGCTCAAGTGAAAAGATGTGTAGTTACAAAGTACAAGCACTTCTATCTGTTTGAGCTGAAGATAAATTTCAGTGGGAGTTATCAAAAGCTGTGAGAAATGCAAAGGTGTACCAGGACATCACTAACAAGTTAGCTGGGTTAGGTATTCATTGTAATAGTAAACAACGCTGATAAAAACAAAAACTTGAACAAGCCGATACGAAATAAAAGTCACAGTATTGGGATAACGTCCAAGAGAATTGGGCAGCAACACTGATGCCAATAAAAAATTGAAGTGTGCTACAACTTCCATGTCATTGCAGTACGGTTTAGGTACAGGAAGGTTCCTGTATACCAATAGAAAATTGCCTTAAATTTCACAAGCCTGCATTCCGGCCTTCCATCTGCAGTTTGTGCCACAGCAGTGCAGTGATGTGATGTCATAATCAAAGACCCTTTTTAATCAAACTGCACTTAATGCAACATCACTGGGCAGATCAACACGCTTGAACGAGAACATTCATCAGTGATAGCATATTGGTTTGCAAGAGAAAACATCATTTTCAGCACTTTTTTTCCCTATTTGTCCAATGGTGTAGTGCTTTAAAATAACACATCCCTTATAAAGAGCTTACAAATAGTTTAAAAGTTAAAAGTTAAGAAAAGGTAATAGACATTTTCTCCTTCAGTCAGCTGTGCACATTAATCACACATGACAGTTCATTGTTGCCTGTTTTATCTATATTGATGAATAAAAATCAACGAATAAACATTAATACACAATTAAACCCTTGTAAGAGTAATCTTATTGTAATGCAGTGTTACACTTTTTTGGTATGTTTTAATGTAAAAAATGACAATAAGCAGAACCAAATGTGGAAAGCAAAACAGGACATGAAACCATAGCTTTAAAATGCAGTCCTGACTTCTAGAAAATGAACACAGGATTGTGCTTACGCTCGCATGTGAGACCAGGTTAGGTAAATGGTCCCACATTTATGATGTCATGCTGACTAATGATGATGAAATGAGCGATGGAGAGATGGTGACAGAGGAAGAGAGGGGAAGAGGGCAAGTGACAGTGAGCGATGCAGTCTGTAATTACAAGTCTATCAAGAGGCGACGAGAGAGCAGGCAAGTGCTGGGAGGAACCATCGACACCCTGCACATTTGCCTAGGGGCACAAATTACCGTGACCCCCATGGAAAAAGGGACAGTTTAATGACTTCAAATGTAACCCTGCAAACTGCCTGGCAATTAAGGGGCACGACGGCTTCTCAGGCACTTCATATAATGCGTAGCTCATCTGAAGCCATATAAAGCTGAAAGCTGCAAAAAGTAAAGGAACACCATAGAAACGTATGCCGTTAACCTATAAGCCAGAGTCCTTGATAACAAACAAACATTTTCAAATAATAGAAGCAAACATTAGAACCAAATGATTTATGAATGTTCTCCAAAGCCTGTGTGAGCTACTTTAGCAAGTAACCACAGTACACAGTATGAACAGTGTGAAATTCTTTCTCTGTATTTAACCCATTCACCAAGTGAGGCCGTGGTCAGCCAGTAGCACTCCCAGGAGCAGTGTGTGTGGAAGGTACTTTGCTCAAGGTTAACTGGATTCGAACCCACTTCTGATCGCAAAGGCAACTCCCTAACCACACTATCAGCTGCCCCAAGAGCAAGAGAATGTAGCAAATCTTTGTGACTCATGTTATTCACCTGACTAAACTTAAAAATTAATCTGTGGTCCGGATGCATGCGGTTCTACACTAATATTCAAGGCTGGATACACTCTACATGCTTTTTTCCCCCGATTCTGTATAGAATAACAACCAGATTTTAATATTTTGGCAATAACAAAAAAGTTATTCAAGAAAATATATGGTGCACGTATACGGTAGTAATATAAATTCTAATTTGTAGGGAAATGACACTTCTCAAATGTCATTGCAATCATCACCATGTGAAATATTCCTACTTATGTCAAGAGTGACAGACACACACGCACACACACCTTTCAGCCATTTGCCCCCTAAGAATGTTGTGTGGCCATGTGCGTCCTGAGAAACTCCCATGTTTTTTTATACATGTATATAACAGCGTGATCTTTCAACGTGTTAGCAACATTTCAGTCGCTTCAGTAGCACTGTCATGCTGCCTCCTACTGAACAGTCGCTAGGGGTTGGGGAAAAAAAAAATCAGAGGAGCATTAATCCCGCTGGTCAAATTGTAATTAATTTTCAGCTCTGCAGGTGCCTCACAAATGCAAAGAAAAGCGCCGCCGTGGTCCTGTCAAAAACGATTTCATTCCTTCATCCTCCCTGTTGAAGTAGTCTTTTTTTTTATAGGCTTTTACAAACAGCAACAGGGTTGGTCAGCGGGGGAGGGGGGGGTAAAGGATGTAGAAAAAAGGAACGAAAGGCGTAATTCACCTTCGAGGTTACCTCTGCCTATTCTCCCCGTGCATCTTTTCTTGCCATTTCGTACAATAGAGGGAGAAACGCTCATATCCTACAGATAATAGTATGCAATCTCCTATGCATTGTTATTGAATGGCAACACGCATGGCAAATAGCTGAGCTGGGAGGCGTTTTTGTACTAGTTATTGTTGTTGTCGCTATCGATGTTTGTGCGTGTGTGTATGTGTGTATAAATGCTGAAGAGGACACATGATTAGACTAACTGTAAGTATAAGTGCATTCTACCCTGGGACGCCTACTTTTCCTGTTGCTATGTATGCCTGAGTCTGCCCACTGTGCATCACCCTGAACAACCTCTGTAGGGTAGTCCTTTGTAGTAGAGACCTTCCTATTCTGTGGACCATGTTTTTATTGTTAGAGAGGGTTCGCCAGGTTCAATGCCGCCATCAGCACTGTGGAGGAACTTTCTGGTTAAATGTGATTATATGAGTAGCTTTAAGCGCCGGAATACGGAAGCGTTCGACACCCACTTTAGATTGTGTTATGTGTCTGTGAATGTGAGCTTAAGATGAACAAAAGTGAGACCTAGTGTATTACTGAGAACAACATCTCAGACATATCCTCCTTCATTGCTTTTACAGAGAAATGTTAAGAAAAAAACGTTAAAGCGAATAAACCTCCAACATAAAACATGTTTTTGCTAATAGTGGGGTAAAAGACATACTAGCAAGAGTATAAAGCTTTTTTCAGATTTTGCAGCTAGACCTACCTGTTGCGATATTTGTGACCCGAACCTTTGGTTGGGTTTGGACACGAACGGTTTTGAACAATTTCTCAAATGAAATGAAATTAATTAAATATCAATTCTAAGGCTGGACTCATATTCTCATATACAAACACTTTTTTTTACTTTATTGAAATTGTTCTTGCTGTATTCTTTTTCCATATTTCATCCTTTTCTTTCCTTTTCCTTTTAAATTGCCATCAAAGGTGAGTGTGATGCAAACAGTGGAATAAATTAAGGGTTGGTTCAGGCTGGGACAGTAGTTTGTCAAGTTACTGTCGAGTTTGGTTTCAAAACTTGCCTTTGTGGGATATTCTTCTAAAGATAAAAATGTCAACCTTGATTAACCCTTTAAAAATTTCAGTAGCTCAACCAGTGATCTACGTTTTGGCCCTGCTGTGGGAAGAACACAAGTTAATTCCCTGATGAATCAACAATGAGAGTTGAAAAGGACACAGTTAGCATGGGATGGCTACTCTGCCATCACATCATAGTTTGGGGCAGTCGGTTTTCTGGTTTGGGGTGTTGTTCTGCCACAGGAAGATCATTGGTTTGAATCCCAGGACTGCTAGTGGAACTCTTGAACTGTACCCACACACTTCTCCTCAGGTGCCGCACTGGTGGCAGCCCCCTGCTTCACATGGTGAATACCCATTCAGGCAGAAAAAAAATGCAAATGCTGTGTTCTGTGCTATGTTCACGTATGACTATAAGGACCACTTTATTATACTCTACTTAAAAGGTGGAATTGGCTGATTAAAATATTATATTTTGCAGTGGTTTTCCTCAAAATATTTTGAGCTATCTAGTTATGTTGAGTTAGCGGCAGTTTTTTGCATTTCTTCCCATTTTAACTGCATCCAATTCCACCCACTAGCTAGGATTGCCTCAATCATGATACCACCAACACAACGCAATGTCATCTTAACACATTTAGAGGAGAGCAGCAACTGCCAATTCTCAACTCTTAGACACTTAAGTTGGCTAGCATCATATTAAGGGATGGGGAGTTCGACGGCCATCCTACTCACCCAGTGAGAGGGAATAAAATCACCAGGGATCAAACTCACGACCTCCGCCACTGGACTGGATCACTGAACAGGACTACTACTAATGCAAATAGCCTTGTTCTCCTTGTTTTTGCTGTTGTTTTACATTGAAACAAATCACATTGAAAATAGAGAAAATGGAGACTGCAAATGTACTTCATACTCTGTAAATAATTAATTATTTATTAAAACAAATTCATTTTAATAAGAAAAGCAAAATAACCATAATAACTTTAGAGGATTGATAGACCGGTAATGTGTGCATAAGACAAAGTTCTCTCTCACTCTCCAAAATCCTCTTTTCCAAACTGTCATCAAGCCACCACCCCCCCCCCCCACACACACAAATGGGCAGATGATAAACGACTTGAGGGTGCCAGATTTCCATTCAAACTCCCCCCTCCTTCCATGTGTCACATTTAACCCGCGTTTACTGAAATCAATTATCCAGCTATCACTGGGGCAGGTGCTCCGGGGAGAAGGAGGAGGAGGCTTCCATCCCTCCATTCCCTTTTCAATTAGGAGGTAAATAATCAGCGTTCAGAGGGAGGGATGACTCTCTCACTGTTGTTCTCTCACTCCGACTCTCCCCAGGGCCCTCTTTATGTCTATCTGTGCCGTAGCTGCAAGGCCAAAGGCTCAATATGGTGCGTAATGGCCGTGGCAGTTGGTTAATAGATGTCACCTTCCTGTGCTGAACTGAGATCAGTTATTTTGCTGCAAGCTGAACCGGCCCGGGCTGAGTGGAGCTGACTGTGGAACAGTGAGGGTCCCTCACCATCTGCTGCTGCTATTTGTTTTGCCAGTGTTCAATATTTACTGAGCAACCAAGAGCCCTTGGGGGGGCATGAGGGTGGCACAGTGCCAGAATGGTGGTAGAGAGGTGTGTGTGTGTCTGTGTGTGTTGTGGTGGGCGGAATGGGGGGTGGGGGTTTATATGATGTGAACGGGTGGAGGAGTTTGGGGGGTGACAAGGCCTATAGGGATAATGTGTGTGTGTATGTGTGTGCCTTAGCGGTGGGTGTGGGGGAAGGGGGAAAGTGGGGCTTGTTCTGAGGTGCATTTCATCAGGCTAATTAATTTACAAGCACCTGTTTAATCACGGGAGCTGCCAAAGTGAGAGAAAGGGCAAACACACACACAAGCACAGTGTGGTGGTTAGAACTAATGATTTTATCTCATTTCCCCACGTCCAAGCTCCTCTTAACACACACACACACGCGCGCACACACACACACACACACATACATGCAATAGCATTTACATTCTTTCTGCCTAGCTGTTATATTGTTGCTGGACATTTCCAGATTGATGTGTAATTTTCCATTTGGCTCGTGTAAGTGTGTGTGTGTGTGTGTGTGTGTGTGTGTGTGTGTGTGTGTGTGTGTGTGTGTGTGTGTGTGTGTGTGTTTTT
>JBBMFX010000080.1:18032279-18046950 GCA_037832545.1 Rhabdalestes septentrionalis | reverse complement strand
AGAGAGAGAGAGAGAGAGAGAGAGAGAGAGAGAGAGAGAGAGAGAGAGAGAGATGGTGAAAGAGAACAAGAGTGAGATAGAGATGGTGAGAGAGAGAGAGAGAGAGAGAGGATAAACGAGAGATGGGAAAGAGATAGAAAGAGAAAAATTGTGAAAGAGAGAAAGAGAGACAGTGCTCACAGTGAGAATGAAATTTCCTTTAGCTTTCAGAGGGAACCTGTGATTATAGAATGGTTTTAGAGCTCTTCTCACTCTCTCCATCGCACACTGGCACACACACACACACACACACACACCCCTCATCATCACTCCAAGTGGTGCTGGTTTGTTTACAGTGTTCTTCAGAGAATGTGTTGAATGCTCTGTTCACACACACCATACTATGGGCACCTCAATAAAGACTTTATTTCTGTGGAAAATGATAAATGACTAAATGACACTTTGAGAGTCCTCTGTTGATGCTTAGCAGATTTTCACCTTGTCTTTAAATACAATTGAAATAACTGGCATTTAAATGCAATTCAAATGAATGTCTATTGATCTCACCTTCAAACTTTAGACTCTAAGAGACTGTATGTGGCCTATTTTCAAAACCCCTTAACCCTGCTATATCTTAGGGCTTCATATTCAGTAGTTACATTACAATGCAAACTGCTGTGTCAAATAGAATTCTGGCAGTTTAAGGGGTTACCTTGCTATTGTTACTAGAATTAAAATACAATAAAGTTTGAACATGAATAAAAAGGACTAATAAAAATAAAAAGTGAACCCATTCATCAGTGGTTTCTTTATATTATTGAATTACTAATATGACAGTTAGTAAGTTATGAGAGTGAAAAACTAAAGTATGAGACAATTACAACCTAGTGACCCAACACTCATAAACTCAGTCTCAACCCAGATCCCTAACCTAATCCTAATCCTAATAATAATAATCCTTAATCCTAACTGGCAATATTGTTATGATCTGACCTTCAGCAGTTTAACAGTTATCTCATCCCTTTTATATCTTCATAAATCCTCATTTATAGGGCACTTTTAAATTGTGGGGGTGATAGATTTGTTTTGATACTGAGGAAAGGTCCGGCTGAGCTACTACTCATGTAACTTTTGATCTCTGTTCTCAAAAAAAGGGCCAAAAGATTTCTCACTCCCTCTTCCTTTATGACTCTGTCTAGATCCTGGTCTTGTCACTGATTTATGTCCACATAAGAGGCGTCTGTCTTTTCATCTTCTCTCTCCCTCCTCAGATTGCACGAAACATTGTCCTTAGAAAGATAAACTCGCACTCACAATAAACGCAGTGCAGGAAGGTAAAGATAAAAAGGCAGTTTGGTCCAAAAGTATAACAGTAAAACAATATTGTAGTAAGAATATGAAATATTCTTATAAAATTACATAACGCAAACAGGTAGAAAATAATTAAACACTGATAAAAATTTGATGAGAAAAAAGCAAAAACGGACCTCACTTCATCCCTTCATCACTTCATACAATAATTTCAGGTAAAAACCTTAATTGACCAAAATGAAGTAAGATGAGAGCAAGAGGTTGACAGGTAAGAAATTGACCAGGAATAACGTAAAAAACCTGAGAAGGAGGGTAACGACTGCTGAGGAAGCAGATACTGAAAACTAAATGAGAGGCAATTAGAGGCTGGTCAGCAATGAGGGAGGATTTATATGTAAATCTGATATCCAAAATCATATCTGTTCCACACAAATGTCTTAAGATTTACTTTTAATGAGAGACAGACAACGTTTTGTTGTAACTCACATTTGATGGGAAACGGGAGACAGTCTTTTGTAAGCGTGTGCACAGTTTTGCAGAGTGGAAAGGAAACTTGAAGTGGTCCTGCAGCTCCTGAGGCTTCGTCTAGTGGTGTAAAGTCACACCACTGATGCGTGGGGCATCAAAAAGCATCAGTATTCATTTGTTTTCTGTAGCATTATTATATTTTAATAACAGGGGACAGAGTGCATCTGAATACACAATGACTTGGGACACATCCCATATCCGGTTCTTGACATCTTGTGTCAGCCATGAGGTAGAACCAAGCCATTTTGTTTTCAGGTGCATTATGTGCCTGTGCTATTAAAACACAGTGATACCTTCTAATATCCCAGTTATTTTTTTATAAGGTACACTTTAATTTCATTATTTCACTGTTTTTTGTCATGGAATTTTGCTCCAGGTAGGTAAACTGGTGATTAATGATCAGACTTCTGTTTGAATTTATAAATTTTTTCTGCATGTGAGTTTTCTTACTTTATCACGTTTCCTTTCATCTGCAAAAAGATACAAAAATGGTTTTAGCTTAAAAAAAGTGGGCTCTCTTCCATGAATAGCACAACATTCCCCCCAGTACATCCAATTTGAACGAGAGTAAGCTAATTTTGACAATTTTGCTGGATATTTGCTGTTTCCATCAGCTCTTAAATGTCAGAATACACATAGAATTACGTGAATGGAGACCCAACTACAGGCAAATTGTAGGGTAGGCTGTTTGGAGCTTGTTTGCCTGCATCATTCTCTTGTAGAGCGAGGCAGATGTGAGCATGTTTACACTGTACTTCAGTGAAGCAGAGCTGCCTCTTTTTTGTGTTTGCCTCCCATACTGGCACCTGGCAGGGCAATGGTGTGTACCGGCAGATTTGGAATATCTGGGGAGAGGGAGGAACATGAGTAATCCAACCATTATCAATATTTACTTACTTTCGTGCTAATGCATAAACCTCCAGAGACCTTTCGGTATTGCAAACATTGCCATGAACAGTGCTGTCTGACATTTAGTGTGATGTTAAAGGGCCCTTATCCTGGAAATGTTAAACTTGTCAAAGCACAAAACATACAATTTATTCCCCAGGAGAAGAAGTTTTCAAAACAGACCATTCAGAATTTATTTGGTTGTGATATCACAGCCATGAAAACGTTTACATATAACAACCCATTTGACCAACAGCAGTTCAGCTAATAATCTCATCAAAATATTAAACGTTTCAGCTCTTAAAAAATTTATTTGTATACTATATTGCTCAGAGATAAAAATCCTTTAACCCATTCACTGAGTGAAGCAGTGGTCAGCCAGTGGCACAGCCGCCTGGGGTGTGGGGACAACTCAGTGGTGCCACCAGCAGTCCTGAGATTTGAACCCACATCCTTTTGGTTTACAGTGGCAACTCCATATCCACCAGACCATCGGCTGCCCCTAAATGAGACAACCAATCAGAACAAGCATTATTACTGACTTTAAAGACTTTTGAGGTGCTATTCAGAAATATAGAAAATGGGTCCACAAACTTTCAAGCATCACAGTAAATTCAATGGCGTCGAGATTCTTCATTGGATATTATAGGTGCAGCACAAGACAGGCAAGTTGGATGGGCATTTGATTCAATCCAAAGTCACTTTTGTCATCTGCTGCCATGTCTTGATGAGGACTCAGCCATGTCTAAACTTGGCTGCGTGCAGAAACGACATATATAATCTATTGGCGATTGATTTTCTCTTTTTTGCGCCTGCAGAACATCGTGGGTGTAATGGAGGATGAAAGCGTGTTGTAAACCGCTGCGCACTCTTTGGCGTATTCTTTTGTGTATTTGGATCGATGGGCCTTGAAGTATGGATTCTGTGAGAAAGATGTCAAGGGAGGCCGGTCAGCTGGTCAGCTGCTTTCTTTTGTGCATTACGAGGACACATGTTTTAAGTGGGGTGGTCAAGATTGTCATTACTGGGAGGAGAAGAACAGTAGACGGAGGGGCAAAGCAACTCGCTTTGAAGAAGACACTTCAGCAATGTGGTTCACGAGATTGACTCCCACCTCCCCCTCTAATGACAGCAAGCTCTTTAAACCGTTTTTCAAACCGACGAATTACGGTATTTATTGTATTTCTAATTAAATCAAGCCGTAATCCACAAACCAGCATTGGCAGGTCTGTGTTGAGAGCTCACGGGCTTTACGGAATCAGAGTGACAGGATAATCTAGCTAGGTTCATATCTGACATTAGGAAGCCTTAGACCTGGATATTACGGAGTTTTAAGCGTTTATCCAATCTATCCGAACGAAGCAGAAGGTTTCTCTAACTTACATGGCACACACAAACAACTAAACCTAATCTGGGATCCAGCATGAGCAGTTCTAATCCAAGTTGTGTTTTTTTTTTCCCCCCTCACTGCATGGGGCTCTTGCCAAGGAATTTTGGAATGTCATCCAACGTTCCAAACTAAAACCCTGAAAATCCATGAAATGTTCCAGTCAACAAAATTACAAATCCTCTACACCAGTATGGTCATCAAAAAGCTCTGGCTTTGGGATTTCAAGTGGCGAAAGATTATGATTTACAGACACAGGCTGTGCAGTGATAGGATTTGGATTGATTTAAAATGTTCTCATAAGAAATTTATTTTGCCCCAAGGAATCGTTTAGCAAAAAATAGAAATGCGAAGAGAGATACTTTTTTCGCGTCGTGGAATATCAAGGGAACTTTATATTCAGCCGGAAACAGCTACACTCACCTTTTTGTGTCCGATATTATGATCAGAAAATTCAGAACTGGTGCAAGTAGAATGACTGAGGTGTTTCACCCACAGACGAGACTCTTCTGTTAAGGTGCTTGTCAGCAAGGGCCCATAAACCCTAAAGCAAGCTGCATAAATGCTTTCTTCACTAGCTCTCGAAGAAAACTTGTGTTCATTAGCATTCATTACATTGTCATCAAATCAATTAATCAGTCACTTGATGTTCCCTCATGCTGAAATAAAAGCCATGAGAAAGCTGTTTTGAGAGCTATGGTCATTCAAAACCTTTACACCCCCCTACAGACACACACACACACACACAAGCACACACACACACACACACACACACTCACTCACTCTTTCTCTCACACACACAGAGCCTGTATTAGCCACATACCGTTCTAGTTCAGTGTCTCGCTAACTGATTTTTAATCAGGTGGTTTGCATATGGACTGCTTAGAGGTCACCTCCCAGAGGAGTGAAGGGTCATTGCTTCATGCACAGCTGACTGGGTGGCCAAAAGCAGGAGAAAAAAATAGCCTAGCATGGCCCAGTCAGCATGCTAACTCTGTTTACTAGCATTTAACGTTGTGCGAAAAGGAAAAAAAAAACGGTTCTCAGCCTGAGGAGTTTACAGTGTCAAAGACTCACTATTTATTGTCCTCCTAACATTATGGGTGCTATCAATCAGTAATAGTTAGTGCTTTGTGTGCAGGTTAATGCCCAGAAACAGAGAGGAATTATATCCGTGTGTGGCTGAGGGGGACAATAGTAAGGGGTGAGCGAATGAATGCGGGAGAGTGAATGGGAGCGAATGATATGGGCGTATTTGGAAAATTACCCATCACACTCCGGGTATCACACACACACGACACAATCCCACCGGGACGGCTTGCCAGACAGGGCGGATTGACACAAGCGCAGACACACACACACACACACTCACACTCTGTGGCCCTGCCGCCTGCTCTGGCTTGGGAAAATGAAGACGTTCATTAACCAGAGAGGATTAGCGAGTGCTTAAATCATTATGGTAATACGTGGCTGGGTGTGGGCCGATAAATGTAGACTTACCTTATCAAACTGAACACCTTTAAGTACAAGTCTCTCTCTGGAATTTCCACTCGTTATGATTGTTTTGGACCCCTCTTCCATTTACCATAAAGGTTTTGTTAGCAGGTGGCCATCTTTTTCCTCAGAGTCTTCGTGGCCTTTGTTGGTAGAAGTTGCGGTTTTACGCCCCAAAAAATTGGGCCAATTTCAAGTCTTACAGTCAATGACGAAAACTTAGGGTTGTAGTAGGTCAAACTTTTCCAGAAGCAGAATGTAGCCTATTTCTTGTTAAGACTGTCCATATTTTGAGCTCCATTTTAATCGAGACCTTCCATATTCGGCAAATGTTCACAATCTGAAGCAACCTGGTTTTGTGAGAGGAGAAACATTTTCATATTTATATACCTCCAGTCTACAGTTTTCAAACATGTATGTTGTTTTTTAACCCAGTACTTAAGTGTGAGCTGTTCAGTGATAGGATTCAGGCAACAGCCAAAGAAAGAGCTAGAAGGGAATAAATAAGGATATTGATAATGTTTATAATGTTTGGACTCAGTTCAAATCACTCTCTTTACAGTCTATAGTTCAATGTCAGGTTTTGATATAATATTTCTCCAACGCTCACTGTTATATCTTCCTAACCCCATCCCCAGTTTACATCTCTGCCTCACTTTTCATGCATGCATCATTTTCAGTCCACTTGAGATTTGTTACATGACTAAAGGTTCAAGGTTACTTTATTGTCATTGGCAACTGTGTGCATAAACATAGTGTGATGAGCTATATCTCCACAGACCAATAGACAATAGACATAGAATAAATAGACAGCTAGTGTAGACACTACGTTAAACATCCAGAGTGATGAGAATTGCGTCATGACTATGATTATTGCAAAGAAGGCATTTAGCATCATTGAGCAAAGTGCAAAGGATGACAGAAACAATACAACAAATAATAATGACAATAAAACAATACAGCCGTGCAACTCTAATAGAAGTAGGAACTGTATGTAAACTTACAGGATGGATATTATTGCACCGTTACAGTGCCAAGAGGATGAAAAACCTTCCAGATTGATTAAAGTGAATATATATATTATTACTATTATTATTATTATTATTATATATTTTATTATTATTGCACAGGAGCATAAGATGTATGGCACTGTAAATATTGTGGAAGTGTAAAATTATGACTAGTCAAGTGAAAGGACTTAAGGTTGCCTGAATTGGTAGTAAACAGAGAGACAGTAAAGTGCAGGTGCTAATTGAAAGTCAGAGTGTAGGTTGAGAAGGAAATACAGTGTAAAGTGTGGTAGTTCATTGGAATGTGCAGAGGACTAGACATTTATCTGAATTTAGCCCTGATGGCCTGTGGAATGAAGCTGTTGCACAGTTGTGGATGACTGTAAAATCAGGAAATATGATTTGTTTTCCTTTTTTTGTTGTAGAAAACTGTTTTGTGTGTGTTACCTGCATTTCCATTATGGTCTAATCTGCATGCCTTCAGAAATTAGAAAAAAACTAGTAATTCTGTCATTCTGGGATGTCTTAAGTATGTCTAAGTATGTTAGAAGGTTAAAAGTCTTGTGTGTACACCAGCTTAATCATCCTTTAAGTACTCTGCATTTATTATTTCATCACTCTTGAGAACAAAACCTTGATTCTTCACTATGCTTTTAAAGGGAAGCGAAAGAACCTATACCTTATCGAAACATTTAAGTGTACTATGGTTGGACCATTTCTATTGGTCCATTTGTCATGTTCACACAATGCAAAGAGCAGCATGTGTTGTTAAATGGTGTAAAATGAAATATATCAATGTCAGAAAAAAGTTATAAGGTTTTTGACAATGATGGGTTACATTCTATACATATTTGCTGTTTGCAGGAATTTCTCTCTCTGTCCTCCTCCTCAACATTTTTAGTCTCTGCAATGGCGAATGAAGTGCCAAACTCGAATTCCCAAGGACAGTGCTAGCGCAGGCTGTTAGGAAACATTTGGTGTTATTGTTCTAGGACTCTCAAGGCTATGGTGAATGTATAGAAGGGACGACTGAGATAGAGATGAGTCTCTGTCGCAGATAAACGGTGCTTTGAATGGCGACTGCAGTTTAGGGTACGGGCTTTGGAGCCTTTGTATGAAGGCTGCTAGCCTAGCCTCGGGGTTTTCCGCCTGCCATTGTTCCTCATCGTACCAGCTCCGTGTCTATTGATTTACGAATGCTTTCAGACATTTACAGGCATGTAGCACTGCACCTCAACTCCTCTGACATGTTCTTTTCTAAAGTGTTTGGCAACAAAACAGCTATTTATTTTCTGGATATTATGTTGAATTATGTGAATATGCTAGAATTGTTTGCAGTTTATAATAGAGTGAGTCATTTGTTGCTCCTCAGTGTGAAGAACTCAAAGTATTCCCAGGTGCGCGCACAAAAAGACAAAACCACGGAAAATGTTGCATGAAATTTATGTAATTATGCCACAGAATTCCATTCACCTTCAGTCACTACAAGGGCTTTATAACATACCATGTGCCATATAAGATGCAACCAACCTATCCATGCCTCTGGCTAAAAAGTAGCTTGTGCTTGGAGAGCATTTATGAGAATAGTACATTGGTTTTGTCTGCTCATTTGTCAGAATATCTACATTTGCAGTATGTTTTTAATTCCATGTAATGTTTATTTCATATGCACCCACTGCTAGGATAGAACCAATGAATTTTATGTTATACAACATGAGGTAAAGAGGTTATAAAAGTGGTTATTGTTGCTTGGGCTCAATTAGCTATCCAGTCCGGCATAGCATTTTCAGTTTGTCAGTCGAACACACTGCAATTTGTAGATTTTGTGTGTTCAGAACACATATTATGGCAGCTATCAGCTCCGTCAGCCCTCACCCTGACTGCATCTGGAAAAGAAAACTTTCTCCCAACTTTGTTTTGACACTTTTGATTAAGGAGCCAGAGATGAACACCTGTATGGCTGCTCGCACAATAACTTCTCTCCTTGGAGAGATTGATTTTCTACATTAAAAGCTTGCTGCTTTTGTTTAAAGCCACACGGCCCTTTTGTTATGCTAACGGACCCGTGGAAGATTTCCAATTCAATTCCACCTGCGCTCTGGTCAGCTCTGCTATCCTTTTGTGTTCTCCCACGAGCCCCTTCTTGTCTTCCAAATGGCAATTTAGCGATGGAGCCCAGCAGAAGAGAAATTGACAGACGGAGGGGAGCCTGTGGACCTGTATTGGACGGATCAAGCCCAATTATGATTCTTGGTATTAGCAGCGATATTACAAGAGCACATGGAATTTCACGTATATCAATCATATTGGTATTAAAGAAACAGTAATAGGAATAAAGTGGAAAGAAAAATTGTTCAGGACAGACTCAGGTGTGGCACATACACCCAATTATGCAGGAAAATCTGGCCCATATTATTAGCAAGGGCCTAACAACAGCAGAGAGTGGTTTTATCTAAATATTGCACTGAAATGATTCCTGTTTAAAGGCAGTAAAAAGGTTTGGCTTTGAACGAACCGTTCTCAGAATAAATGTGACACGAGTTGTTTGGTGTTTCTCCAGCTGAATACTCTTACCATTTGTAGGGACATGGGTTCACTGTAAAATGTGTAGATTTTTAAGTGGTTCTTGGTTTAGATGCATGGCTCTTAGAAAGCCTCCAATTGCTATAGGAACTTTACGATGTTTGCTGATTAACAATAGCACAAAATCACAGCCTGTAGGTCCACCACGTGCTGCCAAAATAGCTCTGACTCTGGCCTGTACTTCATATCCTCCCGAGACCCAAAGGAAAAAAGGTGTCTTAAAGTTTATATTTGGGACTAAAAAAATACCTTACAATTTAATTTCCTTTGAATATATTTTTTTAGTTAATTTCCCCAGCTTGTCCACGGTAGAGGACAACTGGATTACTTCTGTTCGAAAATAGAACTGAATTTTCAACCCAAAAAACTCTTTCAATTTGATCAAAACTTTAAAATTCTGTACACTCTTCTGTTGCTTGTTGCTTGCAAGGACAATGAGACACATATTTTAGTTCAACATTGAATTATAAGTCATAGAACATCCTCTGGATATTTAGGTGTGATAATCCTTTCTTTTTAGGTATGCAGAGGAACATTTGGTGCACATAATGTTTGTCTTGCCACAGCAGTTCCCAGCATGCAAACCCATCACATGATAAATGACTGGAAAGCAAAGGATGTCATTTATAAAATACTATAAGGCTTGATGGGGTAACTCCAAATACTTACGAAAGATACAGGTGAACAAAATGTCCATTATAATGGACATAAATGAATCGGCTGGGTCTCAGGAGGATATGGCATCTCAAGGGGTCCTGTGCTACCTGGCACCATGACATCAGCAGCAGATATTTTAAGTCCTGTAAGTTGAGAGGTAGGGCTTCCATGTGTCAGATTGGTTTGCATCAAACTGATAGATTCTCAGTCAGATTGAGATCTGGGGAATTTGAATTTGACATCTTGAACTCTGGGTTGGGACTCTTTGTCTCCATTCCTGAATTTTTTGCAGTGAGGCAGGACACATAACTGCCCCAAAGGAATGCTGTTTACTGTAAGGGGTGTGACTGATTGACAACAATGTTTAGGTAGGTGGTACATGCCAAAGTAACATCCACATGAATGCCAGGAGCCAAGATTTACCTGCTAGCTGATATTTCCCTTGACAGATGATAATCAATCAAGATAATTTAAGTAGTTTTAATGTTGTGGCCGATTGGCACATGCAGTTTCTTTATGTTTTAAATGTGTTCTTTCTTAATACCCTCTGTAAAAAAAATGGCTCTTTAAATGACCATCCACTGAAACAACCATGCCATTTCCTAGTGTGTCAGACGTGGCTTAAGTGAAAAATGGCAACCAAACAGAAGACGTTCCCCAAATTTCTGTAGTGCTCTCCTCATTCCAGGGCATTTTGTCAACTTAAAAAGTCAATCATGGTGTCATTATTAGAGAGGAGCGCATTTGTTATGGTAATTTGATTCTGAAAATAACGTAATTAAGGCCCTAATTATGATTTTAATGGAAGAGATCAAGGAATGGATTACTATGCTGCAGTCTACCACAATGACTAAGGAACGCAACACACCGTTCTTACCAAGCCCTCCCCAGTCACTATCATTAATTAGAAAATGAAATAAAGATTTAATTATGTTCTTTTTTTTTCCCGCTGCTTTCAGACGATTTGAAATTCCGTTGTGGTTTGGGAACGGCAGTAGTTGAACAAAACCCCTTTTTGCAGTGCATCAAAACTGATAAAAGACAAAATTCTCAGCGCATCATTGGCTGATAAGCTCGGTATGATAAGCCTATTCAGATGCCACTAAACAGGAGCTGCCTTGCAACTGCTTTTGAGAGGCAAAATAAAAAAGACAAACTTAATTAGATACGTGGTTTCAGGAAGAAGACCAAGTATGCGGTGACTGCAAAAAAATAAAGTAATCAGCGATAGCTTTGGAATGACTAGTAACAGTATACAGGGATTACTATGGAGAGTGTGTGTAAAGGATGTGTGCAAGGATGAGTCTGTGGTATGAAACTAATGCACTACTGAAATCTAACCCACAGAAAGTGCCTTGAATTTAGCAAACAAACACAATAGCAAATATTTCTTGCAAATAAATGCAGAATGTTTTTTTATACATACATCACACTTGACGAATGGACCGTTTAGAAACATGCACACACACAGATGGCAAAGAAATAAACCTTGGTTTTCAAACACAGCTATTCTGTGGGCAGGAAAAAAGATTGGTTAAGAGCTGAAAAAGCTGAAACAGCTTTTCAGATACTTATATTTATTTGCCATATGGCCAATTACTTCATTTTCAATTCAATCAATTGCTGAAACAAGATTCTTAGAAACTGTAATGTATTTCGACTTCTTCTATTATAAAGAAAGAAATGTCAATGTGTTCATTGACTTTTGGCACATTTTTCAATGAACAGTTAGACTAGACTGTAAAACTGGAACAGGGCTGAATTGTTTTTGTTTATCTATTTAGTTATATATAGTTTATCTGTTTGTCTATTCACTTTCAATTAAATGACATGTTAACACATAAAATATAAAGTGCTAACATTTTAACCTCATTTTACTTGAATCGGACATAAACATTTCCTTCAATTAAGAACATTCTTCAAACTTAGGTATTTTGATAGAACAATTGGGTTGACAAAGCCACTACAAGTTCTCGTTAGGGAAACTAAAGCACAAGACAGGATATGATAGTAATCAATTAAACTCTTAAGCTCTATATCCTACAAAAAACCCTGAAAAAAACAGGAATTGAACCAGACACTGTAATATATAGCTGGAAAAATAACACACTTTAACAAGTCCAGGAGCTGAAAAAGACATTATAAAGGAGATGTATAGCAGAGGTGATAGTAGCACATTGTTACAACAGTGTGAACAAAGTGAACTGAATCAGCAGCACAGTGGACAGTGGCCAAAAATGGGAACTGGATCACTGGGCAAGGAAAAGGCCACTTCAGTGGCACAACCAACTATGAAGCAGGGTCAGGAGCTATTATAGAATCTAGAACTGGAGCTGTTTGTGGCTAGATGAGTTGCGTCTTCAATTTTGGGGTGGCTGGTAATCTGAGGTCTGTGGGTTCGAATCCCACGAGTGTCGGTGGGACCATTGAAATATGCTTGTGTGAGGTACCGTCTCCACTAGGATTCCAAAATTGAATGTGAATTCATGGGAATAAACAGGGACTTTTTCAACCTAAATTATAGCTGTTAAAAATATATATTCTAGCATAATAAAGGCTAATGCAAATACAGTTGAGTGTCTATGCTGTTCCTCAGTCACAGAAACAGAGCACAATACTTACTGCAGGGCTGTTGAGGCCACACCTCCTACAGGCATCACCAGCACAATGATTTCTGGAATTCTGAACTAAAGCTACTTTTCTGAGGCCACAGCACAGATACAGACTATTGAAGCCATACTATTGAGCCCAAGGACTACATAAAGCCTAGAAAGATTTGATATTATAAGGTCGGTAATATTTAAACTATGGTGTCAAAATGAAAAACAGATATGCTAAAAGTAAGCTAGCTAGCACAATTTCATTAAGAAGGCTAGTTTATCACGGTGCTAGCTACCTTAAATGTGATGCTGTTTATTGTGCCTCCTGTTAGATGATTTTATGTAACCATACAAGATTTTATACATCAGTTGTGAAATATTTTGAAGACAATTTAATGTGTTCAGCTAACTATCTACATACTACAAATATACATATATTAAACAGGAAATTACCACATATAATACTCCATCCAGTATATGCAGGTATTTCACACCAGCTAATTTCCAAAGTCCCCAAAGTAAGGTTCACATGTAAAGTTTCTTTTACCAGGAATTTTCAACTCCTTTGCAACCCTAACGCCCACACTCTGCTTCCCCTGTACCAAATTCTGCCGGCAGCCACGGCTTCACCTAGTGAATGGGTTAAATGCAGAGAACAATTCCAAACAGGTCACACTGTGTGCTGTGGTGTGTTCATGATAAATTGACACTTTACCTTTCACTTGGTGCTGTATGGGTCAGAGGAAGAGGAACTTGGTTTCTTGAAGACAAGGCCTGGGCTAATGTTAAGCAAATGCTTAGTAAATTCTGATTGCGATAAATATAAACAGTTTAAACAGTCTAAACAATCTAAAACAGTCTAAACCTGGTGCTTGCAATATTTTGGGGGAAAAAAAATAATCAAAAGATAAAAATGGTTTTTGAGGTTTAAAATCCAACAATAGATATTATTTGACAGGAAGTGGCCAGTCCTGCATATAACTTAATATGGCCCCACTTTACAGAGAGCAGGGTTGAAATGTTGTTGTTGTTCACATGATACGGATTTGTGTTTATAAAAACATTTGCACTGTACAATTTTAGACACAGTAGTGTTGTTTATAACATTTTTGCTACATTTAACACTCATGCTGCTGTTTGCACTCCACCACCAGAAGTGTGCCCACACTGCAACTATCGGTCCAGCTCTAGTAGTGAATGACATTTAACACTGCAATTAGCAGTTTACAGATTGCACGGATGACTGTGTAGCTGATGGACCTGCCTTGGGCAGAGGAACTGCAGCTGGAGCAGCCATGGGCTGCCAGGCTGGAAAAACTGGGTTTTCTGTGCCAAGTCCCCTTGCTGTTCCTTTTCCAGTACTGAAGACATGGAATTCATGGAAGAAGGCCATGAATTCCTCTACTCCTCTTCCTCTACATTTAGATAGCCTTTGTTTCCTGAACAGATTATTCAGTAAACGCTGATAAATTGGGTGTGTACTACTCTGTGCTCAAAATGCAACTAACACTAGAGATGAATCCCGTTGTAGCCATAGAGGATCGTAATTACTAACAAACTGGGGCAGATTTTTCTCAATAGAAGACAGGAATAGGAACCTTAGACAAAATGGAATCTGGTGCGAAAGAAAATTGGAGTTGATGGATCCCCAGAAAATGTGTTGTGCTGGTGTGTCTGCATGGGGCTCAACATGACTACATCCTTGTATGATGTGAAAAAGTCTGCTGTAAGAAAGGGATGTGTGAGACAGGTTGATGTATTGGATGTTTACTGGAAACTATTGGAGGTTTGATAAAAAACCTTCTCATTTTTATTTATTTTAATTAATATAGAAAATTACTATTGGAGTTATTCAGTAAATTAATATTGGAACTATGCAGTAGACAAAAAACACTTAAACAAACCAGAATATGTTTTGTAATAAGGTAAGGATGGACTGTTGTTTCTTTTTCCTTAGTATAATGGTTCTTGCCATAATGTGCAGTAGAACCATTGTGGAACAGGGTCACTATCTGTGTACCAACCGACGATCACAACTGATGATCCCAAACAAATTAAGAAGGCAAGAAATTCCACTAGTGAACACTTGATGAAAAACAGCTGTTAATTAAACACCATTCCAGGTCAATTCCTCATGAATCTACGTAGATGAAAAATTCTGAGTGTGCATAGCTGTCATCCGAGCAGTAGGTGATATTTTCAATATTGATATAAAATGTAGCCAGTGATAAAAA
>JBBMFX010000080.1:17972507-17982623 GCA_037832545.1 Rhabdalestes septentrionalis | reverse complement strand
GTATCAGTTCATGTTCTCCCTGTCTGTCAGTCCGGTGTTCTGCGTTCTCGTCCACCTGTCTGTCTTACCCGGAGCCCGCTGAATGTGTTCATGTCTTTCTGGTCTGTCTTCTTATTTTCAGGCCACGTTCTTTGTTCCAGTTTCCTGTCTGTTTCTCGTTTTCAAGTTCAAGTTTTAGAGGTTTCATGTTTCCAGGTTTTCTGGTTTTCGTGGTTTCAATGCTTTCATGTGTTCATGTCATGTTTCATGTTTCGAGGTTTTATGGTTTTGATGTTTCTATGCATTTCATGTTATGTTTCTGTTCAGGATTTCCCTGTGTTCGTGTTCCTGCCGTTTTGCCCTGACCTCTGTGCCCGTCCTGGCACCTCTCGTCCAAAGCCTCGTATACCCGTTTTCACAGAGCAGAGTCGAGACAGTGTTTTCTGTTTTATTCTTTTGTTCGTTTGAGGAGCACGCGCCTTGTAGGTTTTGTATGTTTCTAGATCCTGAGTTTCTCTAGTCTTTCTGTTTTTGGTTTATGTAATGCAATCAAGTTTCATATAAAGAATGTGTTTTGTTTTCGGTGCGTTTGTGCAGTTTGTCATTAAAATCATGGGAATATGAAGAAGAGCTGGACCCTTTGGTTCTGTGTAACACAATTTTGTCAGGAAAATAAAGAGATTTGAACTCTTGATGGAGAGTTGTATATCATGTTTCAGTGAGAGAGGGAGAGAAATGGGATAAAATAAGGTCTTCGTCTCATTCCGAGGAGGGTCTCAATTTTCCAGTGACTCCAGCAGCTTCAGAAGGTGAAGAGGATGTAAAGGCTATAATCACAACGATTACACACAGCTCTCAGTGCGGCCCCACCAGTGCTCTACCACCCTCTCACTGTCTAACACACACTCTCACACACACTCACTCTTACCCACATTATTAAAGCCCCACTCTGGGATTTTTTTACTCCACATTTCATTTGTATCAACTTCATGGAATGTGTTCATTTATTCTTGAAGATAACTCACGTCGATGTTGCTCAGAACCCACTGTTTTACCCCTTATTATCTAATCTTTTAGGATTCTCTACTGTTTATTAAATACTTCAGTTTTGCAGAATGGTATATTATAGCTTAGCTCCTGATGGGCTGTTTATGGTTTTGTAGTGATACTTCAATTTCTCCAAATTATTTGAAAAGGATACCATGAGGCAATGTCACCAAATTGGTCCCCCAAAAATTGCAGATTGTATTTTTATGCATTACCACAATTTTGTTGTCTCAGCACTATAACACTTTTTCTACAGTCATTTGTTCAATGTATAGTTCTGTGTCAGCACACTTGGAAGCAGAGCAAGTGTGAAAAATACCACCGGGTAACAGGTATCAGGTTCTGAATCTTCCTAATGGGAAAGTAAAAAAAAGAAAAAGAATTTTAAGCTTGAATCCTTTGCTTCGGCTCCTGTGAATTCATATATTTCAGTCTCATTTTGCTTCCCCCAGTTTTATCATGGAGTTTAGGCCATACACACACAAACAAAAGCAGAATAATTGTCATATATCCTGTCAGGATTTATCTGGGCTCTGTGACACATATAAGTGCAAGAAAGAGGTAAGTCCATCTCTACCTCTATCACAGTGAGAGCAGGAAGCTGATAAGACAGTGCAAATGAGGTTTCAAAATACTTAGGAGATAAATGTTGATGAATGATGCCTGAACTAAAGTGCATTATGTAAAGGTACAACACTGTCCCAAAAAAAGGATGCCCAAAATAGTTGTTTTATATGAGAAAGGAAAAACATCATTCTTCATGTCTAATGTAAGTCATTTTAGTGTATTTCTATTAGTTGAATTTTCACAAAATGTAAAGAATAGCGAAGGAAAAAAATTCATCTTAATATAACAGCTAAATGGGTCATTTCTTTCAGCTCTCATTATGTGTGTGTGGGATGCTGTATTCAGTTCAGAACAGTTTGGAGTGCTTTGACCTCTTCATGCTCCGCCCACAAATAGGCTCTTTTGTAGCAAGTGTTACAAGGTCTGACAAGCTTTACAGAACGTAAAATGCAAAAACCCCATTTAACCTAATGAGGGATTGCACTGGTCTTTATTTAGAATCACTGAATAGCAGGGAACCTACGTAACCCTGTTTTTTTACACCCTGAGTGTAAAAGCCACGTTCATCAGAGAGGGAAATAGAGAGAGAGAGATAAGGAATTGGTATAAAAGTGTAACACAGCCACATGTAAAAGTTTGAGTACTCTGAAGGTCTATGTGAGTTACCTACACCTACACAACTTAGGGACCAATAGTGACAGGGGGACAGTCCCCCTGAAGCAACTTGGATTTAAGGGTTAACCCCTATTACTTTTGCTCAAAATGTTCCAATGTCTTAAACAAAGAAAAGAAACAGTGCTTGTGTATTAAATGTGAAGAGTCATGTTCTCTGTATAGATTGTACTCGTTTTCATTCACCAAATATAACATGTCTTTTAACCAGGGGCACCCAAACAAACGACTGTTTGTCAAGCTACATCCTCCAGGCAGTTTAACTCAAAATGTTTTGTAGTCTAACATCTGTTGGATTTAACAGGGCAATTATAGACCAGCCAGTCAGCCTGGCCCAAATCTAAAGACCCTGGCCATGCACCACTGAGTGCTGAAGAAGCATATGATACACCAGAGAGATATCACGCACCTGTTGCTGGAGCAAGTCTACTGCCACCCCCCTTACACCCCTCCCCACCACCCTTATATCCTATGTTCTCTCTCCTCTGGCTTCTTATTAAACCCATACTGAGGAAAAGGCCATATGAGCAGCACATGAAGCCCCATAGGAAATCAACAAGGTGCATTACTAATGTATGGAGAGACCTTAGTCACGTTACATATTTCTATTCAGGGACTCCTTATATTAGGTCAGCTGCTTAGGTCAGATTTCCTCTGTTCCTCTGTCAAACGGGCCTTGAGTTACACTGAGCTGCATTTCATGTATAAAAAGTTATAAATAAATAGAATATCATTATAATTATCAGTGTATTGATACATACATATGGATCATTCCATTATGTGCAATATCATTAAATGCTAAAAAATCAGTGTGTGCTAAACCATGACATTATGTGCAGCATTCTTACCATGTGAAAAATCAGTCTTACTTATACATTACTGATCTCCAGTACATGCAGTAATGTACTCCTCTACACCACTTCTGTCATTTGTAATTTACGTAGTTATTATCTATAGTATTAATACCCAGCATTTGCGTATTTCATACCGAGGTTAGTGTATTTCATACAGAGCTTTATTGGATTTATTTAGGTCTTTTGTATTGTTCTTGCTTTTTGTCTCTGTGTGTCTTTGCGGCCATAACATGAGGCAATTTCCTGCAAGAGGTTTTCTGATTTTGATTCTGATATTAATTCACATTTTATTCAGCTTTATTCAAATGAGCATGAATGATAAAAAAAAATGTTTCCTTCTGCGCTGTGATCAATTTCACAATGATATCGGGGAAGCTCTCTAAACTAAATGAACATTTTTATGATGATAGGTAGGGATAACAGGAGGTGAAGCATCACATTATTTGTTAATATTACATTGTCCCACCTGCTGATGCATCCTGTTATTAAAAAAACCAGAGGACATTTACTAATAACAGTTTGTTGGAATATTACAGGTAAACAAGTATTCTTCCTTTTAAATGTTAGGATAGGGTACCTAATATGGGACAATCTTTGACAAGTAAAAGCAGGTCAGTTTCAGTTGACTTCATAGTAGACTGCGATACTTGTCAGCTTGAAATAGTAAAATGCTAATATATAAAATGTTAACATTGCTAATAGTGATTTCAACTAAATGAAAACCAGTTACCTCCTCCCAGGAGCCATCACACTCAAATTGCTTTGTGTACAGATGTAAATTCCACTGTTTAACAATGCCACCAGGTCTGTATACATTTAAACTATTATTAAACAAGTTAATAGTCTAATTAGTATAGTGTTTCATTAAATTTCATTGCACTTTTCTATTATTTTACAGATGAGATTATCCTTCAATTCAATTTACATTGCCACAAAGGGATTCAGAATCAAACTAAATTCAACTTACCTGAATTGCCTCATCCACACTGCAGCTTCTGCTGTGTCTTTCTTTGTCAAACTAGTTTGAGTTCAGTTTGTCCATCACCTTCTTGAGACCCTGTTTCCTTGATTTCTTGCTCTGAGGCCCAGTTGATCTCACAAATATAACCTATGTGTACATCATCTGTGCTTGTGACAAATACATCAAATCACATGGGAAGCACAAAATACAATCCTTTTGAATATTTTTAAAGTGCAACACTTTGTTCATTCGTCACCATTTGCTCTTATTTCCATAATTTTATTTCATAGTACTGACTCACTGTTTGCTTTGTCATATATGAACTAACCAGTCAAATAAAAGATCCATGTGTAAGTCACATAATTCCATGGATTCATGACATATTAAGCGTTCCACTTAGAACTTATATTCCAGGTGGACTGTCCTTCATAAAATTTAAAAAACATGATTTTCCCTCCTTGTTTTCTCTGCTCTAGAATGATCTGTAATGGGTTGCAAAAATTAGTTACGCTGAAAATGGCACAGAAAAGTAGTAAGAAATTGGTAGATATCATGCCGAAATTTAATCAAAGGTCATTTGACGCCGGTGATACAGGTAGATCCAGTAAGCTTTTAAGTGTTAAATGAGAAGGAGAATGATTGTGTCAAATATTATGCGTGTGTTTTTTATATAATTGTTGTCTAATTAATGTTCTTTGGCTCATGTTAAACCAAATCCTGGGGGTTGAAATGAACTAAATATGCAGACATGGACAAATCTGCTATTCATTTTAATAACCTTAATGTAAAGCTTTGGCCATTCTGGATGTGTTGACAAATAGGTATATAGTCCTCAGAATATTTGTTTGGCTTGCCACCATACCACAGCCCTGTTTGATCCAATGTGGAGCCATTTACTAAAATGTTCTTTAGCCTTTTCTAAAGAACCATTGATGAAATTTGTTTTGTTAGAACATATTGTCAATACCAAATATGAAGCCTTTATATTTTATCTGGATTGAATGTAACATTTTGGTTCATAATATTAAAGGCTGTTTTTATTTGATGCATGGCTTTATTTTCCTCCACTCTGGTGCAGTGGTAGACCCATGTTCCCCATGTTTCTGCATGGCTCTGCACTGAGCTGTCTGTTCTGTTGCATGCTGTCTCTTTCTCTGTGCCTCTCTTTGCTGTGACAGCACAGTGCCACATGGCCTGGTTTTGTTCCTTTCATTGTACGCCGGGCCTCTGTCCGCTAAAGCCTCATAAAGACCCGCAAAGAACTGCCTACGTAATCCATTCTGTGCAGTAGAAAAACATCCTGGCTTTTCTTTGACAGCTGACCTTCCTTCAGGCCATGTTACTGGGCTTTTTCAATGGAAATCACCTGATTGAGTTAAAAGTGTAACATGATACACTTTAGCACAGCCTGTGATCAGATTCCTGGTCTTATAATTGGACTGAAAGTAGCCTTGCTAGAGCTTGAAAAGCATTCAAGCAACTTTGCCTTACGGCAAAATTTCTAGTGTTGAAAAGAAACCCGGCCCGTTTCAGGCTCTGAAGCAAAAGAGCCTCTGTAGCACATTTGGCACAGCTGTAAATTAATCTTTACTTAGTAATCATTTCATTCATTTTTTTACAAACATACTTTGTAATGTCAAGTAATGATACGCAGAGTTATGAGACGCATATTATAACCCTTGTTATGAAGTATTGTATCAGAGAACTGGTTCAAAAGTCAGATTAGCTGAGCTACTTTAAAGGTCAATGTAAAGTCATTTTAAAAAAAAACATTTGTGATGCTGGATTAGATTTTGCTTTTATATTGTCTGGCAACCATAGCCTGCTGTTAATGGCCTATATTGCTTTAAGTAAAAATGTGTATTACAATTTTTATCAACAATACATTACACGATTTATTGAACATTTTCTATTTTTATAAAAGCAAAAGGACGCCAAAGGCTGCAGCCACTAATTACTAATTACTCTATTCAAATCAACTCTGTTGCATTTCACTAAAAACAGAACAGAAAAGACAAAAACTGCCAAACTGACCACAGGCAACAATCCACAGCAAATCACAATGCAGTTTCTGGAACATCCTATTTTCTTGCTTCTATTAACTCCTATTGGAGGTTCTATGTGGCTTGATGTAGAGCCAGTCAGACTTGCATTAGTTAGATTAGTTTAATCAAAGGCCCTTTTTTCCTAGGTTTCCCTTGTAATTTTCCAGTTTACATATCAAAACGCATCTGATTTCTCTCGGACTAGTGTAAACAAGAACTCTTCTACACATCAGCCTCTGGGATCTTTCTGAATGAAATAAAGTCTTCAGCTTCATAAAAGCCGTGCGAGTTTGTGTAAATATGTACACAACTCTCGTATAAGCGGTTTTTGAGTGACATTTTAGTCAGACAGGCTTTTGATATCTGAGCCCTGGCTCTATTATGCTCTATAATGATATGTCTGCTTTTCTCTGTGCATTGGGATTGTTTGTTTAGGAGGATGGCAATAGTAGCTTGGCTGCTGTGTGTGTTGTGTGTGTGTATGTGTGTGTGTAATGGTTGCCCATGGGGAATATAATCTTGTGCAAACACTAAGCGTGTATCCCAGGTGGGGTCTGTGTATGAATGGGACACATAGCAGTCTTGTAGAGCCGCGTATTTGTGTTTGTGTGTGTGTGTTTGTGTGTGCTTGTGTGTGCCTGTGTGTGTGTATGTGTGTGAGATCTGTGAGAGTCTGAATAGGCAAAGCTCTAGCTGGTAAAGCAGTCTGTTCTGGCTAAGCGGTACAAAATGTGCCTGGCTCCCCCTTTGCTTGCCTGACACTTTATTCACATCAACTCGACTAAAGGACAAAATGAATTTCATTTTGTGACAATTGACCAATCCACCCCCCCTCCCCAATGTCCTCGTTCATGGCTACTGTTGCAAGGTTGGACATGTTTTACAAAACACAGATAGGAAGAAGAAAAAAAAACACAAGCAACCCAATGAGAAAATGAAAATTAAAAGTTTTTGTCACTATTTATTTTACAGCGAAATTTACATAAATATTTGCATTTATTTCAAAGTGGGTTTGAATTTTCACAATCACACTGTTGAGGATGGATGAGATTTTCGTGGCTGAGTAATCAAGCAAATGTCAGGATGGTTGCAAATTCATGGTAGTCATTTTCAAGCTGCTTAGATTTGATTACAGACAGCTCAGGAGAGTACCATTTAAAATAGGACGCGTTATACAGCAACTCAAAACAAACACAATAGCGATTCGACAGAGACGACTGACACGTTTTGAACTGTGGCCTGCTGTGTCAAACCTTGCAACACTTTCCATGAAATGAAGTATTTGTAAGTGCAGTGCGGATAGGTCCAATACAATGCTGAATGAATTCCAGTTCATTAGAATTTCAATACTAAGCAAATTCCAGTTCACAGGGATTGGAATATATAACAAACATGCAAAGTGGTTGTTCCAATTGTTAAATTCCTAAAAAAAAAAAAAGTAATTGCTGGCTGCTGAATGTTTCTCACTATCCTCAGTCTTCTGTGTCGTCTCTAGCGTGTCCCTCGTCAGCTTAAATACTCCATCCAGGTTTTCCGGCTGACCGCAGAGGGCCAAGCCAACACTGGGCAAAACCAACACTCACCCGCCTTCCAATAACACCCAGCCGACCCGTAATAAAGCGCCCCTCTTTTTTTCTCCCCCGCCTTTCGTCCAGGACTGCACTCCCCTGCCTTTTTGTTTACACTGGCCCCTCACAATGAGCACCCATAGTCCTCTTCCAATGCATCTTTTATCGAAGCATTCTGGGGCTTGAATGTACAGCAGGGCAGTTGGCCCGGATTGAATAAGCCCCCTGTGAAAATTGCCAAGGCCCACTCGCATTGTTCCCTCCACTATTCCCCGCCACAATAGATATCACACTTTGGAAGTAATTTTTTAAAGGAAAAAAAGCAGGGGGGTAACTGGGTGAATCAAAATAGTGGTAGCTTTTAGCTTTTGTTTCTCTGGGCTCACTCACCCTCTCTCTCTCTCTCTCTCTCTCTCTCGCTCTCTTTTTCTTTTTCTCGCTCCACTCACTCTCTCTTTTCTTTCTTTTCTTTTTTTCAGGTTGCACCCGCCTCGCATTCTCTCTCTCTGTCTCTTTCTGTCACTCTCTCTCTCTCTCTCTCTCCCTCGCCTCGCTTTTATTTTTTTTTCACGCCCAAGCTCTTCATTCAGAGTTCGCCATTATAGTGGCAAATTAAATAAACCACTCCATTGCCTAAAGAGACTGGGGTCCAGGCAGGACGGGGCTAGAGCTCTGGAGGCTGGAGGCTGGAGGCTCATCCCGTTCTCTACCTCCTTCCATCTTTCTCCCTCTCCCTCTTCCTCTTTTTCTGGATGGAATGGAGATATGTTTTCTAAGGCAAGCCTGAAGACAAGAAGGAGATGAAGAGGTGTGTGTGTTTTAGGGAGGTGAGCGAGAAAAAGAAGGAGAGAGAGAGAGTGAGAGAGAACAAGAGGAGAGAGTGGGCCCCCGCCTTTCTGTCTCCCGGGGAGAGAGAAGGAGAAGGACGAAGGAGCTCTGCTTTTCTCTCTCCTTCTCTCTCTCTCTCTGCCTCTCTATCTCTTTCATTCTCTCTCTCCCTTTCACCCTCCTCCAGCCCCACCTCCTCAATAGCGTGGAAGGCAAGGGGTCTTGGATTTCCTCTGAGGTGGGTCGCGGGATGCCGAGGTAGTACCTGAAGATCTCTTGTGGGTGGGTAGGTTGGGGGGCCAAAGACGGGATCATTATAATCCAGCCACTCAGCAGGAGAGGGGAAAGCTTCACAAAGTTCCAGAAATGTCAGGGAGAAGGATGTGGCCAATATGAAAGAGAGGAAACAGATTAGCAAACTGTAATTGGTGCACCACCAAGGAGAATGTTAATGATCATTCATGTGAAAGTAGTGTCAGCTCTGAAATCAGTTCTCTAGAACTTAAAGGACATGTTGTGGTACCTGTTGATGTTCTTGTTGATTTTTTGTAATTTAATGTCCTGGTTTACAACTTCCAGTGATGCTTATTTTAAATGGATTGTATTTACATAGCAGTTTGCATTTCATCCCTTACACTACATGCTTATTATTGAGACTTTAATATTAAAACGTATTATTCCTCAATGAATTTTGTTTAAGTAGAAACTGAGGAACTTAGTAATGGGCCTACATACGGGTCCTTTATAGTTTATGGGGGCTAACAGTGATTTGCCTGGGGTTGTCCTTTTTGTTTTCTGAAATATTCAGCTGTCTGTTTAAAATGTGGCCGTAACTTATTTCCATTTCCTGTTTTTTACATAAAATTTTGCATTAAAAACCCTTTGTCACAAAATTAATGATCAGATCAATTTAACTGATTCAATTAGGAAGGTCTTAACTGGCAGTAAAATTGCTCTCTTGTAGATATTGACTGGCATTCGTTCACGTTCTAATATATGCTTTGACCTTTCTGCATTCTTCAAATGTGCGGAGAAGTTGGTGCAAGAAATGTAACCGCGAGGCCACTGCTTTTCTCTCCTTTTTTTCTTTTTCCTTTCCTTCAGATCCATCTTGTTCCTTTCTTTTTGTTCTCTTCCCGGTGTCTGGTGAAAGGCATCTCGGAGGCCAGCAGAGGTAAGCTCATTCAGGAATTAATGAGGGAACAAATCAGAGAAAAAGACTGTGGAGAGAGAGAGAGAGAGAGAGAGAGAGAGAGAGAGAGAGAGAGAGAGAGAGAGAGAGAGAGATACAAAGAGAGAGAGAGAGAGAGAGAGGGAGAGAGGTACTGTGTTGGTTCTTCAAACACACTTCTCATTTACAAATATGTAATGGCCCCTTAGGGAACTATGATGGTTCTACCTAAAGAACCTTCATGGTAGACGATTCTCCAAACTCACCGAGATGAGGAAGAAAACCATACATGTCAAAGAGAAACCGCTGGTGTAGCCCAGATAACCTGCAAACACACACAGCACAGTTAAGAGAGAGAGAGAGAGAGAGAGAGGGAGAGAGAGAGAGAGAGAGAGAGAGGGAGAGAGAGAGAGAGACAGAGAGA
>JBBMFX010000080.1:17942467-17953461 GCA_037832545.1 Rhabdalestes septentrionalis | reverse complement strand
AAACAGAGAGGGAGAGAGAGAGAAAGAGAGAGAGAGAGAGAAATTGCTCTGGCCTATGCATGATGCGGCAGGTTGTGGGCCAGCACTGCACTATGTGTGTGTGTTATTGGCACCCCAGCATGGTGGCGAAAGGCAAGACAATTTCTACAGCATTCCATCAGCTTTTGTACATTGGCAAAAGTTGTAGAGATAGTTTGGAGATCAGCATAGTACGTGGAGGATTCATAACAACAGACAAAGCAGGAACATTACATAGCACATTACTTACACACAGGCAGTGTCTGAACTATAGTTTAGTGTACAAATACATGCTTCAAATACACATTCTACAATGATTGTCGGTGTAGATGTATGGCTCTAAGAAACTTAATTGCTATAGAACCTTCACACTATGTTAAAGGTATTTAAACACTAAAGAATAGTTCTCATGTAAAAATATTTAGATTATTTAGTAAAAAACAAAATGCTTGAAACTGGGCGCCTACATGTCAATGATTCTGTAAAGAATAAAAGTGGTTCTTCTCTGGCATCACTCTAGGTAACCTTTTGGCAACATATCCTAGCAACTCTCAGAAGTCAGAAAAAATATGTTACAGATGTGACATGATTGCTAATATCAAGAAAAAATGGCAAATATACAAAATAAATAAAATAAAAAAAATATCTAGATAAGATATTAAATGAGATTATTTCAGTTGCTGAAACTTTATATTTATTGTGGTGTTTGTGTCCAGCATCCTTTAATGCTGTGTTCTTCTGAATGATTTAAACAATTTAAAAAATGTTAACAGGGTCTTAAAAGGAACACTCAATAAAACTGACCCCTGGATATAAAAGCAACTGTTGGATCCTCTGATTTTATGGCGGAATTCAGTTAGTGTGAATCTCAAAGGATCCATTAAGACCTTTTAAGGGGATAAGACATAGAAAGAAATGTGAAGAATTAAAAAGATGAGCCAATATCCCTGCAGGGCTCTAACAGTGCTGGGAAGTTACCACTTATTGTTCCAGGAATTTCATCAATGCATTGTTGTGCAAGCTTTGTTGCTCTCTCTCTCTCTCTCTCTCTCTCTCTCTCTCTCTCTCTCTCTCTCTGTGTGTCTCCTTTTACTGACTCCACCTCTTCCTCTCTCCCAGCAGTGAAAATCTTAAAGTCAGACAGGAACAACAGAATAAAGTGAAGAGAAAAGAACGCGGCCACCATCTTAGTCATTTCCCCCACAAAGGTGACGCATTCTTTTCACATTACCAGGTTGCTTTTCAACCACATTCTGGTGTGATTCTAAGAGGAATTGTCACCATTCACACTCACACACTCTCATTTCCTGGCCTGGTTAGCTCAGTCTTAGAGAGCCCACTTTTCTAACAAGACTTTTTAAGCAGAGGCCTGTCAGAGCCATGCCGCAAGGCTTTGATAAAGTATCCTCTTTGTTGAAAGTGCGTAAACTCATCTATCTAATGAGCAGATATGCCCGGAAACCCTCACTTGGTTCCCTTGATTTGGGAGAGATCAAACATGCCTTTTGAAGTCTTTTAAGTTTCCATAGTTGTGCTTGGCTGTTACATGTTTTAGTTCAGTGGTTCCCAACCTGGGGTCCGGGCCCCCCTCAGGGGGGCGCTAGAGGTCGCAGGGGCTGCAATTTTCACCAAAACTATATTTGTAAGAAATGTCTAAGAAACATAAAAGTGCGTGAGTATGTATGTGTATGTGTGCATGAGTATAAGAACAAAAAAATACATCTGCTGTTTATTTTTTGCAAACAAAAGTTTTTAATTAATCATTTTATCTTTTTGTTCATCTATGCAGGTAGGAATTGGGGTTGGGGGGCCTGGCTTGTATTCGAAACAGGCAAGGGGTCTTCAACGAAAAATATTGGAAACAACTGTTTTAGTTAATAACCCCAGAAACATGGTGGAACTCATGACCATTAAAGTTCGACCTCTCAGTGTTGTTCTTTTTGTGTTATACATCCTGGTATATCCATTAAGTTATATCCATAATGCTATAGAGTTGGGCGGCACAGTGGCACAGGGGTTAGCAGGTTGCCTCACAGCCTCTGGGAGCTCCGGTTTCCTACCACTGCCAAAAACATGCATGATTGGGGATAGGTTGATTGAGCACGCTAATTTGCCCCTAGGTGTGACTGTGAGTGTAAATGTGTGTGAGTTTGTGGCCCTGCGACGTGCTGGCGACTGTCCAGGGTGTACCCCGCCTTCGCCCGCAGCAGCTGTGATAGGCTCCGCCCCCCGACCCCGAGTGCGGGTCAAAAAGTGTAGAAAATAGATGGATGGATGCTACAAAGTCCACTGACATACTCTCTTAAAATAAGTGTTTCCATGCAGTACCAAGACTTGTAACAATATTGAACCCCTATCTGGCCCTATATTGAACCTTTAAAAATTACAACAAATTTTCCATCACTGAAAAGAAACAGAAAACCTGTTGTTCTCCAAAGGTAGTTTTTAAGAGGACAATTTTTGTAAGGCAGATGTCAAGTTAGGTTGTCATCTGTATCATCTGAAGTCTGATGCCCTATTTTATACTAAGGAAATACACGAAGCTAGGAATTGCAGGATACATTGTAAATGTTAATGAATAGTTCAGATTAAAGCACCTTTATCTTAGTTTACTGAAAAAGTAACCTTTCGAATGTTCAAGTTTCACCCTAAAAATGAAATATACTCAAAAATCATCAAATGAAACTGAAAAAGGTTTTTTGGGCACATTTGAAACCAAGCAAATTTTGAAACATTGAAGGACCTTTAAGAGATAAAATAATGATGATTTAAGAATGCTTTTGTTAGATTTGTAGCTATTACAATGTTGTGGATAAATCTCATTAGACTCAATCACTCATATTGCCAAAAAAGTCATACATATGTCTTAAAATGCCAGTATAACAAAAAGCATTCTTTAGAGATATTCCCTCAAAGTCAAAAAAACATTTGGTTTCCAAAGCAATGGCTTTTCAAAGAATTTTTTTTTTTCTAAAAATTCTAAAAGTTAAACATTTTCCTAGAACTATCCTAGATGAGTAGATACCTCTGTGGATTTGGATGGATGTTACAAATATGCAGTACCATAGGAGAGTGAATAAATACACACACACATGTATTCATCTCCCCTATATTAATCCTCTTCCCTGCACTTTTGAACCTTCCATCCACCTTCTATCCCTAAAAAATTGAGCAGAAAAGGTGAACAAGTGACTGTTATTATCATACTCTCCCCCCTACTGGAGAATCAGCAATCAGAGCTCTAAATAGCCCCATCCTCTTGGCCCTCGCTCCATTTTACACCTTTTAACCTGGCTGCTCCCCGCACCCTGGCTTTTAGTCCGCTGGGCATAGTGTAGGCAGCGAGGAAGTAATGGAGTGTGCCCAGCAGGGGTGCAGGCAACTGTTGGGATGGAGCCACTTCCCAAAGCATATGTAGAAACGAGAGGAGAGGCAGTAACCTGAACTGAGGGGCTACAGGATGAATTATAGTTGGGGGGAATAATTGTTTCACATGTTTCATCTCCAGTTAAGTCATTCCTTTTCAGTGAAGGAAGAAAAAACTAAGCGAACAAGTTTTGTTAACATAATGCTGCTATTTGAAGTTAGATTCAATTTTATGTTCAGTAAAGCGTCTTCCTTGGTATCAAGAGTAGAATTTACACCAAATGCTGCATTCACAAAGCCAACAGCCCTGTAGATGACCCCACATATCCCTCACACACACTCTTTCCCTTCCTCCTGTCTGACAAATGGTTCTGGAGTACTGCCCGTATACTGCAGAACACTGGGAAACAGTTACTTCCCTCAGGCCATCAGACTCCTCGATCAGAGTTGAAATATTAACGGTACCCACACACAAAACACACACACATACAAATGCGTACACTCGCTGAACCTCTGGAACATCTTCCTCTTCTGGCACAATTCACACATATACTAAACAGTTTTGCCTAAAACTAACAACTTATACGCCAACTGTCTCTGTAAATACCCCTTATTTATTATATACTGCTGCTGCTATCATTTGCACAATTTTTATTTATTGCTGTTTACATATATTCTGTATTTTTGCACACCTAACGACTTTGCCATTATAAATCAGTGTTATAATAATGCGCTCATTCAAATGTCGACTGAACTAGATGTTGTCCTGTCCTGGTCTTGTGTTTTTTCTTTCACTCTCTCTTTTGGTCTTGTGTGTTTTGCCCTGCCTGTACTTATGCAGTCTTGTGATGTTTCTGTTTTGGTACTGGATGAACGTTGTTTCATTTCACTGTGTACTGTTTATATGGCTGAAATGACAATAAATCACTCAACTTCACTTTACTTGTCTCCTCTTAATAACGGTGTGGTCATTAAAACTGCGGTTGTGGAGTCCCCGCATAGTGTTTCCCTGCTCTCAACATACCTGACCCAACTAGTCAGCTACTTAGAAAGCCTTTCCTGAGTTGAAGTGAGTTCTTAACTGCATAGAAAACACAAAAAAAGTGCCGGACAGGGGGGTCCAGATTTGGAAACCTATGTTCTAAACTATTGTTTAATGGACAGTTTAAATCCTATTGGTCTCAAACTTGTCACAACAAGGGCACAAAATATGTGGTGTTAAGGAGAGGGTTAGGGTTAGTTAGTACTATTATTGTCACAAATATCTACACAAAACCTGAAAAAGAAAACACTAATTTGTGTTAAATACATTTGGATACGCAGTGCTGTAGCTCCTGGTAGTGGAGAATAGGATCCTAGGATCTTTTCTGGATCCCAGACTTGGCTACTTGCAGAATTTTACATCCATGACTCACAATAACTTAATAATACACTTTATCTATTAGTCTACATTAGGCCATCAACTTGGTTGAGTCATTGCGATAGTGAGTAAACAAGTAAATTACACTTCCATTTTTAATGAATTAAAGGTCACTTTCAGATTTTTCACTATTTATATTAATATTATGCTACTGTTAAAAGTCCACAACAACTTTTGGAAGTATACTTTGTTCAAATATGCTGAGGTATGTTTTGGAGTTAATTGCATCTTGTCTTTTCAAATTCAAAGTTCTACTTAAGCCGCTGATGTTAAAATATGTTTGTGCTCACTGAAGAAATAACAGAGAAGGTCTCTCTTTCTGTCTCTTATCCTCAACAGGTCCATGATGACCTCAGCTTGCAAATTCAATGGACCTCAAGGGACCTAATGGAAAAAACAGTGAAGCACCTGAGAGGTTTCTGCCTGCACAGCAGCTCCATCACATTCTTTCTTTTATTTTAAAGAGTGCTATGGTTAGATTTATTAGTAGTTTTTGGACTGTTACTTTCAGTTAGTCTGTAATTTCTCCAACACTGGCTCTCCTGCTTCTTGCAATTAAACACACTTGATACTGAGGCTTACAATGCTGTCCTCCTCCTGAGTTCTTCACAATGATTAAAGGGACTGGTCCAAAACTGCTAGGGCTAAAACCAATTTCCTCTTATGTCAGGCCCATGTACTCGATGGCTATTGTAGCATGATTAAAAGCTGAAATGGTTTATTAAAAGACTCTTAAATATGTGAATGTGTCATGATAATAATGATTTCAAATGTTCTTTGAAAAAAAAATATCACAATGTCTTCACTCTGCAATGCAGTAATACTGCCCCCTTTTGAATAAAGAAGCTCTCGAACTACAGAAGACCCCAGAGTAATCCTTCAGGAACCAAAGCCAGTTAAGGATTTTGTTTGAGAGTCCTCAAAATAAAAGTTGGCTTGGGTGTACACCTTTACCCTTTAACTGGTATGAACCCATTACATTATGTAGAGGGTGGGGAGCTGGAGGAGTTGGGGTGGGGAACTATAGGAGAGAGTCAAAAACAGTTTGAGATTTTCTCTGCTTTAACACTCCCTAATTAACTACTGTATTGTCATCCTAATTAGGTGTTTCCTGCCCCTGATATAGGGGTTCTTTTTAACAATAGCCATAAAAAACAGTGTCTGCCGTTTTGCAATGAGTTGTTATTTGTAAAGCATTTTGGAAACGTGGCTGGTAGTTTTACGCTCCCTGTTAATTTCCTTTTGTTATTTATTTATACCTATATTTTACTTCACAAACGTTGTTGGTCCCAACTACAATGACACCAAGTTCCCACCATGATGGTATTTTATTTTTCATTCCTGCAATGTAGTTATTTGTTGATAGATATTTTTTTACTTGGTATACTTAGTTAGTGATTTATAGAACTGCTATAACATTTTTTTATTAACTTTCAGCTAATTTTCAACAGCAAAGAACTGGAAGTTTTAGGTAATACCTTGGGAATCATGAGTTTTCCATGAGTTATAGCATTTGGTCTGTACAATTATTGGAATGTATTGGCCATTTAATGCTTAAAATAAATAAATACTCATCTTGCCAATATTTGGAATTACTGGCACCCCTCATAAATGGTTCAAATCATATCGTACTGGTTGATTTCTATATGTCCAGCTAAAGCAATTCAATTCACATTCCTGTTCAATTACTAGAGGTGTTCCACAGGGCTCTGTTTTAGGTCACCTTCTATATATCATCTACCTTCTGCTACTGCGGCCATCTTGGTACATTAGTGACGTCTCACATTGAATACTGTAATGCTATTCTCTCTGGTCTCCCACAAAAATCAGTCGCAAGCTACAGATAGTTCAAAATTCAGCAGCCCGTATAATTACCAGAACATCTTCCACTGAGCATTACCCCTGTCCTCCAGCAGCTCCACTGGCTTCCTATCAAATATATTAAAAACATTTACTGCTTACTTTTAAGACACTCCATAATTTGGCACCTTCACATCTTCATGATATCCTGCAGATCTCCATACCTAACTGTTCTCTTAGATCATCTGTCTCTATGGGGGATTAGAGCCTTCAGCCAAATTACTTCCAGCCTGTGGAACTCTTTTCCTCATGATATCTGCAAAAACTATTCACTTTCTGCCTCTGAATCACATCTTAAAACACACCTATTTAAACTTGCACATTCTGTTTGACCCCTGCTTTAATTGATGCACCCTATTAGGTATATATTGTTGTATTTTATTATTGTACATATTGTTATTGTGCTTGTTTATAGTTATTTATACATATTGTTATTATGCTTGTTTATTGTTTTTATTATTTTACATATTGTTATTTTGTTTGTTTGTTGTGGCATGGCTATAATTACTTATAGCTAATCTTTAGTAGCAACTGTTTTCTAGCCAATAATACATTTTCAAAGTTTTCAAGGGCACCAAACATAAAGGGTTGTCACACCATATTAGTAATAGCATTTGATACATTAAGCTGTTAAAAATACATTTCATAGGCATTTTTTTTATAATGTTGAAATCCAATCCACTATTTACACTGTAAAAACAGTCTAAAGCAAATGTCTCAGATCTTGTCACATTAACCTACAATGAAAATCAGGAAAGATTTATAAGCTATTTTATTTGGAGATAAAGGTCTTGTTTCTATTGAGACAATGTACATTTTTACGTCGACCACTGATATACATTGAAGGATAAAAAGAAAATACTTGTAATCTACATCTGAGCTGCACCATACTAAGAATATTGGCTCCAAATATTTAGTCACACTCTTATTATATAATACAAATTTTTGTCTTCACAACCACATTGGAATTGCACATTACAAAAAAGAACTTGGTCACAACTGCATTAAACAACTTAACAAAGTGTTTTTACGGAATTCCCGCAGGAGATCATGACTGCACTCTACTTTAGGGCTAGATGATCCAGGATGTATTGCTTTGCAGCAGCCATGCAGCTGTATTGATCAGAACTGGTGAACTATATCACCCTTAAAATTTCGATAAAAAGATCCTGCTCAAAACACTTGCTTCTTGCAAACAAACAATGACCATGAACAAATATGGTGAGCTTATTATGTCTCATTACTACATTTGTAAACCCTGGAGATAGCATTTCTGGACTGTTTGACATTCCTGTGTCCCATATAAGCCGTGACCACTGTACCCTGACCTGGATTTAGTGTTTTAGAGTGAGTGTCCAGCTTACTATTTGGGAAAAATGGGAAAGGTTATTAAGTCTTTCAGATTGATTTTTATGCTGATCAGCCTTTTCTGCCTTGATGGTTCAAAGTTTTTGCACATAAGTGACCTGTATCTGTCTTTAGTGTGAATGAACCATGCTTTAAACTAAGGGTGGGACAAAAAACATATTGGTACGCTCTTTCCCTATATCAGTTGTTTAACCGCTGCTGCACAAGTCCATCAGGGGGCTGACACTGTGCCAAAGTGTCTTTTTGCTGTCTGGGATTTGGTAGAAACGAACATCCTGTACAGAACAAATGAGAAAGGAGCAGCGATTAGTGGTTTATTGATTTATAATTCTGTGATAAATATAAGGATTTCAAAAAAAAAAAAGGCTTCTCTGCTTGCACGAAATGGTACTGCTTGTACTTTAAACCTAATAGAACATTCATTTGTTGGTCTTTTCAGCTGAAATTTTGAACAAAGCTATGGATTTTCAGTGCCAGTACAAATATCCATCTGTCAGGGACGATAAAGCACAATTCAAAGAGTTTTGACACAAGAATACATACATTTATACAGTATTACAGTATTCCATCCTGTATTGCTGTTTGAAAATAAGTTCACATATTTTACTTATCTGGCATATAATTCAGCTTTGAAATGAGTCCAACTGCAAACAATAATTTTGTATGTCAGAATTGTGAGCTTCATAAAGTTGTAATACAGAATCCAAGATGGTTGCCAAAACTTCGACTGAAAGCTAACAGGTAAAAAATTTGATATATATCATTAGCTATCTTATGCAATATATATGATTATCAATATTATGATATTGTCGATATTGTGAGGCATGTATTGCGTATCGTATTATATCATACCGCATCGTATTTTACCATATCGTATTGAATTGGATCGTATTGTATCGTGTCGTAAGGTACACTGAGATTCCCAGCCATACTTTAAAAAGGGTAGAATAAGGTTAAGATGTGTATCTATGACAATAATAATAACAACAACAACAACAACAACAACAACAACAACAACAACAATAATAATCTGTGCCCTTTCGTTCTGTAGAGTATTTATGAGATCATGCACTGATGTTGGACTCACAACCTCCGTTCCAGTTCATCCCAAAGGTGTTGGATGAGGTTGAGGTCAGGGCTCTGTGCAGGCCAGTCAACTTCTTCTTTATGGCTTTATGGAGCTTGCTTTGTACACTGGGACACAGTCATGCTGGAATAGAAAAAGGTTCTTCACCACACTTTGTCCACAAAGTTGGAAGCATGGTGGTGTCCAAAATGTCTTGGTGTGCTGAAGTACTGGAAATTAGGGGCCTAGTCCAGACCCTGAAAAACAGGTGTGTCCCAATAATTTTGTCCATATAGTGTATGTTTCCAATCTGGGACCTAATTTGAGAAGACCAGATGTGTTTGTCCATGCAGCTCTGGAACGATCTGTCACAGTTTATTGCCGACTTTTCACCAGTGTGAAAGCAGAAATTGCTTCATGATTCAATGCTTGTTTGAGGCAAGCGTGTCATGATATAAACCACTTGCAATTTCTAAGATCAACTACAACTGGAATTAAAGCTACTCCCAGCATGTCCATATGTGTATTTGCTTTAACTGTCCAAAGTTCCTGACAACCTGGAAGCCAGCCAACACTTGTCAATCATCTGTAAGCCAATCCCGCGTGCAAGGGGGAGGGTCCGAGGGTCATGTTCTGGTTGATTGGGCCCCCAAGAGTCGGTGTGGCACCAATCGACCCACCGCTCTTCCGAGGTCTGAACATCAGACGTCTCATATTCAGCAGTTGATTGGGCAGATAAAACCAACCAGGAGCTCCTGACAGGAAACAGAACCTGAGACAGCTTTTTTTTTGTTAATGAGTCTAACAGGGTTTTTCTGGATTTACACACAATAATTCCCTCTTCATTCTCTCTTTCATTCTTTTCATCCCTTACAGCTCTTTTATCTTCATTGTTAAAAAATATTCCATTCACAGTCATCTGAATGCTGCCTTAAAAATGTTAGAGAATTGTTCAATATCCTCCCTTAGGATGATCCAAATGTTTACGGTGGCCCTGAAGTGCAAACCACACCAACAAATTACTAAACACAACAACAAATGTAGAAACACAACAAATTGAGAAGCACAACGACAACATTGAGAAACACAAAAACAAATGGGGAATCACAAAATAAAATTAAGGAGTACAAAATCAAATTAAGAAGTACAAAAACAAAAGAGGAATCACAAACACAAAAGAGAAGCACAATTACACTAAGTACTCCCGGGAAGGGTAGGTACCAGTCAGCAACAGGATACATCACTGATTGGTGTTTGGAACTGAAAATGGCTTTTTCCAAACATTATACTTCAGTCCCCCATGGAAGGTGGTCTATGCAGGCAACTACCAATCCCTGTGAGACTTCACAGTTAGATGGGGCTCAATGAGACCTAAAGAACCCACATTTGGCTTGCTTATGTGGTTTACAACTTTTTACAACATACAAAATTTGGACAATATAGTGACATTTAGTTAAAACTTTTTGTTTGTTTTACCTAAAAGATCAAATCAGTTTTTTGATTTGATATGGTTGACATTTGGTTGAAGGTAAGAAATATAGAAATGTATCTGTTTTATGTTTAAGGCTGACATGTTGCAAATCTACTCTTTTAGAGAGAGTGAAAGAGAGAGAGAGAGAGAGAGTGGGAGAGAGCTTTGATCAGAGATAGCACTAATCTCATTATAATCCCATAATAATCCTGCTGTGAAGCAGCCCTCAGTGCTGCTCTCTGTAATGAGATCTGGATTAAGACTCAATGAGTGGAGGCCTAGAGCATGGATGGGAGAGAGTATGCAAGATATAGTCAGTGAGGGAGAGAATGTGTGAGAGTAAAAAAGAATATAACAGTTATGTAATAGGTAGTGTAATGTGTAAATATGCATCAACAATTGACCCCATATATATATACATATAT
>JBBMFX010000080.1:17902555-17915281 GCA_037832545.1 Rhabdalestes septentrionalis | reverse complement strand
ATCTAGGGGCTCGGACCTGTATCCTGTTTTGGGACAACACGTGTTGTGAAATGTGCTATAATTAAAGCTTAATTGAAACTTCATGCAGTGCATCCACCTCAAAGTTTGACATATTACGAGATCCCCGTGAGCTCAAAAAGTATGAATGTTCTCCTCTTTCTCCATTCTTCTCTTTTCAAGCCGTTTCCAAACATAACTTCATGTAATGTCCTGCAGGGTTTATTTCCTACCTATGTCTAACAAGCATTTGGGGTCCTCTGACCTCTAATTAAGGTTTTTATAAAATGTTCCAATATTTTTCTGGCAATTGCTCACTCAATAAAAAAAGGAATCAAGTGATATGTTTTGTCTGTCTGTTTATTACAAGCAAATATACAGTGTTTGTTTTTTTGCTGTTAATAGCTACAGAAAAGCTGGCAAAAATCCACATATATCTACAGATACCAATCTGTTAAAAACTGTATACAAAAAAAGACCCCCAAACTGTACAGTGATTCATATTTCTACATATATGCTGTACAGTATACATTTAAATATACAGTAAATAATTTTTGTTAAGAGCAACATCACACATTGTGCTGATGAATTTAAAAAGAAAGAAAGAAAAGTAAGGAAAACAAAAAGCAAAAAGACATTCGGTTAATCTGAATAGGCTGGCATTGATTTAGCCCCACTAGAGTCAGTAAAGCCTTAACATGGAAACAGTAGACATGTAGAATATTGTAGTATTTGGTCACACTTTTAGAACAGCAGCAAAATGTACGTCGAAGTGTCTTCCTATTTTCAGTGTGCGCGATCGTCGCATGTACGTCCTCGTAGAAACAGTGCACGCCCATATTTCTAATCGAAACCATAATCCAAAGAAAGAGAAGGAGGGTAAAGCTATATATATATATTTTTTTGCCTCTTCCTTTTGCTGTTTTTACGTTGCAGGTGTCTCTAATTTTGGTTGGTACAAAACTGAAAGCAATGCTCTAAATCGAGACTCGTTGAACTTTTGAATACAAAAAAGTAGCAAAAATGACATTTATCTTCCCCAATAAGATATAGAAAATACCTAGATATCTGACAGATCTACCGGATAGCCAGTGCTTGAAAGTGCTAGGCTACATTCAGGAAAGCCCAGAGTCCAGGGACTGATTCCTGGGTTACACACACACATACATACACAAAAAAGTTCTGATGTGATACAGTGGCTTATCAGCTCAAAAAGAGCAACACAGGTTTCTTGCTCTTCGTATGATGCGTCTGTGAAGGAGCCGTTTGTTCCTGCAGCCCTTTCCCGACGCATTACACTCAGAAATTAGCATTGCTAACTTCGATCTTTGCTGTTATTGTTCATCATTTATCCAGTGATGACACTTCAGATTTTACACAGAGCAACAAGTGGCTTGGATTTCCCAAAGGAACGTCTCAAAATATTCGTAGCCACCAATCAGAAGGATGTCTTTTGCAAACTCATTGCTAGTGTCTTTTGTAAGCAACACAAACATTTTTTTTACATTCAAAATAACAAAATAATTTAAAAAAAATCTCAGCAACACTGACAGAATAAACAAAAAAAAAACTCCAAAAACAAACAGACATTCTTCTCCAGTGCCACAGTGGTTTTAGGTTCCTATGAGCCAACATTAAAATACAGTGAAATACTGTGCAGAATGGTAACCAAGCATAGTTGTCAAAACGAGTGTTAGCTTAAAAAAACATCCATGAATATGCCCTTGTTTGGTTTCAGGTTTCAAGCGTAGTTTAAGTAGACACGATTTAGTATACGTAGCATTCCAGGACAAATAAATAACAGAAGCGTGTCAGAGGCGAATGGATTACAGTGAGAATATGATGCAACGCACTCACGCACAGTTAATTTAGCTCAGTAGCTACACCGCTACCAACACAGGACATGCAAGGACAAAAAAAAAATACTTGGATGACCACTGAAAGCGTGTTTTGGAGTGTTGATTGACAGTCAATACATTCAGACACATTATATACCTTTGGACCACAAGCAAAGACACTCATTTGTCAAGCTAGATCATGTATTCATTCATTCATTCATTCATTCATTCATTCATAAATTCATTAATTCCATCCTTTGTCATTGTAAACCTCATCATGGACACAAACATGGATATATATTTATAAATATATAGATATATGCACGTATGAAATAGAACATTCTAGCATTTTGATTGTGATTGTGACATACATAAACTCCCATTAGTAAATCTTTACATCTTTCCAAAGCAACACCCTTGTCTCCCCCTTCCATAAAAAAAAAATAGACAGAATCATTCATCTTGGATATTCCCCATATTTTTAACAGGTGTGGAGAAAAACACACATATGCAATGCATTGTGAACTTTCCTATTTTAACATTTAAACATTTGTACATAACTCGGCCACTTCCTAGGAAGCACCTGAAGGCACCTACTCACAAGCAGCTAAGACGTAAAAAACAAAAAAGAATAAAAAAAAACAACAAAAGAATAAATAATACAGTAACACTATCTGAATGTTGGTCTCCTTAGTAATCAACATCTCTTTCAATCTCGATCGCCCTCTCTCACTCTACCTCTCTGACTCTGCCGTGAATGATGGTTATAAAAGTCGGATGCTTGGCTATGCGATGAAGACAAGACAGTGAAAGAAGGGATGAAACCAGAAGAGCAGGAGTGAAATCCAAGACATCTGAGGACAGGGGCGAGGACAAGAAGACAAAAGAGGACAGGAAAATGGAATGTGAAATGAAAGGAAGCAAAAAGGCACAATGACAAACTGGTGAAATGGCAAGCTGTGTTATTTTCCAGCATCTGGCAACCTGAACTGGAGAACGGATCTGAATTTGGTTTCACACTGGACAATTTTCCAGTTCGGGTTCAGTTCGGTTTTCCAATTCAGATTCGGCTCTAGATCAGCTACTCTAAACTAAACCAGACTAAAGAGTCGTCCCATGATCAGCCTCCGTAAGAACATCCAATGAAAATGAGATGCTTTTATGTTTCACAGGTCTGACACAAGAACCATGTTTGCACAGGTAAATGTGAGTAGGCTCTTCTGTTCACTATGACATGTTGTCCTGCAGTGGTATAGAATTTAGCTGTTAAAGGGAAGTGCTGCATAGTGCGCAGTGGCCTCCGAGATGTGGCCTTTCTTTAGGAAACCTGCTTATTGAGTGACGTGTTAAAATGAGACTTGGACTCACGAAGGACTTTCAGTGATGATCAGGCTGTCGATGGCAGTATGAAGCTGGTTTAGTGACACAAGGCTCCAAACTGATAATGCAGCCTACATTCACAAAAGGTACATTATATGTGCACAAAACACTTAGACTATTATGCTTATGGAAATATAAACATCTGGTACCAAGCAAATAAACTGCGAAACATTCAAGGCTACAATATTCAAGCGAAAAACAGGAGCCTTGGGTTACTAAGCCAGCAGCGGCAGACATGATGAGACTCTTGTGCTTCTTGCTAAAGAGATGCCTAGCAGTAGCCCTTTTTATGCTGATCCATGGCAATCTTTCTGAGCACCTATTTAAACCACTACTGTTGCAAGATCAGCCAGAAAAAGGTCATTTCCATCAGCGCTAGCTCTCTGCACCCCTCTGCTGGTGCAACATGTGAACTTAAGGCAGTATGGTGGGATTCTTCTAACACCATCCTACCCACTTTCCCCACATCCTCATTCTGTGTATATATATATAAGGCAGAAATGACACTAGTTTACTCCGTTTTTTTCTCAAATTTAAAACCTTTGGTGTCCAAACTACAGTATGAAATCATGGGAAACGCGGAGGCATTAAGGCAGAACAACATGAATGCTAAGGTAGATCGTTAGCTCTGCGAGCAAAACTGGCGAAAGTAGCCGATTCTTATGGAAAGCTCAAAGGAAAAGCTGGTTTGTGAGGGAAGGGGGTGACATGATCTAAAGCCACTTTCTACACAACTACACCTAACAGTGAGTAACTCGTCGTCATGTCAACATAGAACCGCATGGTTCCGGACCCATATTTCCTAACCTTAGTCCTGGATTCCCCACCTTACTTTTTATCTCCAGGACTAGAGTTGGGATAGCTTTTTTCTTTTTTTAAAGCATGGTTTAAAGTGATGTCTCATTGTAGGGGCCAAATGACTCCATTTGGAGCTGAATTATGGGGGAAGATGTTGACAGTCGAGTTACAGCTTGTTTCTTGTGTCTCCAGGACATAAGACGGACACACAATCACACACACACAAATCCACAACACACTGGCCTCTTCGCTACACTAAAGCTCCTTCAAACATTGCGTCACTTACAGTGAAACACAACAACGCCTTATGGGGTGTTCCTCAAAAACAGATTTGCACAAAGGCAACACCAGTTTGTTCTACAATTAAAAGAAAAAGAAAGAGAGAGAGATAGAGAGAGAGAGACAAAAACACAGGGGGAGAACGAAGAGAAAAAAAAGAAGAGGGGGAAAGAAATGAGGATCAGTTTTCAGAGCATGCAAGGCCATTTAAAAATGTCATACATTTATCCACATTCATAGTGTACTGCGTGCGCTAGGGGGTCAGTATTATTTGACATTGAAAGGGGGAAACTATATGCTAGCTGCTTATGGCCAGTCTATTCGTTTCAAGTCATTTGTATAAGGGATGAGAAAAAGGACAACTGAGGGCAACACACACACACACACACACACACACACACACACCTAGACCACACCCAGACACACGCATACCCTACACAAGGTAAAAGGGTCCCAAGGCCCCCCTTAGCACAGCACTTTGAACACTCCTATCTGGAGCTGCCAATTTGGCCTCACTCCAAAGCACCAAGCAACAGCCAGCCCTGTTGCTGTGCACTGCCTTGGAGTGTGCACTACGAGTGCATACTTAGATGCCCCTCTTTTTCCATTGGTATCAATTCAGGATCAGTTCTACGTTCACATATGCCAGTCTAGGAGGCATCTGAGAGTCAACATAGGACTGTCCAGATTTCTAGTCCATCTAGACCAGCAGGCTAGCCCTCTAGCGGGCTTCTTTCAGACGGAGGTTTCGGGCCCGGGTGCAGCGTAGGTGTAGCCCACCCCAGACAGCCTCGGGTTTTCCCCGAACGGGAGGAAGGAGCGGAAAGTGCAGTAGTTGGGCCCACCCCCCCAGTGGGTGTACATCACTTTTTTGGGAGGGGAGGAGTCGGACCTGCGGTGGGCGTGGTTCTGGCCGTCGTTGCCTCGTCCGCGGACAGGCGGTGCATGGAGGGAGGAGAGAGGTGTGAACTCCGACAGGTGACCCTTATAGAGTTTGTCTGCATTCTGTGGAGAGAGAAAGAAAAACAGGAGGGAGAAACGGTGGTGAGAAAGGGAGAGAGAGAGAGAGAGATGTGAGAAACATCAGAGGTGAGGGTTTACGTTCATAAACATCACATGCGCAGGTAGCCGACGACCACAACAGTGTCACACAGGCAAAATAACCAGAAGCCCCAAACACAACATTTGCAGCAAATTCATGAGTAAATAAAAACTCAAACCATGCACTCATAAAAGAAGTGTGATCGTTCAGCCCTAGAAAGTGACCGACTTAGACAGAAAGCAAATGCTGACGTTTCTCTGTAACTGTAGACTTCGGTTATGAGGCCTTTTTTTGTGGCTAACAGTTTGATTATACCATTTTCATTTGTGGCTACACCTTGGTAATAAAGCATCCATTAGTGTGTCCTTGGATATAAAATACCCATATGAGTCTACATGTGGTTACCATGTGGTTATAGTATCTTTATAGAACTTTTAGATGGTTACACTGTGGTTATAAAGCTATAATCTGTGGTTCACATACATTGTGAACAATGTAAACATGCACATTTTTGCTTAATTGAACTGTGTGTGGTTGCATATTTAAAATAGAGAATAAAAGAACAACTAAGTTAGAGAATACAGATATTTTAGAATGGTACATTTAATAGTTCGGTGGTAAACCCTGTAAAGCTATGCCCAAGAAGCTACATCCCAGTAAGTGGATACCTGCATGACTAAAAATATTCTGCAGTACCACATGTGGACACTGGAGGGCCTCAGAGGGCCGTGGCAGTGAAATGTGTGACCGTAAATATTATTTGATTTACTATTTAATTTTCCTTGGCTCGTAGGAGTATTCTAATTGAAGAGGAGGTCATCAGCACCCTCTGGGACTGAACGGTCATTGAGATGTACAGACGGCTGTACTGTGCTGCATACACTGGAATGAATACGAAGCAGATGAGTGCAATAAAACAAAAAGTCCGAGTGAAAATATAGTGAGTCAGTGAGTGAGTGAGTGAGTGTGAGAATGTGTACAAGCGCGGCAACAGCAGAGCAATTAAGCTCCAACACTGTGTACACACCAACAAACACCCTGTTGTAGTGAAGCTCCCAAACCAAACCAGCCCGTCAGCTCTCACAGCAAAACACGCTCCCACACCCTCACACCAGGGGTCCTTCAGCACCAGCACCGTCAGACTCATCAAATCTGTATTCAGTCTTAAAAACAACAGCATTTGAGCTTCTCTACATATGACCTCACAGTGATTTTGGACACAAATTCCGATAAGAATGTTCAAGGAGACTATCAATATATAAGATAACCCTTTATTAGTGGGGGTTTATTAGTGGGTAATTTATAATAATATAATTATGTTATTAATACTCTTTCTTCATTTTATAATTGTCTTTTAAATAGCTCTTGACCGTCTGACTGTGCTTGTTTGTGGAGGGAGAGAAGGCAACTCTTTTCTGAGATACAGGTGACGTTTTGTGTTTTGAAAATCTTTAAAAAGGTTAAACCTACATCTGCAGTTCTCAACTAAAGAAGGAATTCCCACCTCCAAACATTTCTTGGTTTATTGACTATATGTGGAATGAATGTAACACTTTGGAAATGTATCAACATTAATTAAGACTGATTAAAATTCTGGACTGAATGATTCTCATTCATTTCAGTGATTAAATTTAGTTTTAGCCACATGCTTCGACACTTCTCAAGCGTGTCTATGGCTAGACACACGCCTCCTGTGTCACTGCCATCATGAACTACGTGTCTTAAAAGTACGCATTCCGTAGTGAGACAGGTAAAAACAAAGTGGCCAGATATACTACCTAGTTTGACTAATGTAGCCTAACAAATAAACTCAAGTCTGTGATTAACTGTGGGGCAGAAGTACATGCTAGAAGTGGTGGCCGTCTGGAGGGCGGCCTCGTCCTCATAAGCAGTGCAACAGGGGAACATGCTATTATAGTACTGAGGGATTTTGGCGGTTGCTTGTGGTTTGGAGAAACCGATTTACACGACTATGTCCCTTTGATGATCCGTTTGATGATTACGTTTACATTAGTTTAAAGAATGTGTCCTGGGTTCATTTTATGTACATAAAAATAATTGTTATTGTATTATTATTATTATTATTATTATTGTCACTATTGTTATTGTTATTTTCAGTGTTATTGGTATATGTGAATAAAACGAACCCAGGACACACTTGAAACTATAACATTAGCAATGCTAATATTACTAATAATTTTATTATCAATAAGAATATTTTTTATTGTTATGATTATTATTAAAACCAGGCTTAAATGAGGTTTAAAATATTTTGAATCAAAATTATTGTTAGTACTATCAGATTACACTGACTATCAAGTGCTGTTGTGAAAACTCGTAATTGCTAACAACGCTAAAGCACACTGTGATGACATATCTGGACAAGCCCATTTTATACAGTGTATTTTCACATGAGTGTGTCACACTGTTTGATGGGTCTGATGGTGCAGCATGCGTGTTAGTTGTAGACCCCCATATACTCTCTTTACCATGGAGCTGCTATGCCTCAGTGGTGGTCTGACCCCCATCTAACAGTGAATCTTCACTGTGTGCAAGAAAGGTCCTATCGGCTCTCATTCTCTGTAAACAGTCACACAAACACACACACACACACACACACACTCAGCCTAAAATGAAAAACTGCATGTGGACATGTTGCTCCAGTCATTTTATTCCAGATGGAATTCTTCTCCGGTAAACTAGAATTTAAAAAAAGTCTTAAAACAAGTGAAAAGTTACCAGTTCAGAAAGGGCGCATCCCTTATTTTTTTGTATTGTATTACTCACCCCAGCCCACACATTATTGAAGTGTTTACGGTTGTACAAAAACAGTCTAATTCATTTTGAAAGGACAATTTCCCACCCTCTATCTACAGCTCAGGAAGAAATGAGAGCCCGCTGCAATTTATGCTTAAATCAGCATCTCTGAGTGTTACAACAATTCCATGCCTGTTAAATTCCTACACAAGCAGCTCATTCTACTTTATGAGGTACTGATCAGTGATCACCTGAATCACATCTTATTTAATGAGGAAAAGTAGAAAAAACTCCACTGTAATCAATGGCAAAACACTACAAGTGTAAGTGCTTCAAAGGTAACCATTTGTTTACATTGAATATTTCGAGTTCTGTAAACACGGCATTATCTTATATCGATATCTTGTCATCTCCTTTAAGAGACTTGCACCTACACAAGATAAACTGAAGATTATTGCAGTGGTCTCTTTATTTTTTTTTCCAGAGCTGTATTTATTATTGAAACATGCAGTTTAGTTACTGTGCCTTTAACACTGTAAAGAACCGGTGTTCTGACTGGCTCTCCTGTATTGAGCCTTGTTCAAAAGGCCACAATACTCACTGTCTGCAGTAACATCACTCCCTATTACTCAGTTGTGAACAGGTGTTCTACAATGCTGCACGTGGGTTTAAGGGCACCACATCCATGCTCAATGGAAAGCAGGTTTTGGTTTGGTTTTCCACATATACAGTGAATCCTAAAACATGTCTAAAATAAAGTGGCACCTTACAGTCACTCATGAACCACAGGCGAAGAGTGTGACATTTTTAATCTGCATTTAACCCATTCACTAAGTGAAGCAGTGGGCAGCCACCAACGGGGGTGCAGTGTGTGGGGACGGTACCTTTCTCAAGTGTACCTCAGTGGTGCACCTAGCAGTCCTGCGATTCGAACACATGATTTTCTGACCACAGGGGCAATTCCCTAACCACTAGATCACCAGACATCTCAATCATTGGTCTAATGCTTGGCTGGTTTTAACATGTTTAAACTGGTCACTTCTGGTCAATCCATTACTCTACATATAGAAAAATACAATATTTTTCCTCTTTTTTGGGGGGATTTACATATTTGTGCTTATTCAGCCTACAGCAGTTTATCCCTGCCTTATACTAAGTGTATCAGTCTGGCTTACTTTTCCAATTAATGAGGTGCAGTCAATCACTCTTAAAGGCACAGCTACAAAAATAGCCTGTTTACATTTTTTGAATTGAGGATAGAGAGGTCAGAAGAAGGATCATGTAAAAATGAACAATTTTTGTTATGCAACAGCACACTAGTGTGGACCTCAGAGAAGCAGATAAAAGAAGAAAAATATAAGACATGCGCCCTTTAAATGAAAAGAAGAAAATGGAACATGGGCAAAACATTGCATACAAACTGTTTTTTTATCAAATCGTGTTTCACATTTAATAACAGCCATGATATCTGGATGGTACAATTCAACACACAGATGTCCGCGTTCATGCTGATGACACATTACAGTGCATGCCGTGTAGAGGCACAGAAGCGGAAGTGGAACAGGCTTCACTCTAGGGTACTCCAGCACTTCTTGCCATCATGGCAGACAGCTGACAGTTCGGGAATCTTACACGCATTAAAAATGTTTTCCTGATAATTTGCTGGGCTTTGTCATTTGCAATGATAAATACTGTTATTAGAATTATGATTAAACATGAATGTGGCAAGCATTGTACCTTTAACCATAATTAAGTACTGAAATGTACAGTTATCTACAAGCTACCACTTTGTAAGTAAGTCATCCCTTTAAACTGCAGCTTTTTTATTCTGTGATTTTTCTTAACGTCTATTCTGTAAGTAAAGAGGGCTCTATATAGAATCCAAATTTTTTTCGTTATTTTATTGTTGTGGTAAAATAGCACACAAACGTTTTGGGCAAGTTTTGTCTATATTCCAAAAAGCGCACATCCTGTCAACAGACAATATTTTTTACAAAGATTTACATCCTGGAAAACAACTACTTAACCTCGCAAAGAATCATTTTAATGACCTAATCTTTCAAAAGTTTCTTTAAGTTCTATTTACATCCATTTACTTTGCCAAATGCAAAACATAACCACTTAAAATGTTATTTTTTACTTATTATGTTACTTTCAATCTAACATTCTGAACTAAATTAATAATAAGTAAAGCCGGATTTACCCGATTAAAACGTTTAAACTTGCAGTTTAAAGGGGCTAAAACCGATTTTTCTTCATCAGGAATTAGCTCTGAATACCCAACAGTGCCTTGTTCTAGACAAACACAAACAAACACACACACATACACTCATGCAGAGAGTGTGAAAGGATCACCTCCTGCCCAGTTCAGAAACTGATACTGCTGGAGGTCTGAGAGAGCATAAAGATGGTGGACTGCTCGGTGGTAAGGCACTGGCGTTTTGTCTGCCATACCACGGCGACAGGAGGGATACGGGGTTAAACACACAGGGGAAAGGGCAAAAATTCAAGGTTGCGATCACACGTCACAGGACAGGGATTGGAGAGAAGGAGAAAAGGAGAAGGAAAAGACAAAAGGGTTTAGAACTGTAGAACTACTGAGCCATTAGGTATTAGCTTAGCTTAACCTCCATATGTTAATTTATTACATGGCAACCTTCCTCGAAAGACTATTCAATCCAGATGAACTGACCATAAACACAAGCTCACATCCACTAATGACAAAATATGCAATAAGCTAATAATCGTAATCTATGGGTATTTTTGGTTATTCAAAAGTGACATCTTTAGATTCTAAAGAGGTTTTGGCTGAATTTTCTATTTGCACGACATGTTGGGTGTCTGAAGTTTGCTTTAACAGCTACACCGCTAATGTAGCTAGCAAGAGAAGATTATAACCAGAAATTAGCACTGGGCAAGCTAAATGCCTGCATCAATACACACTTTCCTTCGCGTCAGTCTACACATTAGTGTCGTAGCTCCAGTACAAAACAAAAAACAAAGCTCAGACACCAAACATGTTTCAGCTCATCAACTACATTCATTTAAAAAAGACAACTGAGTAGTTCTCTTTCACCAAATATGCACTTTAAGGCCTTTTAATCAAGACAATTACAAAACCTTTAGAAAAATGTGAATCAGGAAGGCTGCTCATCCACAAACAGGCTGTCTTGTTAAAAAAAACACACAAGCAAGCTTGGGGAAAAAACAAGTAATATAACATTCTCTTGAATAATATTTCTTCCCTTGGACTGTTTTACTTATACCTTAGCATAAGTGTGATGTAACCACCATGATTACATTCATCAGCATTATATACGTCAAAAAAAATAAGCAAACAGAATGAAAGAAGAGGAAAATTGGAACACAGCAGCTGAGGGCACTCTTAAGGTGCACACAGAAACCGCACTTACATTCTGTGTGCTCGGAACAGATCCATAGCATACGTAAATCTAAAAGCAGTCGATAAGCACAGTTACAAAAATATACAAACAAAAACAATACCTATACCACCATGATATCCATTTTGTACATATCTGAATATATTTTCATGGACGGCTCTACCTGTATATCGAATGGACGGCTCTACCTGTATTCTCTATGGACGGCTCTACCTGTATACCAAATGGACGGCTCTACCTGTATACCAAATGGACGGCTCTACCTGTATACCAAATGGACGGCTCTACCTGTATATCAAATGGATGGCTCTACCTGTATATCAAATGGATGGCTCTACCTGTATACCAAATGGACGGCTCTACCTGTATTTTAAATGGACGGCTCTACCTGTATTTTGAATGGACGACTCTACCTAAGTATAAAGGCAATATCAGACATACCTGTATCCTCTCAGTGGTTGTGGGCCACAGTGCCCTACACAGGACTTTCTTGACGACATCCGGCAGCAGACTGACCATAATCAGCAGTATAATACTGAGCCAGGCAGGCCCACTGGCCAGCATCTGCATAAAAACATAGTACATCCTCTGGTAGTTCAGGAACGGCCTTTTGGAAAAAGTAGAAAAAGAAATGTATGACTTGACAGATGCCATGATTTGATTTAGGCTGAAACTGTTATACAACTAGTGATGAGGCTTAAAAATCTTTCTCATTTAAAGTATAATATAGAGTTTTTTTAATCTCAAGAAACAGTGGATGCACAAAATAGAAACCGTAAAAAAAAAGGTTTTCCCAGAACCTACCAAATGATGCCTCCCCAGAGAAGTGAAAAGATCACGTAGAAAAGCAGCGAGCCCCATATTACAAAGTGGTTGATCCACGTCCAGTAGTGTGTGTCAAGAGCGAGCTACAGCGCACATACACACAAGATGGAACAATTCAATTGGTTCAAATTTACAACAATATATTCTTTATAGAAAGCTGACTGATGCTTTAAAATGATTTGATTAATGATAATAAATTAGGGCATACATGTATTACAATGAATAATAAGCAGTTGCAACACATCAATATAGAGGGCAACCGTGACCTGTTAATTGCCCATTACATTCAGACACTCTCTTCAGCATACTTAACCCAACACACTCAGTCTCTGCTCAACATCTTCCTCCCAACACACTCAGTCTCTCCTCAGCATCCTCCTCCCAACACACTCAGTCTCTCCTCAACATC
>JBBMFX010000080.1:17880918-17895394 GCA_037832545.1 Rhabdalestes septentrionalis | reverse complement strand
AGAGAGAGAAAGAGAGAGAGAGAGAGAGAGAGAGAGAGAGAGAGAGAGAGAGAGAGAGAGACAAATCTTACAGATCTTCACTAGCTGCAATCCCAATTGAACAAAACACCTGACAGTATGACGTGTGAACTCAGAGGCTATAAATAGCATCAGTGGTGCAGCCAGTTTCTTTAAAAAAGCCAACACAGCATCTTTTCCAATTAAAAAAAGATACATACATACGTATGATAATGTCTTCTGCTAAGAGATGGTAAGATACCACTTCCTTTCTGAGACTGAAATCTAAAGTATCCAACAATGCTTTGATGTCTTCTCTTTGAAAGCTAGTACATTTAAAATGAACTCCCTACCTCACACTCCACAGGAAGAGACACGCAGCTTAAAAATGACATAACAGCGTGAGAGTGTGCTATTTCAGGATACATTTCTTACAGCGCTGGACTGGATTCATTTCTCCTTCCATCCTGCATTTTCTGCCAATATTGTCTGATACAGATTTCACATCGGTTCTTTCAGCATATGATTTTTTTGTCAAAATTCTCAACCGTTTTGATGGTCAAAATTTCAGAGCATCCCTAATAATACATTAAATTCTAATAGGATTAATATACAGAAATAATCCATTTCAAATTGGTAACAAAATATCAAGGCAGACATCTGTAAGACCTCTCATTTAAACGTTATTACCTACAATATATCATTTAATAACTTGTTTACAGAAATTGTTGAAGATTCCAAAATGGAATAAAACACGAGATACTAACAGGCTGTAATGTATAAATTATTATAGTAATTATATATAAAATAACTATGATTGTGAACATGGAGTGTAATTTAAAACGTCGGAATGGTAGTTTACCTTTAATAGTGCAGCATAGTACCACAGTATTTAGTCCTGAGAACATGATGGACTAAGAGGCATCCTGTGAGTGCCAGTCTCAATACAGAAAACAGCCCTTAATAGCTAATAATGATCGGTAATAAATTTTTTGACCTTCCTGCAGAGTGAGATACCGACCTTGGGAGTGTTACTGTGTAAACGTTTGTGTAGTAATCTGAGTAAAGAACCCATACCTTGTAGAAGAAGTATTGCACCAGCTCAGATATTCTGATATAGTAGTAGTGTCCGTGCACCAGCAGCATCTTCTTCAGGTGTTTGAACTTGGGGATTGCATAGTCGCTGTTTCGGGCCGCCTGGCGTCCCTCCTTACCCATGATGCCTAGAAGAAGGATGAGGCAGAATTTGAAAGTCAGTTTGAGTAAGCAAGGTGGTATGGAGAACATGCAGCTAGCAACTTGCAAGTCAAGACGTTTTTGTGCTTATTTGTGCCAAGCAATTCACTGGATATTCAAGTATTTTAACCCATAAAAGTAGTGACAATGACAAAAACATTGCATGATTTAAAAACTTAATTTTAAAAATGAATTTCTCATAAATTCAGCTTAATTCATTTGATGGTGTCCAAGCATTCAACTGAGCATTTTGTTTTTTTGGAGGTGACTTTTTAAATGGTCTTTTTTGGTAATTCCACCTTATTAGTGTTACTTACACTTCCATAAATCCATTTTTATTGGATTTAATTACACTTTTCATATATATGTTTATATGTTCATGTTTCTGTGACTCTGTGCAGTCTTGACATAAGCACTTTCCTCCACAATCAATAAAGCTTTCTGTTTCTGATATGTAATTAACTATACTACATTTAAATAAATTTAAAAAACTGCAATAAAGACTGACTGTTTGGCACGACTGGGAAAAGGAACTATATGGTTTTACACAGAAAGTAAGCTATTTCATAGAAGGGAGACTTAAGAGACTGAAAGCAGAATTCAAGACTGGGGATTAGTCTGACCAATATGTTCACAATGCACTCAGCAATGCCAAGTGCAGGAGATCCTCTTTGCAGTTAAGACAGAGGTGACTGGGGCAGTAAACCTCTCCTGCTGCAGGTGCTGGAGAAAACCAGCCACATGCTCACCTATGCCCACGTGAGCTTCCAGGATCATGCTGACGTCGTTGGCCCCGTCCCCGATGGCCAGAGTGATGGGGTGCTCTTTGGAAGCCTTGATCAGCTTAACGATCTGGTAGAACAAAAAACATTTCAATTCAGGGTACAAAAAGTGGGGCTGAGATTAAACAGTGTACAGATGCCTGGCTCACATTCACTATTAGCAGCTTCAAGGTGTTCAGCTGAAGTATTGTCTTAACAATCGGACAAAGCTGTGCCGAAATTGTGTAGCTGTATCTGATTTGGAAAAACAGGCATGCGACATATAGATATAGTGACTGAACGCGTGATCGACAGACCGACAGACAGACCGACCGACCGACCGACCGACCGACCGACCGATCGACAGACCGACAGACAGCCCGACAGACAGACAGACAGATCGACCTACAGACAGGCAGACGGACGGACAGACGGACAGAAGCGGAAGAACTGAAAGAAAGCAGGGGCAGCAGTAAAAAAGGGGCAGATAGACCGATACAGTGGAAATGAACAGAGGCTATAATTGGACTGGAGTCAGGTAGATTCATTCCAATTGCAAGAAATAAGATGAGTTCATGGGATCAGATTAAAAGCATAATTTTTGTGATATTACGGGAGTAAATCAAATCAGACAATCAGTAAAGACATGTTTGGTCAAACTTCATACACAGGCTTCTTTTTTCTTTTCTTTTTTTTTTTACACCATTTATCCATTTGTTTAATAAACTTTATCCTTGTTGAGCATTGGTAGATTGTTGAGTTGACAAATATAAATGAAAACATGTCAAATAAAACAAGTTTCTTTATATAAAATGGTGTGGTGTGGTGATGCAGAGTCAAATTCTAGACTGTACTTTAACTTTAAATGCACTCGTGACCTGTTTCATTCCAGTTGCTGTCACTTAATAGCTTTTTAAATAGCTAACACTTGGCTGATGACCCATATTATGTAATGTGGCTTTTAAAAGGTTAATAAAAAAATACTGGCAAATGTAGGTCACCAAATGATAAACATATTGTAAATTCATTTGTTGGCAAAGAATATTGAGTGTATTTTCAGTAAATAATAAGTAACATGCAAATGTAGAATCGCAGTGTGCAAACACCTCTGACTGGTAGAGTGTGTGCGATTGTCCATTATTAGTAGATAACAGTGTCAAAAACAGAAGCATTTACTGCTTACTGCTTGGGACTGCTAGACACTGTTGGACACAAGTTTGTGATGATTTATGCTTACAGTTCGTAAAATGCCCGGCTGGTATTTATCCATTTCTATTATTTGATAGCTGTGGTTGAAGTCTAGCCTCACAACACTTAAGCAAAAGTCCTTTCCTGTAAATATCATCGCAGGTCATGTAAATTCATATAAAAGACACTGGAAACCTAAAGCCTAAGATAGAGTGGTGGAGGTGCCCAGTTACCTGTGCTTTCTGGAGGGGGGCCATTCGGCAGCAGAGCACAGCACTGCAGTTTCTGCAGATCTCCAGAAAGATCTCTTTGTAGTTCCCCCCATTGCCCTCCTGTGTCGGCTTCATCACTGCGGACAGCGTTGCTCCATCAATAATCAGTCCATAGTCTTGAAAATCACTCGAGAGGCTGTGGAGAGACACACGGTCACAAAAAAACACTACACATGAGTAATTATCTAATTATCTTCAAAATTAATCTAGTGTACAGCGCTTGCACGAGGAGCACGTTTCATGAGAGCATTTTTTTACTGTGTGAGCTGGGCAATAATCCATTTTTTTCACATTTCACATGTCATTTGTCCTATTAATGTTATGCTTTTGCAGTTGAACTGGTAGCTCTACTGAAAAGAGGCCTCTGCAATCACTGCCAACAGCCAATCAGAACTGGTCTTTTTATAGACTTTAATTAACTGTAATCACCGGATTAAATGCCGCACGAGCAAATAATGGTAATTTCTCCCTTCTCTTAATTAACGTCAACAAATGATCATATTTATCATTTAGTGGCGAGAGATGTTCGGTCCCTGCAGCACTTATATGCTTCTTAGAGAGCAAAATGGATTACTTCACTTTACACCTTGCATTTAAAACAATAAACGTGTCCGCCCACGTACACAATTTGTGTGTGTGGGATGAATGCGTCAGATGACTGTGTGACCTTGATTGTGAACATGATCTTATTGAAAGAGTACTGAATGCTAAGCATTGGGATGACTTTCTTGAGAAAGTGAAGTCAGTCAAGCTACAGTGTGAGAGATAATACGTAATCAGTAATGGAAACATCAACACTTACAAGTATATACAGGCATGGAAAAAATAAGAGACCACTTTTCCCTCTTTTTCTGTTCACTGTTTGTACAATTTGTTGCAGTGTGTGTGTGTGTGTGTGTGTGTGTGTGTTTGTGTAATATGCAAAGTTGCTACTCTTTTCTGAAATATTGCAATGTGAGCTGTGTAAAACATAATAAACGCTTTCATATGTGTTGGGTGCAGTAGTGTTTATGGAGCAGTTTTGCTTTGTGCTGTATTCAAGCGGCTTCACCCCTGATACAGTTTCTAATGGGATGAAACACACTCTGCTCTTACAATCACTGTTTAAATTGTTACGATTGTAAAATAATGTAGGAGTGTTGTGTCGTTTAACATTTCCATGGTATAATACATTATTTATTTGTATTTTGTGTTTTTAAAGTCTGGTCAATTGTGCATAAAACAATAGTGACATGCACATTTTACACAGACACACTCCCACAAAAGCAATAAAAAAAATTATGTGGCTTCTTATTTATTTCCATGGCTGTAGTTATGTAAATGTTCATGTCCACTCACCCAGAGAGCGTGTCCCGGGTCATGCTGCCGTGCTGTCGGAGCACGGTCCTGCTCAGGTCGAACAGGACGTCATGCAGACTCTGCTCCTCTGTGCGCTTGGTGGTCAGCTCCAGGATCTGTGTGTTGCGGTGGAAAAGCTTGCTGGCGTAGCAGGTGGCCGCCGCAGTCTCCATTTTGTCCCCTGTCAGGACCCAAACCTTCATCCCAGCTTTGTGCAGGGACTCGATGGTGTCTGCAGCTTTCTCCTGCAGCCTGAGAAAACGAGAAAAGATCATTAACACGCAGCAGGGTAAAAGTTAATCAGGTTATTAGGTATATTTGTAGTGCAGGACTACAGTGATCTAAAACGGAACAGTCACTGGTTGGCAAAACCAAATACAGTTGATGATTAAAACTATAAAAATAGTATCTGAATAATAAAATCAGCAGTCAACATAAGATATGCCGATTATAACAGATAAAAAAGTGCCAAAAAGCACATTAGCAAGTCTGTTTGAGATTGTCTGGTGACTATTTTAAGCAAAAACCACTCACTTTTATGTATCTGTTTCTACACATGGGGGGATAATGGGGCAGTAATTTAAAGCACTCAGAAGACTCTACATTAACTGCCCTCTACATTTCCCTTACTGTTGGTCTTGTCAGCATTTTTGGGTGAGCTGCTCCTTTAATGGCCGGGACTATGGTGGTGTCACAGGCTAATACACTCTGTAATTAAGCTGCACAGCAGTGAGGATTCACAGCCTTGCGCCACTGCCAGACAATTACTGCACAATCCCCCCACTGCGCACTGCCTGCAGCACTGCGACCCAAATGCAGCCACAGAGAGAGCAGAGCTGCCAGATTATTCTGCTACAGCCTCAAAAATTCCATCTAATCTATTTCTCCTCCTAAACCTGTGTGGATAGCAGACCCTTTAACCTCCAAGGATTTGATCTGGTCTCACAGCAGTTTGGTACCTAATCAAATGTAAACAATGTCGACCTCATCTCCATTGTAGTCGATCAGCCAAGAAAGTTTGGTGGACAAATTGGCAGCCTTAGCTTTGTAATGAAACGGCTAATGTAATGAAGCTAAGGTAAATAAAAATACTGTAAGACCAAGTACACCAGCTGGTACCGTGAACCTGCAAGCTAACCTGCAAATGGCTAAAGAGTATAGCGCCAGGAATGGCTTTTTCCCCAAACTTTAGATGATTTCCTAAAGACAACGGTCATACAGTGTCAGAAACCAGTCTGAGGGAGGGATTTAAGTAAGATGTTCACATTATTGTTGGTTAATTGGGGTATAAGTTTCCAATTCATGTCAGCTACATGTTAGCATGTAACCTTGTAAACCTAAAAACTTCTCAGAGGTTCTGTTGTGGTGTAAGTGTTGGCTCTGAAATTGGGAGATTGCTACAGCCATCCATGCTGGAGAATCTGAGAGTCTAATGTTATTGCTCTCTATGGATATATCACACACTCTCCTCTATAAGCCAGTGAGATGCAAGATGTTAGCACCAGTGGCTGACTTGTCGTGCTAGCCTTTGGTCTCCAAGCACTGTGTAATGACTAAACTGAGGAGAATATTAGGTTAAACATATAAGTTTGAAAAAAAAGGGACCTCAGACCAAACATGTCTTGCCTAACTGACAGTTTGTTAAGATCGACTTTTTGTAAAACTACTCTTTTAATTCCCAGAGTCAACGCTTTTAACTTCCAACAAAACCTCTGGAATTTTAGAGGGCAATATATGCAAACTTATACTGCACAGAAAATCTTACTTAAAAGGCAGGCATTTTTGTCATGTATTATTATATTTTACTTAATGCACTTTTTACATTCCTAACAAGATTCTTCTTCTACAGAGTATTGATTGCTTTGCCACATGACAAAGTTAAGCAGCAGAAAGTTGCTTCCCTTGCGATCTCTAGACGAGGTCCAGCCACCGACTTCATACATGAAGCCTGGCTTGACAGACTATTAAGAGCATTAGTCCATATCACCACTTTGTCAGAGGCACAGCCCGGCCCTGGGCCACTGATCAATTCCAGAGGGGCTCTAATTAGTTTAGCCCCCTGTTACTTGCTGACAGCTGAGGCTAACGGATGGATTCTATTGACTGCACAGTTAACGTGAACTTCAGTGCTTATAGAGCTCACGTGTACCCAAACTTGAGACGGGACCGAATAGTGCTCCACAGGGATGCCAACACAAGTGACAGTGTAGAAAGAAATCAATTGGAAGCCTGCCAACTACTGGTAATGTAGATACTAATAGCTTTTATGTCATCGGCTGACCTTTCCAAGAAGGTCCAAATCGACTGGTTGTGTGTAAAAAACCAGGGCTTGTCTTTTTCCAAACAAAGATTCAGAATCAGTTCAACTAAAGATGACTTCAGAAATCGGATTCAGTTTGATATCCCACATGTCCATTTCCATTTCACCTCCCCTCAACCCTCCTGAACTTATGTTATTGACATGCACATGAAAGGGGGCCATGAAAAGTTTCAAAATGAATTGTTTGCAATTGCTGTTTTTCTAGACAAACGTAATTAAAAGAAAAATATTTTTGTACTTTTACTATGGTCTCAAAAACTTGAATAGGTTTTTAGGAGTTATAACACTCCCAAAGAAGTGCCAGCATATTAACAGCCGATACTGATGTCTGCTGCTTATTTAGATTGGTGTTCCTGGTTTTATTGCTGACCGCATTCTTCAGAAATTAGCATAGGGAGTTGATTTTGCAGGCTGACACAAGAAACAGGCTCCCAAATTCAATGTTGAGCAAAAATACGTTTTTCAACAGCCAATATGCACAACAGAACCTTCTGAATCAATCTAATTTTACTGCACTGGAAAGTAAAAACTGTGGGAACAGTACTACTTTTGTAAAGAGTGAAGGCAGGTGTAAATAACAATGAAGTTCAACTGAAGTTGATTCAGAATCAGTCTGGTTCTTTTGCGCTAATTGAGCGTCTCACCTGTCCTCGACGGCCGTGGCTCCGAGCAGGATGAAATCTCGCTCAATGACGTCGTAAGCCTCGGCCAGCTTCTTGTCCCGGTCCTGCAGAGCCAGCTTAGCACTGTTGAGGAGATAACACACTTGCTCGTACTCCTCCTGACCCAGCTTCTTGTAGGCCACACAAAGTGTCCGTAAGCCCTCCTGCAGAGAAGAGAAAAAATATATATAATTATTAACATTAAAAAAGTTGTTTCCTTGGCTACATAAAGGACAAGCACACCTGCAGTTTTAATGGACAGTGGCTAAAGCTCTACTCCAGCCGGATTAGTTTCACCAGAGGAGAGATCCTGTAATGTTATTTGTAAAGGGATCAGACCGTCTGATTTGTAAGGGATAAATGATCTGTGTAATTCCTAAATTTCCCTAGAGGGAGCTTTGTTCAAAACATCATATCCCAGACGTTTAATGGTCCAAACAAACATCAAAAAAACGAACTTCCAGTTAAGGGCAAACTATTAATGGAGCTTTAGGTTCTGAAGATAATAGGAGATAATTTGCTTCAAAATGTTTCCTTAGCAGATGAATTCATTCAAATCACTGTAATTGTTTCTAATGCTCTCATCTAATATTCTCCTCTATGCACTTGTGCCTTTTACTTTGTGCTACGGAAGTTTGCCATCTTAAAACAAATGCTATGTATGCGACCAAGTAGTCTGAGCTTAAGTTTGACAGACATAGCAACAGTAACTAAGGGAGATTTTGCCATTCATGTCCTTTCAGTATCTACATAGGAAGGTAGCTCAATTGCACTAGTGGTTCAAATTGATCTGTATCATGTTTGGACAAATAATGTGGCAATGTGGCCTAAAAGAAGTTATATTTATATTCAGTGGTAAAATACTACATATTTGAAAGCTAGTGACTATCCTCTGATGACGACTTTCTGCTTGAAAACACAGCTGTAAACATTTCACTACCCTGGGGGCTGTTTACTTTCTAAGAAAGCCACAGTTCATGAGTTCCAGTTTATTACATGAAACACTTCTATTAGCTCACGCTCCCCTGATGTAGTGCTTCAGTGGAGATCACATTAGCATGCTAGCTAATGTCATGCTGTCTCTATTGTATCTGGCCCCCTATCCCAGAAAAAACACCCTCACTATGGAAACCACATGAACTGGTCAGCACCGACGCTTAGGGCAACTGAGCCTGCTCCAAAATGATGTCATGACTTGCCAGCGGGCTCTGGCAATAGACCCGGCCCAAATCTGTCAACACCCGAGAGGTGGGGAGAGAGAGACAAAACCCCTGCTCTGCTTCCAGTGGGCCCACATATGCATATGTGGGTCTAATCTGACTATACACTTACATGACAAAAAGGAGTGACCCGAGATCAGTTTCCAGACCGATAATAACAATCACAGGCCTAAAACAGAGCTGAGAGGCAATAGTGATATAATTCAAGATCCAAATACGTCCCATTAATCGCATTCTGAGCTTGTCAGGGGTGGGAGAACTAATTACTGCAGGTCTATTTTCAAACAGGAAAGTTTTGTCGAACCACCGATACGTCACATTTTAATAACTTTATAACTTAAAATAATAAGCTTGGCCCTTTACTGTTTGACAATAATACAGAAAAGAGTACTGTGTAAGTCTCCTGTGCAAACTATTTAAAGTCATTTAACAGAAATGCGATACACAAGGTAAGATTAGAATGAAAGCTAACAATCAAGAAAGCAGTAAATAATACCATTGTTCTATAGTTGATATTGTGTGAGTCGGTGAGGAGAACACAGGTTCAGTTCAAGATTCCTCCTCGGTTCCTCCAACCCTTGTTTGGAATTGTGTAATTCTATCAGAAGCTCCTGATTTAATCTAATGAAGGACTGACTGAGCCATATGAGGTATATGATGAGAACAACATTGTAATAAGGTCATCTTTGCAAGCAGAAAGATGCTTTATCACACAATGACAAAAAACAGCTTTAAAAAAACTTGCATAGGTGCCATTGGCACAGCAAAACTACATAAATGAGTAATCAGCACAGATGCGAGATGTAAGGAGTTTTTTTTTCCAATAATACCACCTTTAACACCTGCATAAACCTACAAATATGACCTTGCCGGGACATTCCTTTTCAGGACTAAAGCCTGCAAGGTACAAAACTCCCTCATAAGCAAAAATACTTCTAGAAAACATACTACTGCAAGGTTCCTGAAGGTTCTCTCACGGCTACGTTTGCAAGCTATAAATAACACCTTTGAGCCAAATGATAAAAGAGGACAATTTCCTCTTCTTTTTTTTTCTCTTTCGCTCACCACAGCGTTGTGCTCTACTCGCGCCCGGACCTGGTCCACTTTCCCCGAGATGACCCGCGGAAAAATAGAAGAGTCAGCACCTTTGCAGAACAGGTACAAATCCCCTGAGGACAACAGAGAACACACAAAAATAAACACAAACAATTAGCTACAAATAACACTCCAAAAAGGGAACCATGTAGGCTACAGAGAAGACTATACAGGTCATTATTAGTACGACAGTCCATTTATTTCCCCTCTACACAATAATTATAACACGTCACTAACAATCAAAAGTTTTGCCGATGTTGATATTTTCTATATTTGCATGTTACTCACTTAATGTTTACTAAAAATACAAACAGTAGAGTATTCTTTAAAAACAAATTAATTCACAATATGTTCACCATTTAAGATGTTGTCATTTTTTGTTCGTCAATACGATGTATAAAAAGCCCTCTAATCTAATTACAAAGTGGATCATCAGACAACTGATCGATATTTAACGAGCTACTAAGAGAAGGCCGATGGGATGAAACAGTTCAAAACTGAATTTAAAGTTAAAGGCCAGTTTAGAATCGCCAAACAACCACTGATAGGAGTTAGACTTGCATTGTTTCATATTCTCTCATCTTATAAAGGAAAGTTGTGTTGACATACTTTCATTTATTTTTCCAATGTTCAACATGAATACGAACGCACCATTTATGAAATCAAATGGTGTGTGTGGTGTGCTTTTGACCGGTAGTGTGACTCATTTTTGCACAGTGGCCACACACACTGACCCACTTTAGTGAAGGTGTGTGGCCCATTTGTTAGAATGGCAGAGAATTTACCAAGAACTGACGTTTAATTTACTGAACAACATTTTGTTTTGTTTTTTTTCCATCGCAAATGAATTGTAATGTGTACAAAAGTGAAATTTTTAATTTCCTTGTAAACGATTTAACTTTCCAATGCTCTGCACAATTCAGTCTTCTCCTTGCTCCCGATACACCTGATCCAACTTAACAGCTCTTTAACAAGCCTTTCTGGATTGTAGTGGGTGAGTGAAAGCAAAGAAAGCAGTAACATGTTGCAGGTGGGGGCGGGGATCTAAGAGCAGAACTGGATAGAATAATGTCACATTCTGTTTGTGTTCACGTTAGAACAGTTTATTATTGGTTAGCTACAGCGTGAAACAAGTCATTACTCAGCAAGCCGTGCTCAGCAGAATTTAACGGTTAAGGTAAATAAATGAATCAGGCAGTTCAGTTGAAACTAAGGTGTTGCTTGATTTATGATATAGGAAAGTGAAGAACAGGACAGAATGTTATAGGGAGTGAAGAGATTCTAACCTGAGCCGGACCTGACGATGACACTCATTCTTCTCCTCACAGAGTCGAAGTTTAATACTTCCAGCAGTTCAAACCTGGACAGACACACATCAAACAACCATTGGAGTTAGATAGGAGTTAGACTTGCACTGTTTCATATTCTCTCATCTTATAAAGGAAAGTTGTGTTGACATACTTTCATTTATCTTTCCGATGTTCAACATGAATACCAAAGTGCCATTTATGAAATTTATGGATTTGTGTGGTGTGCTTTTGACCGGTAGTGTGATTCATTTTTGCATGGTCGCCACACACACACACAAAGAAAACATTACGCCACTTTCATCTGGCAAACAATTTTATCCAAAGCGACTTACAATTTGAGGCAATATTCAAGTTTCCGGACAGCGCAGGACCCAGAGGAAAGTTCTAAGTGCTAAACATTTTCATGTAGGATTAATGCGAGAAGACAGACAGTGCATTAGGTGATGAGATGCTCTCTGAACAGAGGAGTCTTCAGGAGGTTTTGAAGCTAGAGACGGACTCTTGTGGGCTTAAGCAGCTCATTCCACCAGCAAGTCTTGTGTTTTATTTTAATTAGCAGATAGACACAGACGGCTGAACTGTGTCAGCGTGATTACACCTGAGTGACCTACAAGGTCATTTCCCCTCAAGATACTTTTCAGCACACTGACTGAATGTGTGTGTGTGTGTGTGTGTGTGTGTGTGTGTGTGTGCGCGTGTGTGTGTGTGTGTGTGTGTGTGAGAGAGAGATATCTCACATAAACTCATCTGTGGCCATCATGGTGCAACACTAATTAACAGTTCTAGACATGCAAAACTGGCATTTCTCATACACACTTTTTACATCAAAGTCAAATACAAACACACACACCACACACTTGTTCCTATCTCCAAGTTAAACCACTTTAATGCAACTTCTAGACAGCTTTATTAATCATGTCCCCCACACACAGTCAGCCTTCAACACTATGACACAACAGGTGTAGTATTTGTTGTTTATTCACTCCACTGTACACAGTAGGGGCAGTATGGTTCTGATTTTTAATAAGTCTTTCAACAAAGCAACCACTGTTCCCAAAAACAATTAACGTCAGTAGCAAGCATTTTAGTAGCTTGCTACCAGTGGTGAGTGGCTCTAGTGGTGAAAGTTTTTGTTCTATTTCAGTTACTCTCAGACTTGGGTCTTTTTACAAAGCTACTCAGACCACCTAATGTAAAGTGAATGCTAAAGAAATGCAAGGAATAGGTGTTTTTCGATTACATTTTTTTACACAAAAAGATCTTTTCTGCTGCATTATGTTCGACAATGGATTAATCGACTGCTGTTCACAGTACAGACTAGAGGATTTATTAGCTAACTAGTCTCTGCAACCTCCAGAGAAGAGACCTGTTCGCAACACCAAGAAGAGACACATAGAAAAGAAAATGTCTGAACAAATAAGGGTGCCGAAATTTAAAACATGAATGAATCAGCTTACACATTATTATAATAAAATCAAATATAAAACCAAACCTATTTGCCACAACAGGGCATTCATGTTTTATCTTGTTTATTATAGGAAACCAAGTTCCCCTCAGAGTCCAGAGCATCGTGGAGGGAGCAGAAACATAGCAGCTGCAAAGAGTGACCAACTCCATGTGATAGTCTAATTATCTGAATGCAGTGTCATTAAACTCTCTGTTGATGTACTGGTCAGGTTTCCAATTACAATTGTCCATATAATATGCACAAAAGTAATGGGACACCTGACCCTAGGGAAAATCAGCCAACAAGTGCAGCGCTCCAATTACTTTGGAGAAAGTACGAAACTTTCAAAATAAAAAGCATTTTTAAAAAACCTGCATTATTGCACAATTAAAGAATTGTTAATGCGATAATGTGATAATTAGTGCCCAGCCCTAATATGTGTGTGTGTGTGTGTGTGTGTAACTGCAGACTAACCTCTCAATCTCATCCTCTCTGTTTAGGATCTCCATGTGGTTGTCCTTCAGCCGCAGGTAGGTGAAACCCAGCCTGAGAGAAAGAGTGGGTGACAGATTATCAGTGGTGTGTTATCAGTGAAATAGGTTACTAGGTTCTTAAGTCCAGTAATCCCTCAGGTGTGTGGGAACTTAAAATTGACTGTTTGGCAAAAAAAACACACACATCATTTTCCCCCAACCTTGAATATAAATGAAGAGACAAGACATGTCTGGCAAAAGTCTTAGGCAGCTATGCAAATTGTTAAAAGCCATTTCTCTCAGCATACCATTTTCTTTCAGAAATGTTATTTCTGCTAGCAAAGTTAATATTAGATTAAATGCAAACAAACAAGCAAGCAGGTTCAGTTCCCGATTTCTCCTCGGTTCCTCCAGCTGTTGTTTGGATTTGTGAAATTTCTGCAAGATTCCCTAATTGAGACACACCAAGTGATACTAAACTTCCAAATGGAACCCTCTGATATATTGAACACTGCATCTCTATTTACATTTAAAATGTTGTTTGTTATTTTTAGTTTCATTCAGTATATTTAGTAGTATTAGTGCAGAAAAAACACTCACTGCTCTTCTAAACAGCTTTTAAATATTATTTTGCCAGTGCCCAAGACATTTTCACAATAGTGTATGCACAAAAAAAAGAAAGAAAAACTCCTGTTCCTGTAAAACAGAATGTACTGTGTGTATGTAGCACTTCAGCCTTGCGTTGTACGGTGCTGTCTAAATTATTAATGTAGGCTTGACTCCAGGAGTGTGTGTTTTCTCACCTCTTCATTCCTTCCACCAGTGCGACCTCATCAGGGGAAGAGGAGATGTAGAAAGACGTGGCTTTACCCTGGTGGATTCCTCTCTTAATGCCATCCACCGTCTCTTCCTCCTTCACCTGAACTGTGTGACATAAACACAGCGCCCGGAAGAAAAGCTCCTCGTGTTCCTGAGAGAAGAAACACAGCGGTGGTCTTACATTTTGTCCAACCCGAATACACATTTCATCATATTCATATATGCACAATAAGTTCTAAAATTAACGATCACATAGAAATGACATGCAAGAGTAATTAAACAGTAAAACATTATTTATTAGTTTATTATAGCCTTCAAACTAATCCAATCCATACATG
>JBBMFX010000080.1:17849712-17865553 GCA_037832545.1 Rhabdalestes septentrionalis | reverse complement strand
ACGCACACACGCACACACGCACACACGCACACACGCACACACGCACACACACACACACACACACACACACACACACAACAGGGTAAACTTACATACCCCTCACTTGTTGACCACAGCTAAATTTCAGTGAAATACCGTACACAAACACACACACACACACACACTTTTCAGTAATTCCAGCCCTGTAAAGCCTCAGTAGAAATGCACTATAAGGGTGGTTGTGATGGAAAAATATTACAATACCTAATTACATTTTCACCATAAACACATAATCACACAATATTTTCTTACTTTTAAAAACTAGAAGCTGGAACAGGCAGGACTCCAAAAAAGTTTCTTTTCAATTTAAGATTCACAAAAATAAAAACAATACATTTATAACTACACTAGGACAAATCAAAAAGCTTGTAAAAATAAATGAATAAAGCAAGGCAATGTCATATTTGGCCAAAATGTACCTTGCTACTTACAACACCATTTATCCAGCTACTGCAGCCTGATTGGAGTTTGCTATAATTAGTCCACACCTGTCCATAATTAGCTTGAATGATTCAGTCCTGACAATTTACTCAGGAATGTGTTATCTGAGGTAAATTGCTGTACGGGTACGTATCCTCTTGCACCACGCCTTAGCAAAGCTCTGTTTTTAAACGGCATCGTCTTACAGGTTTTAATGCAACTATAATGCATTCTGAAAGGAGTCATCACATTTTCCATCACTCCACTTGTCTCTACGAGTTCCTGTGTGAGCAGATCTACGCTGTAAGAAGCTAACAGCGCATTGCTTAATGGATTATAATCAGTCAGGTCTCCACAGGTTCCAGCGTAAGCAGTCTAGAGGGTTAATAAGCAGGTTAGGGAGGCTAAAGCAGCAGGTGGAGCAGATCGGAGCAAACGGAAGGAATGGCGAAAAGAGACGTGGCCGGGAAATGAGGCTTCAGGGCTTGAAATTAAATTTAGGGACTGTGACCCTAAAAATTTGCATTTCACTGTGGCAAGCAGTCTGTGTAAGAGAGTGTGTGTATGTGTGTGTGTGTGTGTGTGTGTGTATGTGGAAGAAAATATGTGTATGCATGCAAGACAGAGATACTGAGCAGATTGCAGGCAAATTCTGTGTGATGATACACTATACAGTCAGAAGTACTGGGACACATGACCATTACACTAACTTTAATGATGTAGCATTAAAGTAATTGCAAAGAGTTTAATATGGAGCTGGTTCCCTTTTGTAGCCATAACAGCTTCCACTGTTCTTGAAAAGCGTTCCACAGCATTTTGAACTCATTCAGCCATGTCTTTATGGAGGTTTCTTTGTGCACTGGGACACAGTCATGCTGTATAAAGATTGCCCTTCACTGGAAGTAAGGAACCTTGCCCAAATCCAGAAATACAGATGTGTCCCAATACTTTTGTCTATATTGCATATATGGTGTATTCCTGTATGGGAATTTATATTGATTTTTAGCTCTAGCTATATTGATCCACAGATCTCAAAAGTCACTGGGTACTGATTGGCTGATAGTTAATATATCCACTTCTGATTTCAAACACAACAATCTGTATTCATGCGGCTAATTTGTAGGATTAGCAATCTGCTACTCAAGTCTTTTTTGTTTTATGTACTGATTGTCAGTGCATTTAAACAACAAACTGAATGATAGAGCAGTTGTGTGCTCTTTGGACCCTGTTTCTTATGTGTTAATAGCAGTTTTCTGGAGGCTCTTCAGACTGTTAGACACAAGTTGTAAGTTCTATCACACAAAACAAGATGTTTTCCATTTCCGAGATGCCAGTGGCAAACCTGAACGCCTCTGAACCACAGAGACAATGAAGCTGTGCTGAAAATGCTGAGAAGTTTCGACAGAAAAATAAACTTTGTATACTGTTGGTGTTCTCATTAAAACAGTGGATTTTTACAAAGTATTTCAAATTATTAACAGCTACCACTTAAATTTGTCCTCTGTAAACTCTGTAAATACCTAAAACTAGAATTTTTTTAATTGTAAAAAATGTCTTTTTTTCAGTTTCAGTTTTTGTTTTTGGCTGAGTATGTTCTGAATTCTGGTTTGGGGTTCAGTCAATAGTTTTCAATTCGGTACATCAGTATTAATACATTACGTTGAGTCAACGTGAATCAGAATTCTCCTTCCAATTTGCAATGTATTTCATAGTCCACCCACTAGCGGGGAGCCACCACATCTTTTTAAAGAATTGGTGAATGCACTAACTGAAAAAGTGAAACCGTATAAAGGAAAGTTTCTGAGTGACCTTTGATGGAAAGTGAGGGCGGTGGGATGTTTTAAAGAAACACGACAATACTGATTAGTATTATTTTCCACACTGTTTGGTGCACAGCATCCAACATATCAAACATTCAGTTAGGCAAGACTTAATGTTTTAGGTTTTGATGGAAGATGGATAAACACTTGTCATTTAAATATGGAAAACTATGCTTAATATGACAAGCAACATGGTTTAGCTTTAAATATTATATATACTTCAAGTATACCTCGATTCTAGGTTTTAGTTTTACTATTATGTTGCTACCACAGACGATTGTTAGCAAATGACATTACTTGGGAATTGTTGTTTTTTTTTTGCTTTGTTGTGTGATTTTGAATGAATATAAAATAATAATTACAGAAAATAGCTTGTTTTACCAAGAAAGGATTTCAGGATATAAGGTAGCAGCACCCAGGAAACAAGGAGTACATAAACTTTTACTGTTAAAATCTTGGGACCATGTGGTATATTTTGAAAGCGTAGCATCTAGTGAAGCGACGTGCGCTGAAAATAGTGGGGTGTCATTCCCGTAACATAACACAGCGTTTTGCTATTTGGCACGCAGTCATCGCTGAAACAGGACACGTACCCCGTCGTATATTAATACCCTGACAGCGCTCCCTTTTACTAATGGACAGAATAGACGCTTATAACAGCAAAACAAACTCGACCACGAGAAGAAAACAGATTACATGACCTACGAAGACGGGACTAGAGCACTAGGTCACGCTGTCAACAGGAACCTCTCTGCACTTTTTTGTTTATGAGGCCAGCGGTTAGGCCATACGACTGTGGGGGAGAAGACATGATGCAGCGTGAAAGAGATATGTGTATAATGCCACTACGTATGCTACTTGTTTTTCCTTTTAATTCTATTATATCTGTTCTTAGTTGTTTTACATCCCTGCCTTCCTCCCAATCTTCCATTAATTTCATTGACTAGATACTAGTCAATCCTTTCATGCCCTCTTCCATCTCAAAAGAGAGAGAGAGAGAGAGAGAGAGAGAGAGAGAGAGAGAGAGAGAGAGAGAGAGAGAGAGAGTTATCTGGTAGTAACCATCACCTGTAAGAATGGATATGTTTGTAAACACTTCACCTTATCTCCTGAAGAAGCCCAGATAGCTAACATGTTCAGTGCACAGACAGAAAATACATTACCTTGCTGGTGTGTTAAGGAATATATGTATTCTGTCTATTGTTCAATAATACTGGAGCACTCCCTCTCTTTCTCGCGCCCCCTCACACACAAACACACCCACTGCCAGCGGCACCACTGACCCTTGAGTAAGATACTGTCCAAACACACTGCTCCCCTGGTGCGGTGTCACTAGGGTGGTGGTGGCATCGTTTGTAGGTTCCTTGCCTCTGGACCAAGAGCTCATGGGTTCGAATCCTACCTTCAGTGTACAGCCACTGGTTTCCTGAGCAAGACCCTTAACCTCAAGTTGCTCCAGGGAGACTGGACAGAAGTCGGATAAAAGTGTCTGATAACTGCCCCCTTTTTGGGCAGCTGGTTGTTAGGGAGTTGCCCCTGTGATCGGAAGGATGTGGGTTCGAATCCCAGGACTGCTATTTCCTGCTGTGTTCACGTATGACAAATTTTCACTTTATCATTGTAGCCAAGTGTGTTCATACATTTTTGGGCATGTTGTGTTGGGGTATGGGGAAATGTGGTGTGAGACTATTGCTGTTTATTAAGTATACTGGGCCTCACGTGAAAGCTTCACCTGAATCTGACACACTGTCGCGCTTACACACTAAGAGCCTAAGAGCCGAAGACACTCGCGGAGCCAAATCACCCAGCCCGGATTTAAAGCTAAGACTGATAAACGGGTGAGCCGCTTACGCACCCGGGCGTCTAGGAACGGAGAGAGAGAGAGAGAGAGATGGAGTGAGAAAAAGAGGGAAATGAAGAGAGTGAGTTTGGAACCAAGTGCTCAAAATGTCAACTTTCATTTGACCTGTTGAGCCGCACTTCACCACGGCAAACATGACAAACTTGCCCGGAGCGGCCCTTTATGTAAGCCACTTAATAAAGTTAGCCATTTCTTGGCTTGCACTCAAAGTCTCACACACCAGCTACGTGGCCGGTGGTGACTGCTCTCCTCGGTGACTGAGTACATTTAACAAGGCCTTGGACTACCAGGGAACACTGTGGGGGGGAAAGAGAAGTGCCAGTGCAAGAGAGCTCGTTACTAAAGTGAAAGGAATTGTGGAAATGAATCTCAGGGATTTAACAAGAGGCCTTTGTGACAGTTAGCCACGAAACCTCTCAGCCACTGAACATTAAATAACATCACTCTGATCCTTTTCCTTCCTCAACCTCCCTCAGCAACATCCAATATAAAATACGCTGACATTAAAGGGGCAGCAGGTTTAACAATGAATAATAGCCAGTAGGTTATATGATTGAGATCATGCTGGTAAAGGCAATTTTACTCCTATTAGACACATTTAATCTTATTCAGAAAGCAAACAAGTGTAGGAGTCTGGACAGGAGCTATATCAGACAAAAATGACAAATCCCAGGGCTGCTAGTGGCACTCTTGAGGAAGGCATGCTGTGTTCCTGGCTGCTGAAGAAGCTAACATGAAACAAATGCCTAATCTAACATGAATTTAAAAAACCAGCTCCAGTCGGGGAGAGATTCAGCGTATTTACATAAAGAGGCGTTGTCCAGAAGAGAGCCGGCAGGCCAAGCCACATCTCTCTCCTCTCAAAGATTTTCAGCAACTCTTATACCACTTTCAGAGCAACTCCTCATCCAAAAAGCCCATCCACAATAAGCAGGTGTTCAAGTTTTCTGTTCTTGGGATGTCCCTTTGTTTACTTACACACAGACCAGTTCTTTTACTCACCACCTGGTTATGACATACTACCATCCTCTCTGGCAATTTTAAGGCCTGTTTATTACTTTATTGCCCTTTGGCATGTCCTGTGCCTTAGTTTAGGTCATAAACGCCCCTAAGGAACAGATGCTGACCAAGAAACAATTTCCTTTGTCCATTTGGCTGGTCAGAAGTAATTGAAATTAAAAGACTACATTTAACCCTTAATATATTCCAGGTAAAAATCTACATTACTGCCCACTGCTTCACTTGGTGAATAGATTAAATGCTGAGAATTACGTGCTGTTATGTGTTCACATATGACAAATGCACTTACTAACACATATGTTTTTGAACTGAATGCCTTTGGAGGAATAAAGCAATACATGCATCCTCTTATGGCATATTGTATGCTGTTCTTCTTTGTTAAACATTAAAATAACTTTACAGAGCAATGGCATAGTTTGATTTGTTGTGTCTAGGGGGATCCTAATTTCACGTAGAAAATAAGACTGTGTTATTAACCGTAGCTAATACTTAATGATTATTATTACCCTTAATCGAACCTCTTTTGAAAAAGCCAAAACACCCTTGAGTGTAGGTTTTCTTCAGTGTTTTCTCCTGAGTCATATTCTCCACAAATCTAGAGATAGAAGGTCAGCGTATTCTTAATTTGATCAGCAGTAAATGGAGCACAATTTTCCCTAATCTGCAATGAAAGGATGGGAAATGTAGTGAGCCATCGTACCTAAACCTTGGATTAAGCTAAAGTGAGATAACCCTTTATTAGTCTCACAGGTGAGAAATTTGCATTGCGGCAGCAGTACGTGAACATGAAGAAGAAAAAGAAGCAGGAGAAGAAAAGAAAAACGAACCAACATAAACAATAGAATAAAAACTATTCAACACAACAGCAGAATATAAAAGTACACTATAACACTAAAATGTAAGTATAGAAGTTTGCGTAAAAAAAAATGCATGCATATACAGACACACACAACCAGTCAAAAGTTTGGACACACCTTTTCATTCAATGTTTTCTTTGTTTTTATCATTTTCTACATTGTATATTAATGTTGAAAACAAAAAAATGATGAAGGAACACGTGTAATTATGCAGTAAACCAAAAAAAGTGTTAATGAAGAACACCTGAAGAACACAAATGCCAAGACTGCAAATGTATTCAGATACACATTAGAATGTCCTCAGTTGCTTGGTTGCAGAGAATGTGGACAAAAAAATGTATAATTTACCAGAAAAATTTTTTGCACTAGGTGAAACATTAGATCTGGATACAGATTAGATATTGTCCAGATTTATATATTAATATGCCTTAGACAGAACTCACTGATTCGAACTCTACATTTTGCTGTTTTCATCCATTTACCTGAGCTGTTGCCATCATTGGCTTCTGGTAAACAGCAGATTGATGGCATTCACATCTGTTATTTACTTCTGAAACGTAAATAGTTTCACCTCTGCCAGTTAACAGGGAACTTCAGCGTGGTCCCGCAGAAATCAAACCCCACTCAGCACTGGCTGCAGATCATTCCGGCCTCAAACCAGATCAGACGGGAGCAAAAAGGGCACCATCAGGCAGAGACGATACAAATAAGCTTTGTTTCTCCCCAGCTGGATATTCATGTCCTAGGCGTTTTAATCAGGTTTCAGCAATAGCCTTGCTGGCACAGATCCAGGCATGATGATGTGACCAGCTCCTGAACTCTCATGAATAATCTCAAAACCTGTTTACCAAAACACTTGCACAGACCTGGCTTCCATATTGATTCATTACCATTCTGTTGGATGTGAGAGAGTACACAAAATAATCAATCTTGCTTTTTTTTTGTGCACAGAGCACTACAACCTCATAGCCTCAGTGTTTTAGACGTAAATAAATGCAGCACTATAAATGTGAATTTTATGACCTAACCGTGTACCACGAATAAAATATTAATGGCCAGTTAGTGCCATAGACCTTCATGTCAAACTAAAGAACCGTTTTTTGTGATTCAATTTGAAAAATCGAACCAAGTGTGCAGCAACATGCTTTAATGTTGCGATGCAGCAATATATAGCTGTTATCCAACCGTTGATACACACTTTGCTCTCTCTGCTGCTGGGTAATTTATATGCAAAGGAGCTCAGCAGCAACAAATCAGATTCTTCATATGCGACCATGTAAGCTAATGTGTCACAGCCATATCATGCGCTGGTATTCATAACTAGGTGACCCACCATGCAGGACAGTGTTGAAAATGAAATAACAATAATATGTTTTAGGATTTTATTTTGGGATGATTAGATTATATTTTCAAGGCTTTTAAACCTGCAGATATGTATGCAGATAAAAGTACAAGTCTACATGAAATCAGCCACAAAACGATCAAATCTATACTCAAACCATTTTTAAAGATCAATATTTTCCTTTTAAACACTCTTGAGGTCCCTCAGTCCAGTCAGCATCACTATTTCTTATGTTTGTGTCTATACCATTAAAGAAAACTGCAATACATCTAGTCAGACAGCAGGTTTTTGCGTTGGTCAGTGGAATTTAATACACAGACGCAGAGTGTATGGATCACTGTTACATAAGATTGATCTGTTCCAATCTATAGCGCACATGCACCAGCACTGCACAATATATATAATCAGCATGCAATATCATTCAATGCATTTTTAAAAAGACAAACCTTTGTTTCAAAGCCTTTTACGCTTTATTTGTCCAAACCACTCATGTCCTTTCCATGGAAAGGTAAAAAGCAAAGCTTTGTGCCCTTTATATGAACGGCACTGAATGTATTTACTATGCATTTAAACACGTCAGTCATTGTAAGAAACATTCTTTAGCTCTTTCATTGACGTCAGTGAAATCAAACGTCGTACCTTCGCGTTTGTGTGTATCTGAGCAACAAGGAGCCCGGCATCACATGCCATGTGGCAAATTGAAATATCCAAACCGCTTCAGAGGAAAACCCAAAGCAAACGAAAAGTTTGCGAGCTTTAAAAACTTAATATCCTCTTCTAACATGAAACACTGTAAGGCCAGTACAGTGCGATAACAAAAGCCCATCCTTCTTAGCCACTATGAAAGAACAGAGATGTGGGCTCTAAGCTGGCAAAAGCTTCACTGATTCAGTTTGAGCTTTTAAAACTCATAAGGATTAAGTAACCCGTCTGCGTTTTAATCAAATTTTAACTTGTGCTTAGTCTGCGCTATTGCCGTTTCACGGGACACCTGACACTATTCCCTACCTTTTTTTCTATTTCTGGTGATTGACCTGCACAGACACAGTGGAATTACACATGAAGGAAAGGAAAACAATCAATAAAGCTTTTGAAATTTTATGATATTTCTCCATTTTCATATCAAAGAGATCATGCCTTAAGCCAGTGGTGTCAAACTCCAGCCCTGGAGGGTCGGTGTCCGGCACAGTTTGATGGTTCTCCTTCTCAGACACATTCACCTAAACCTGACAATTACCTGGTGAGGTGATCCAGGTGTTTCTGAACAGGGAATTCACATAACAGTCCAAACAGGACTGGAGTTTGAGGACCCTGCTTTAAGCCTATACTATGAAAAAAACCAATTACAGATCTTAATTCTAAGGTTATTTGTGCCTACGGCACTTTAGTCCCACCCATAGGCACTGAAGTTATAAGGGGAGGTACTTAAATGTCATACAAATAGATACAGCCAATCAGAACAGACATGTGCCTTCAATACATTCCGACTTGAAAGCAAAACTAAACACTGCAAGGTATATTATCTTCTGGATCATAAAAATATTTCAAGTATGGTGACATTTTTATATTGCTCACTTCTAGTCGCATTCTAACTGGCTCCTTTGATTTTTCATTTAGTCGAAAGGGAGGAGGGGTTAAACAAGAAAGCACACTGATGAGGGCGAAGGAAACAGAAAGCGTTAACGCTCTGAATATTTCATGTAAGGTGCGTTAGAGAAGAGACCTGGTCTAAGACAACAGCATGAGAGCGGGTTCACGCGAGATAGCATTTCAGTCTTCAGCTAGCATCTCTGGCGTGACAGAACGAGAGATGGGATGCTTGTCAGATCAAATAAACAATTGCAGATGCGAGTAATTACAAACTGACATGAAACAGACTGCCTGTGGGTGGCAAATGCAGATTTATCCAGGACCTAAGAACATAGAACTAGAACGGCGATTCTACTGCCCTGACAGTATGCCTTGCAACCCAGGCTGCAAATATTTATTCTATTGGTAATGAAGCCATCTACCCATTACTCTCATAATATATTGTATAATCAGAATACAAAAAAGACTGCAGTGCATTAAAATCAATAGTGTCATATTTCAAACAAAATAATGTTTTTCCGTTGGGTTCAATGAGTAACCAAATTGTAAATCTGATATGAAATCTCACGTGTATTGTGTCTTAAATGAAACAGCTCTTACGAAGGCTAATCTCACAATAACAGCTGACAAATGATTTCGCACACCGCACACAACAAAGAAAACACAAAACAAGTCTCATGTCAGGTCTGAACCTGGAGCTGAAGCAGAAAAAAGCAGGCCAGCATCTGCTCCATCAAACACACTGATAACTGGCTTTAAATATAGAGCTCCTCTAACACAGCCCACGCACATCCTGCCATTGATTCGGCCGAAGCCTGGACAGCGTTTACTGAGGTTTCGCGAGATTCACTGCAGCCTTATGCCCACTGTGGTCACTACTGATAAAAGATATCTGCACCATCCAATGCACCGGTCTTCAATGGTTACTGCCGAGGTGACAACTGAATGGGTTCTCAAAGGCAGGTGCAGTAAGCGAGAACAAGCACAGGTCCAGACCAGAGCCAAAAATCTGCTTCAAGACCGAAACACAAGAATGTGAGTAGGAACAGGCCTTTTGAAACTAGAGAAATTATTAGGCTGAGAATGCTAGCAGAGGAGGGAGTTTTTTCCCCTCAGGGCTGGGCCTCATTTTCAACTAGCAGCGTTCAAACAGCATTAGCACTAAGAAATTCCATGTCAACCGTTGAGTAGAATGTTAGCCATCTGACCAAATGTTGGTCACAGATGCCAGACGGATAGCAGTATAAGTTCAATTACCTAATAACAAATTAGCTAATAACTTCTAAACCTACAAAGGAGACTGGGCAAAGGACTGGGCAAAGTGGAAGGTTTAGATAATATATAAGAACATCAACATTTTAAAACAAACGTACATCGTGCAGCTGCTGGCAAAGGTTGCTAAGGTCTACCTCCCCATTCTTTTAGAATTAGAGAAGGCCAAGAATGCTTCAAAGAGTTAAAAGGAGCAGCTAAAATAATGATTCCTCCCATGGGTGAGTCCATGCCTGGCACCCACTGACAAAGGGATAGCCTCCGGGTACCCATGACCCTAGTGAGGATCAAGCAGTTACAGAAAATGGATGAAGAAATAATGTTTGCTTTCTTTTTCCTTTACTGCTTCCATTATTAAGGCAGCAAAATTCCAGTAGACATTTTAAGAGAAGGAGATTTCTGGAGCTTTTGAGGAGAACAGTCGGCCATCTGAAGAAGCATGCTAACAAGATTGCTTTCTGAAGGCTATGCAGCTGCTGGTGAATGTAGCTATGCGCTACCTCCCTCGATCCCAGCCTATAACGTAGAACTACAGTCCTCTGACTGGAAGGTGAGTCACTGAGCACTCTCCAGCTGTGCACTCCATCTGTCTGAAACTACCCTGCCTGGGAATAGTGAGTGAGAGAGCGAGAGAGAGAGAGAGAGAGAGAGAGAGAGAGAGAGAGAGTCTAAAGAGAGTCTAAAGAGAGTCTAAAGGCTACAAGCCCTGATTGATCGCATTTGGTTCCCTCTTAGCTTTCTTTACCATTTAGTGCTGCCTTTGTCGTACGCCGATCCATTTAGCATGCTAGCTCTCAGTTATTCAGGGGCTTGCGCTCTCTTGAGGAATGTCATACCCGATGCTTTGCTTGCGCACATAAAATATTGAAGTGCTCGGAGCTAGCATCCATTACCGTAAAGTGTGCACTTCCTTGTAAAGGTCCCTTATTGGACTGCACAGTAAACAAGGGGCTAGACCCAGACTGGAGGCGAAGGAATGCAAGTCGATGAAGCTAATGAGCTCGGCGAGGTCTGAAAGAACTTACAGAACAAAATCCTTGACATAAAGGCATTTGAGGGGTCGATGTTGTTTTAATGTGCACATATGTGAGACCAAATTGAGGGAAAAGAAAACCACGGCTGCAGATCCTCAAAATAAATGGGGTTAATGAGTGCAAGTTGCTATCATTGAAAAGGGGGTGTCCGCAGAACGTAGAAGAGTTGGTGACACGTGACCTTTGCGTATGACCACTCTGAACTGTCAGCTCAGGGTCATAGAGCGCTAAATAACGTGCTTCTATCCGACAAATAGTCTAATCACCGTCTGCAGTCTGACTCATAAGGCTGCAAAGCAGGAAGAACACAATCCAGCCTCTATTCTCTACACAGATGCCCTTCTCTCTGTAAATAAGCCCATTATCTGGTGCATTCTAAACACTTAAGAGGGTCAGGTGATTAGTGAGATGCTTGCAATAGTATTTACAAAGCATAATAGAATGTGACTACCAAGAAAGTGAATTTGTGGTCATTTAACATGAAATATGTTGTATAACTTGAACAACCTCAGTTACAAGTTATTTTTATGTTGAATCACCCCCCCCACCCCTTTTCCTTTCTAAAAGTTATATCCTCTTAAGGTTAATTTTGTCTATACCTTGTTTGCATAGTTTCACTAATTATTTCCATTTTGAATCTTGACATCTCTCAAGGCTTCGAAATGGCACACCACTTTTTTTTTTTTTAAGCGATCTTGTGACAGACATGAGCTAAACACATTTTCATTTCTTGATTTGATTTCTATGTCGTGGCAAATATCACCTGACTGGCGCTTCTTTTACTGGATCTGTTTATACTAAGCCCAGAAGCTCCATCCAGTGTGGAAATGCAGTTCTTTAGAACGTGTCGCTTTACATGCCGGCATCCTAAACAAACAGTTTGCCACCACAAGCAAATCAGATTTGTTTTGGCCAGGAGTGGCACCAGTGGTTGTGAGAGCAGCTGTAGCAGGGTTAATACAGGGCATGTTGCAGGGGGGAGAGAGAGAAAGAAAGAAAAAGAGAGAGAGAGGGAATGAGAGAGAGAGAGAGAGAGAGAGAGAGAAAGAAAAAGAGAGAGAGAGGGAATGAGAGAGAGAGAGAGAGAGAAAACTAATCACTTAAACCCACCCTCTTGCGCAAACGCACAGAACCCAATCTGGACCAACATGTGATGGGCCTTAGGGCTTTGAGCAGCGAGCACGTTTTGAAAATGTGAGCTAGTGGCGTGGGAATATAGCACACACTCCACACTCGCTCACCATCCAGTGCCATGGTGGCCACTGCTGCTACTAATCTGCAGGCAGGTCCCCTGAGCTGCACAGACTGAAGCAGCAAAGTCATTCCACCAGTCTGGCAGCATCACTCAACTCAGATCTTACAGACTCTTCTGGGGGTCCCATGATGCACTTATGGGTTTTATTGTATAATGCTCTGTGAAGCTCAATGGAAGTCATTGTGTTTTCATTTGTATAATTCCAGTAAACGTATGCAATTACTTAAAATTCATTGTGGAAATAAACAGTCCAGCGTTAGAGTCTCCACACAGAGTTTGCAGCAGGTTGACTCAAGTTTACATTAGGAATGCCAAGATTAAAATCAACAAAGACTGGAATCCGCAGAACTTTGCACACACAAAATTGCAGAAGGGCAATTTAATACAGTTTATGTCATCCGTCTGCAGATTTTATGACCTAAAATAATGTGAGTTAATTGAATGCTGCTGATTCTGATAGCTGTGTTTTCTTTTGATATTCAAATATATACGTGGCTGATGGTAAATGTGCAGTTTCTGTCCGCATTTGGTTCAAACAGTGTGAGCTTTAGGGTAAAAATAAGGCAGGTTTTGTAAAAAAATAAATAAAAAAGCAACCAAGAACCATGACTGGACACTGATATCAAGATAGGACCACCTCACCCTTTGTTAAGACCCATATGGCTAATAGACTTGATGTAAACAGTAGCATCTGATTCTGAATCGAAAAAAGATATGAAACATAATGATGTGGAATAATGGCAATGTGTTCGTTTCCCCAGCAGGTGTAATTCAGAAAAGAGCAATTTTCTCCAATAACCTTCAGCTTTCTGTTTAAAAAAGTCTACTATTAAGATTCACCATATTCTAAAGTTACAACTCCAACTTTTTCTCTAATCTAGTGATAACCTTCCTGCCTTCACTGTGGTTATCTGTGAGTCACTACATACAGACTGGATAACAATAGTGTGGTAATGTCTAGTGGGTGAAGCTCCGCTCTAGCCGTTTCTGAGTCACGCTCCCTGGAGGCCTGTGTGTCCCTGACCTGCTTCGCCAGGTTTTCATCATTAAACTCAGATTAAACAGCCTGTTCGGCTTCTTTCGCCAGCCACTCTAATTACCCCAGTTACCTAATGAGTCAGATACAGCATAACTCGAGTCCTCAAGAAGGAAACTAAATGCTCTTAAGCAAGTACCTTATCTGTTATTATAAATACCATTGTTTACCGAATAATAATCATCCTCACCCATTATTATCATTATCATTATTGTTATTGTTGTTTGCTATTGTTATTATTATGTTTGTTATTGTTGATATTATTATTAGGAAAAAAGTGAGAGTCCCAGGAAAAGGCGTGTGTGTGTGTGTGTGTGTGTGTGTGTGTGTGTGTGTGTGTGTGGCGCTCCCCTGTTCTGTCTGAAATCCCGTCCACCACCTGTGTCCCCTTTCCCTCGTCTGTCAGTGGGGTTTTAAAGCAACACCTGGCTGTTTTCAATACAATCACAATAATCCATTCACAAGGCCTTCCATCACTACACACATTTTAAACCCCAGAACCGCCAAACACAGCTTCTAAAACTGGAAGACCACGCCACTGTTACACATACCTGCACAATCATGACTCAGCAGACATCAACCACTTACAGGCGCAGGATATGGATTGAGTAAGGTGCGTGTGTATGTGCGCGTGTATGTGTGTGTGTGTGGTTTTTTTTTTTTTTTAAATAAAAATGGCTTTAAAAAACAACCATCAAACATGGTTGCCAGGAGGCTTCCACATGTTTGATATTAGTATAACTATTATAACTAATATATTAACATCATTGCTGCCAGGAGGTTTTCACATGGTTTATTTGATGCACAAAATGCAAAAAAAAAATTATTTAAAATGAAATATATATACCATTGTATGAAATATTGTGGGTTTTTTTTGTTGGACCAGTTTAAGGAATTGGATAATTGAGGACAGTCAATCATATTTGATATTTAAAATACATATATATTTTACCATAAATTATACTGGCCGGTATTGTTGGTAATCACATTAGTTAAAATCAGTGCCGACGACTCCTTGGATATTAATCTTTTAACTAAGAATTGTCACCCAAACCAGCAGTTTTGCATTTGTAGAACCGATTTTTCCAACATGCTAACTTTTATGTGATTATGAAAATAAGCTTATTAGCAGTACCCACAGGTATGTGTGTGTGTGTGTGTGGAGGATTTGGATCAGTATGTAAAAGGCCAACTCTCTCTGCAAGGCCTGTGTTGGTGATTAGTAAGAGGTCACGCAGCAAACTGAAATCAACAGCCTGCTATTCGCCGCGAGCGCGCTCCCGCATTTCCGCTAATTAAAAAGCAGAGGTGGCACGCCAGCAATCAACAGCACCTCCGTCCCGACCTGCTGCTGTGACCCCATGCAGCCATTTGTTTATAATGGAAGGATGTAATGATGCTTGGAGTTGTAGTCCCAAATAGGTCCGTCGTGATTAATCGACTAAACTCAATATAAAAAAAAAGGTTATCAGCAACTGCAGCCTCTGTGACTTTTATTATAAAAATGACAAAAATCTAAATGCAAGAACTCATTCACAAAAGAAGACAATTAACAGTAACTACATCAAGGACAATGTAGACTGAAAGCTTGAAATCTATACATTAATAATGAGCTAATGAGTTTACATCTTTAATCGAAAAAACATTTCTGCACATTATAATGCATATGCACACTTTTATTTGAGCTTTTATTTCTTTTCACTATGTTAAATGGTACAGAAATGATCTTGTTTAAGCTTGTTTAACCATTAAGCGTGTTCACTTCTGCATACGAAGGTCTCTGTCCCAGTCTGTCATCTGCTGTGTTTGGGCTACTGTTGCTGCTGGAAACATTTTAAGCAGCTGACCAGTGGCAGGCTATTTATAAAGGTGTTGGTCATTTGCATGTTGGGCTGGCTCCTCAAGCTTTCGAGCCACATTTCTGGAGTAACAACTTACTCCACAAATCCATCCCTCCAGTATGACACATTCAGCATTTCACATCATTTATAGGCCCATTTATTGTCTGCCTCTCCATCTGTGTCCAAACTTAATGCACACAGGGAAGTGACTAAGAGCTTAGGGAACATGTCTGGATCAATCAGTGTGTGTGTGTGTGTTTGTGTGTGTGTATGTGTGTAAGAGGAGGAGAGAGAGAGTGAAGGAGACAGAAGACAGACAGACAGACAGACAGACAGACAGACAGAATGAATGAGAGAGAGAGAGAAAGAGAGAGACATAATGAAAGAGAGAGAGAGAGAGAGAGAGAGAGAGAGAGAGAGAGAGAGAGAGAGAGAGAGAGAGAGAGAGAGAGAG